>SJYX01019190.1:100871-186740 GCA_006410675.1 Oreotragus oreotragus | reverse complement strand
CAGCAAGTGGAATCCTCCCCGACTGAACCCATGGACCCTTCTCTGGTAGGCAGACTCCCAACCAGGGGGCCACCGGGGAGTCCCTAGCCCAGCAGTTTTAGAAGACAGTCACTTGAGCCTGAGTTAAGGGGAATCCTCAATTGTCTAGGTGGTGTTCATGATTCCTGGGTCAGAATTACGATTCAAACTGCTTTAAGCAAAAAGGAATTGTTTTTTCCCAGGGATAGATTCTAACTTGCGATGCAAGACTTGGCCTCCCTCCCGTCCTCCTTTCTTCGTGCTGCCTTCCTTGTAAGGCAGGCTGGTCCCTCCTGAGGGGCAGGAGGGCTGCCTTCAGGCCTAGGCTTCCATCTTACGCCCCCTCAATCCCAGGGAGGATGCTAGACTCGCTGTCAATCTTGCAATCAAACGGGAGTCTCACTGGTGCTGCAGGGTGGTCATGTGTCATATCTGAGCCAATCACTGTGGTCAAAGGGAGGGTGCTCTTTTCTGATTGGCCAGACCTGGTCATATGCCCGTCCCGTTTTCTAGTGCCCATATTAAAAATGGAACCGAGGAACAGGTGAAATTAATTCTCATAATGTCTTTTATTTAACTCATTCAGTTCAGTCGCTCAGTCATGTCCAACTCTTTGTGACCCCATGAACCACAGCATGCCAGGCCTCCCTGTCCATCACCAACTCCCGGAGTTCACCCAAACTCATGTCCATTGAGTCGGTGATGCCATCCAGCCATCTCATCCTCTGTCGTCCCCTTCTCCTGCCCTCAATCTTTCCCAGCATCAGGATCTTTTCAAATGAGTCAGCTCTTCGCATCAGGTGGCCAAAGTTAGCTCATCCTATTATATTATCAATGCAAAAAGTGTTAATGAGATACTTTGCATTCTTTCTTCATACTAAGTCTTCAAAATCTGTATTTTACACTTATCACACCTCTTCAAATGCTAAAATTTCTTCAGAAACATTTCATCTGTGTTTAGATTTTTATCAAATTTACAACGAAGGTGGGACGTCAGCCCCAACTCTAGCTGTGAACCTGACCAGAGAGATTATTTATAATTCAGCCATTTACGATAACACCTGTACTCAGAAAGTCCCATATTTTTTTGTTTAAGGTTTTTTTTTTTCGGGGGGGGTGGGTAACAAAAATAAATTCTAAAACCTCTGTGTCAAAACCAAAACCTGAAATTCGTTTGTTCCAAATGATTCTAATTCTCCAATGACTGATTGTATATCAGTTTTAAAATTCATGTTAATTAAAAACAAATAAAACCTTAAATTCAGTGTCTCAGTCTCACTAGCGGCATTTCCAGTGAGCGGCTGCCATACTGGACAGCCAACGCAGCCCCAGTCCAACAGGCTCGCCTGATGGAGGGGGATGTGAGGTCCAGAGAGGGAGTAGGCTGGCCAAGGGCACGGAGCTGAGTGGGGTCAGGGCCAAGGTCTGCTGACGCTGTCAGGGGCCTCTCACTCCTCTTCACCAAATGCTCTGTTTGGAGCAGGCGTTGAACACCGAAGCAGCAACTTAGAAGTGGATTTAGAAATAGAAGCCCTTTCTTGTTCCCACTTCTCAGCAGTGAGTCCCAGACTGCAGAAGGCACAGCCTCTGCTAGTAAGAGTCCAAATACTTGTTCAGACTGTAATTTTTTTTCTTAATTAAAAATTATTTGTTCATTTAGGCTGTGCCAGGTCCTAGTTGCGACTCACAGGATCTTTAGCTGTGGCATGTGGCATTCGGTTCCCTGACCAGGGATCATCCAAGCCCCCTGCATTGGGAGCGCGAGTCTTGGCCTCTGGAGCACCGGGGATGTCCTCAGACTGCAAACTTCCATGTATTCCTTTATCTTATGTTCATCTTGTCTGTGGCCACACTCTCAGGGGATGAGTGTCTGTGGAGTGACACACATGATGCGAGCATGTGTTTACTGAGCACCCACTGCGTTCCAAGCACAGCAACCAGCCGCGGGAACAGCGAGACGATGCCGGCCCAGCTCCTGCCCTCGGGGAGCTCACCATCTCGTCCAGTGGTAAACTCATCGTCGAGGCTGCCCACAGGATAGTTCAGGCAGCACTTGAGGGAGCGAGCACATTGCGTGCCTCTTGTACAGAAACACCAGCAAACAGCCTCTGGCGCTGGTTGAGTCCTTGGGAAAACTCGCAGGGAGCCCACACCTGGCACCGCTGGGTGCTGGGCCTCAGCCTGCGGGTGTGGGGGTGTTTGGGTACCAGCCCAAAGTCTAGGAGGGGTTGTTTTGGTTGTTAACGATTAGAACTGAGGGGGCTATTGTCAGGCGATGTCTCAGCTTGCTGGTGTGTGGTGTTGGCCCGATCCCATAGGGTGGTGTAACCGTCAATTAGCATCGCTTCATTGATGAGAACATCACTTCATCTCTCTGCTGATCACTCACAGCAGCATCCTTCTCTCTCTGTCTCTCTCTTCCTCTCTCTCTCATACACGCGCACCCACACACTCGCTACATAATTTAATTCTCAGAGCCCAGTGCACAATGAAAGTGCAGGGTCCCTTGTTCAAAAATGATGAATTTCAAGCTGTCAAGATTAAAGCAGAGCATTAACCCAGAAGTGAGTTGGCACGCGGGGAGGGTTGGCTGCCGGCTCATGACCTGTGCAGTCACCCGGGCTTCACACTCACAGGGCCCCTGCTCTTGGCATTGGGCTTGTGCCTTCCCTTCCCCTCACCTGCTGTGAACGAAGTCAAAAGTGTATCAATCAGAGCCAAGATTTGAGTCTGTTATCTCGTGTCATCTGTCGACACCTGGATGAAGGCAGTGACTGGCCTGCCCACGTTATGGACGCAGAGGAGGGTCTGGCACTGGAACCCAGAACCCAGCTGAGGCCAAGGCTCGGGCTCGCGTCCCCTGGACACCCACCTCTAAGAGGAATAAGCCATTTCATTCTTGGTGGCCTTCCTGTCTTTTTCCTTAATATTCTTTTCCTCTGAAGGAAATGGGGAACCTGGTAGAATAATGGAATCACCAAATTCCTCTAGCCGCGTGGGGGTCACCCTTCCCTTCTGCGAGTCCCCACCGCGGGGACCCATGGTGTCCCCGCCTGGACTGAGTCACTGCTGTCCTTGTCTCTCCAGCCCCACCTGGACTCAGGAGCAACTTGGCTGCTTTAACTTCTTCCCAAGGTGCCGCTCACCTGAGCAGCACCGGCTTTCACTGAGCTTTGGGGTCACAGAGGGAACCGCCTCCAGAAGAGCAGCCAGCCAGAAGGTCCCGTCGGAGGCGCGTCCTCTAAGCCACCTCCAGGCCTCCTTCGCCTCCCGGGCTCCTTCCTGATCAAGGGTTCCCTGGAGCACCTCCTGACTTCCCCCGCTTTCCTCCCCAGCTCCTAGGATGCCTCCCCGCCCCCTTTCCTGCGAGTCCTTCCATCCGTGCATTCGCTCCTCATCAAGCCATCTATTAATAGTATGTGCCAGGTGCTGCGTTAGGTGCTGAGATACAGGAAAGAAACGGTGGACAAGACTCTACAAGCACACAGATAAGCTTCTGCATTTTGGTTGTGATGGGTGCCATGAAAGCAAAACGTGGAAAATTAGAACAAGCTGGGGAAGACCCATTTTAGACTGCATGGCATTTAAGCTGAGATCTGAAAAGTGAGTGGGCGTCAGCATGGGAAGAGTGTCCCTGATAGAGGGAGCAAGTGGACAGGGACCCTGGAGTCCCTGGGGGAAGTTGGGGGGTTTTTGTGGAGTAGAAGGGCAACCTGGGTGTCTGGTCGATAGTGAGCAAGGAGGAGAGCAGAGATCAAGCCATCTATTAATAGTATGTGCCAGGTGCTGCGTTAGGTGCTGAGATACAGGAAAGAAACGGTGGACAAGACTCTACAAGCACACAGATAAGCTTCTGCATTTTGGTTGTGATGGGTGCCATGAAAGCAAAACGTGGAAAATTAGAACAAGCTGGGGAAGACCCATTTTAGACTGCATGGCATTTAAGCTGAGATCTGAAAGGTGAGTGGGCGTCAGCATGGGAAGAGTGTCCCTGATAGAGGGAGCAAGTGGACAGGGACCCTGGAGTCCCTCAGGGAAGTTGGGGGGTTTTTGTGGAGTAGAAGGGCAACCTGGGTGTCTGGTCGATAGTGAGCAAGGAGGAGAGCAGAGGAGAAGTCAGTGGAGGTGGGGAGGGCAGAGGGTGCAGGGTTCTGCAGCCCTGGAAAAGGACTGGGGTATAGTTCCCAGTTTAGCAGGAAGTGATAGGAAGCCTTTGAGCATGGGAGTGACAGGATCTGAATTACATTTCAGGAAAGCTTCATGTGGCTGTTGGGTGGGAAATGAATAGGACTGAAGGGCAAGAGTGGAAGGGGGCACCAATGGCAGACAGTTTCAGAGTTTACGTGGTGGATGAGGAGGCCTAGGTCTCGAATGCTGGTGACAAAGTCGGAAGAGGCAGGCAGAGCTGACATTTATTCTGGAGGTAGACCAATAGTCCGTGTGTGGTGCTTGGTGATGGGAAATGATTCCTGCATTTCTGGGACCTCCCCTCTCCTCTACAGCCCACTCGCACTCCTTGCCCAGCCTTCAGACACGTGACCCCAGCCACCCAGGGCACTGAGTGCAGAACTGTGAGGGAGAAAGGCTGCTGGACGCTTGGAAGACAGTAAAGATCCAGTCAAGTGTCAGATGGTGGAGGTCAAACAGGATGACCTTTAATAATCCTATTTTCTTACAAAATTTTTAAAAGATTGATGATGAGGTCATGTATTGGCAAGGAGCAGGTATCTTAAATACCATTAGTGGGAAAATCCACAGGCAAATCTTATTTTTGGAATGTACTTTGGGGTTACCTATTTACATTTAAAATGTGCACGACTATAGCTTTGGTTCCTTAGAAAGCTCCTCTGGGGGGGGGGAGGGGGGGGTTCAGGGTGGGGAACACGTGTATACCTGTGGAGGATTCATGCTGATGTATGGCAGAACCAATACGGTATTGTGAAGTAATTAACCTCCAATTAAATAAATTTATATAAAAAATATGCATGTATGAAAAAATAATACTTTTTATTGGACTATAGTTGATTTACAATGTTGTGTCGGTTTCAGGTGTACAGCAAAATGAATCTGATATTCATATACTTATATCTACTCTTTTTTAGATTCTTCCCCCATATAGGCCATTACGGAGTATTGAGTAGAATTCCCTATTTTTTACAGTAGGTCCTTATTATATATATCTTTATATAGTGCTGTGTATGTGTTAACCCGTCTTCCAGTTTATCCCTCTCCCACACTTATGCCCATGGTAACCACGTCTGTTTTCTACATCTGTAACTCTATTTCTGTTTTGTAGATAAGTTCATTTGCAGCCTGTTTTTTTTTTTAGATCCATGTAAAAGTGATATCATATGATGTTTTCCTCTCTCTGTATGACTTGCTTCACTCAGTAGGACAATCTCTGGGTCCATCCGTGTTGCTGCAAATGGCATTATTCCATCCTTTTTTATGGCTGAGTAACATTCCATTGTATAATATGCACAGTATTTTCTTTATCCATTCCTCTTTTGATCGACATTTAGGTTGCTTCCATGTCTTTGGTGTTATAAATAGTGCTGCAATGAATATTAGGGTGCATGTATCTTTCAATTTATGGTTCTCTCTCTGTGTGTGTGTATATATATATATATCCGGATATATAGATATATATATTTGGATATATGGGCTTCTCAGGTGGCTCAGTGGTAAAGAATCTGCCTGCCAGTACAGGACACACAGGAGACATGATTTTGATCCCCTGGGTCCAGAAGATTCCCTGGAGTAGAAAATGGCAACCCGTTCCAGTATTCTTGCCTGGAAAATTCCATGGACAGAGGAGTCTTGCAGGCCACAGTCTCCATGGGGTTGCAAAGAGTCAGACATCACTGAGCATGCTGGATATATGCCCAGAAGTGGAATTACTGGATCATATGTAGACCATTTACTTTTAATGTTATTAATAATATGGTTTGGCTGTCTTGTTATTTGTTTCTCTCTGCTCCATTTGTTCTGTCTTCCTTTTCCTCCTTTCCTACCATCTTTTAGATTTATTGCCTATTTTTTATTGTTTTCTTTGTTGGATTATAGTTATTTTTTGTTTTGTTTATTTTGTGGTTTTAGAGTTTATAGTGTATATACCTATTACAGTATACCTTCAAGTTATATTACACTGCTTTATGGATAGTATAAAAAACTTACCACACTTACATTTCCCTCCTCCCGAGCTTTGTACTATTGTTATATATTTTAATTCTGCGTGTGTTGTAAACCTCATAACACATTGTTATTATTTTTGTTTTAATTTTTATTTATGTTTTAAAGACTCTAAGAAAATAAAAATTTAAATGTTTACTTACGTATTACTCCTTTCTTTATTTCTTTATTTGGTATCATTTTGCTTCTGCTAAAATACTTCCTTTAACATTTTTTTCATTATGAAGATTTAGTGCTCAATAATTATTTCAGCTGTTATATTTCTGAAAAAGTCTTTTGTGTGTGTGTGTGTGTTGGTTTTTAAAAGATTTTCATTGGGTCTAGATTGCTAGGTTGATCTTTTTTTTTTTTCCCATCAGTATTGTAGATTTTAGTCCACTGATTTCTAGCTGCCATTGTTTCTGATGAAACTTCTGTGTGGCTTCTATCTTTGTTACTGTTTATATAGTGTTTTTTTTTTTTTTCTGCCCGATTTTCAGATGTTCTCTTTATTGCTGGCTTTAAGTAGTTCAATTTTTATATTCTTGGTGTAGTGTTCATTTTTCTTTTGCTTGGGGTTTGTTGAGTCTGAATCTCTGGGTTTGTGGTTTGCGCCGTTTGGGGAGAGCTTTGGCCGTTTTCAGATAGCGTTTCTGTGCTCCCTCTGCCTCTCCAGTTATGTGTGTTTTATTCACTCAGTTCACTGAGCCTCTATGTTTTTGTTTTCTCCCAGTCTTTTCTTCTGTTTCATTTTGGATACTTTCTGTTGCTCTGTCTTTAAGTTCACAAAATCTTTTCTTTGGCGATGTGTAGTTTTTTCTGTTAAGTCTATCCAGTGTTTATTTTTATTTCAGACTTTGAATTTTTCATGTTTCAAGTTTGATTTTTTTTTTTTTTTTNAAAGAAATCCCAGGGTTGATCTCCTTCAGAATGGACTGGTTGGATCTCCTTGCAGTCCAAGGGACTCTCAGGAGTCTTCTCCAAGACCACATTTCAAAAACATCAATTCTTTGGCGCTCAGCTTTCTTCACAGTCCAACTCTCACATCCATACATGACCACAGGAAAAACCATAGCCTTGACTAGACAGACCTTAGTCGGCAAAGTAATGTCTCTGCTTTTGAATATGCTATCTAGGTTGGTCATAACTTTTCTTCCAAGGAATAAGCGTCTTTTAATTTCACGGCTGCAGTCACCATCTGCAGTGATTTTGGAGCCCCCAGAAATAAAGTCTGACACCATTTCCACTGTTTCCCCATCTATCTGCCATGAAGTGATGGGACTGGATGCCATGATCTTCGTTTTCTGAATGTTGAGCTTTAAGCCAACTTTTTCACTCTCCTCTTTCATCAAGAGGCTACCTTATATATTGTAAGTTATAAGGCTTTTATTCTAGCTGATAGGAATACAAAATACTCTTAGCCCTGCGTAAGCTCAAGTGGGAGAAGGCAATGGCACCCCACTCCAGTACTCTTGCCTGGAAAATCCCATGGGCGGAGGAGCCTGGTGGGCTGCAGTCCATGGGGTCGTGAAGAGTCAGACACGACTGAACGACTTCACTTTCACTTTTCCCTTTCATGCATTGGAGAAGGAAATGGCAAGCCACTCCAGTGTTCTTGCCTGGAGAATCCCAGGAACGGGGGGAGCCTGGTGGGCTGCCGTCTTTGGGGTCACACAGAATCGGATACGACTGAAGCGACTTAGCAGCAGCAGCAGCAGCAGCAAGCTCAAGTGATTATTTTCCCTCTGTTTTTTGAGTAGTCCTTTCCTTAGCCTCAGTATGAATGCATGGATTTGCTCCCTGCTGCAAACTCGAGGGGGACCCTCTGCAGACCTTTGGCTATCTCCCCAGCCTCCATGTAGCTCTCTTCTCTGCCTCGTGAACTCTAGCTGTTTTAGGCTTCCCAGATTCTCGGCTCTGTCTCCTCAGAGTCTCAGAAAGTCTACCAGACTCTGCCAGGGTTTCCCACCCCACGCTGTGGCTTGAAAATGCGCTTTAGGCAGTAAGCTGGGGCGGTAATGGGATTCACTTTGTTTCCCGTCTCCCAGGGATCCCTGCCCTGCACTATCTGGTATCCAGTGTCTAAAAATTGTTGTTGTTGTTTTTCCCCAGGTTTTTTTTGTTGTTGTTGTGGAAGTTGGGAGAGTATATTTAGTTTCTATTACTCCATCTTGGCCAGAAACAGCTCAACTGGATTTTGAGGCCTCAAACACACTAACCGCACTCTTTGGAACTCAGTGGATATTGCCTTTCTACTTCCTACAGTGAACTGTCCCAAACAGCCCAGTACTCTAAATGCCACATGGTAATTTGAGCTAAAGCCTGTTTTGTTTACTTATCTGGCCCCACTATGTGGCGCGTGGGATCTTAGTTCCCTAATCAGGGTTTGCGCCTGCGCCCCTGCAGTGGAAGCACGGAGTCTTAACCACTGGACTGCCAAGGAAGTCCTAAGCCTCTTTTAAAATTCTCTTTGGTTCTGAAACTGTAGGTGCCTTTAGATTCATTCAGTGTTGATTTGTTGCCTGCTATGAGGCAGGCCCTGTTCTAGGTACTGGGAATACAGCAGTGAACAAGTCATATGAGACTTCTCGCCTTTCTGAAACTTACATTCTAGTGAGAGAGTGGTAGGTGTAATCCTGTGTTGTGTGTTAGCTCCTCAGTTGTGTCTTACTCTTTGCAGCCCCATGGACTGTAGCCTGCCAGGCTTCCCTGTCCAGGAAATTCTCTACACAAGTCATCTCAGGGCTGCCCCAGTCTCTCGTTACCCGTATGTCTCTGCAGGCAGTTCTATCTGGTGCTGCTGTGTCCGTGTTAGAAACTGCAACTCTCTACCTCAGCTCATACAAACCCGCTGACTGAGCATTAAAACAAGTGTCAGTTTTTTGTGCCGTGGATTGTAAACTGGAGCTCTTCTGTTCAACGTTTTACAACAGAGGCAGGCAGGCGAAACAGATGCAGGCAGGTGGCAGGTATAGCTTTTTCATTTTAGACCTCGATTACTGTACCTTGCGGGGAGGTCAGTTCAGAGTGTTAAAAAAAAGGGGGGGGGTTGGCATTTGATTCTGGACAGAAATCAGTTCCGGGATTGGGCTGAGCTGCTAGCCGTGACTGAGAAAAGATTCGTCTGAGTTATTGAGCTGGCAACTTTAAAGCTATTGGGCCTGTGCCATATTAGCTTTCTTTTTTCTTTTTTTGTTTGTTTACTTAAAAATTTTTTTAAATTAATTAACTTTAATTGAAGGCGAATTACTTTACAATATTGTGGTGGTTTTGGCCATATGTTGACATGAATCAGCCATGGGTATACATGTGTATCCCCCTCCTGAACCCCCTCCCACCTCCTTCCCCATCCCACCCCTCTGGGTTTTCCCAGTGCACTGGCTTTGAGGCCCCTGTTTCATGCCTCGAACTTGGACTAGCCATCTGTTTCACATATGGTAATATACATGTTTCAATGCTATTCTCTCAGATCATCCCACCCTCACCTTCTCCCACAGAGTCCAAAAGTCTCTTCTTTATATCTGTCTCTTTTGCTGTCTTTCATATAGGGTTGTCGTTATCATCTTTCTAAATTCCACATATATGCATTAATATACTGTATTGGTGTTTTTCTTTCTGACTTACTTCACTCTGTATAATAGGCTCCAGTTTCATTAGAACTGACTCAAATGCGTTCTTTTTAATAGCTGAGTAATATTCCATTGTGTATATGTAGCACAACTTTCTTATCCATTTGTCTGCCAGTGGATGTAACCTAGATATCCATCGGCAGACAAATATATTAGCTTTTATTTTGCTTAGTCTACCCAATCCAGACTAAGCTTCTTGAGAGATGAATCCTGTTAACATGCAGTTAAAAGAGAATTCTAGAAGTGTATTTGTATTGCCTGCCATTTATATGACTACAGCTGGTCCATTCTTGTCTGTTTATACCAGCTGTTTAAAAATCCTAAATATGGGAACTTCCCTGGTGGCCCAGTGGTTAAGAATCTGCCTGCCAGTGCAGGGAACATGGATTCGATCCCTGATCTGGGGAGGTTCCACATGCCTTGGGGCAGGTAAGCCTGTATGCCATGATTGCTGAGCCTGAAGTCTAGAGCCTGCAGGCACAGCTGCTGAAGTCTGTGTGCCTAGAGTCTGGGCTCCACAGCAAGAGAAGCCACCACAGTAAGTCCGGGCACTGTAATGAAGAGTAGCCCCTGCTTGCTGCAGCTGGAGAAAGCCCGTGTGTGGCAATGAAGACCCAGCACAGCCGTTACTAGATAAATATTAAAAGTCCTAATAAAATATAAACAAATATGTATATACATATAAATAATTAAATAATTGAATTTTTAAAATTACATAGAAATTATGTAGTTACAAATAAAACAAAAATACCAACAAAATACTAAAGATAGTAAAGCTATTTTGGACACTGTCGTCAACATAATGTGGTGACGTGTTGGTCCAATGATTTATTTTATGAAATGTCAAAATAACTTTTGGGCTCAGAAAGTCATTCTAAATTTGTAACTTCTGTTTGAAAGTCCTAATTTTAATGGCCATATATGACTTCGAACAGCTTTTGGCCAATAACCACAAGTCTCTCCCTACCCAAGTTGTGGCTGTTTGAGCCAAAAACTTAAAGGAAATATCAATATTTGGCTGGAGAGTAAGGGTTGGTCTATTTGTTATGTGCACAGTGGGTATATTTATTTTATTTTTATGTTTTCAATCAGGAGTATGAGAACTCTGGGCTTTATTTCTTCCTGCCCATTTTGGGCTATTCATGTGTGTGCTTGGCAGAAAGAAGAACTTGGAGAAATTAGCTGCCCAAATGTATGATTTCTTGGTCTGCCACGCTGGTCAGAAAACAGGTGCTCCCAGGACACTCACGGGCTGTCCAGGTGCTTGTCGGGACAGGAAGGTGTATACTCTGTCTAGACAGTGCAGTAGCTTCCGTGTCCAGCCAGCTGTGGCAACCTGGATCAGTCCAGATTTTTCCAGTTCTGACAGTCCGTGGCTGCTGCTGACATGTGGGGCTGGCAGTGACCCTAAAACTTGGAGATGAGGGAAACAAGGGCACAGGCAGTGCTGTGAGGCCCGTGGAGAATAGGGGAGAAGGGCGGATGTGGGTCTGGAACAGGTCTGGAAGCAGATGTGGAGTTAGGCTCAGGGCTGTCAAAGCCCCTTCCAGTCCTTCTTGTCTGGAGCCTGTGTGCTGCAGGGACAAGAACGCCGAGTGGACACTGAAGGCCGTGGCGCCTGTGCCTGGCTTGTCATGGGACACACAGTTTCCTCATCTGCAAAGCAAGAGGGGGGAATGCATGCGCGACGGATCAGGTCCCTTTGAAGCCGCGTCTTCTGTGTTCTCCGATCCCCACTTCTCTGTTCTGTTCTCTCTCTGCTGTCGCCACTTTGGGGCCAAACATTGGTGCTGTGTGTGAGTGGGAGTGGGGAAAGGGTGGCAATGGAGCGTGGGGGCAACTTCTCCCCCGTTTGACTCTCTTTCTCAACATTGAAATACATTGAATAGTTGGTGTCCAGTGTTACGTTGGTTTCAGGTGTACTACATAGTGGGTTGACATTTGCATACATCATGAACTGACACCACTGTAGGTCTAGGAGCCATCTGTCCCCATTCACAGTTACCGTATTATTTACCATAGCCCTTATGTGTGGGTGCTAAGGCGTTTCAGTCGGGTCCAGCTCTTTGTGACCCTATGGACTGTAGCCTGCCAGACTCCTCTGTCTATGGGATTCTGGGCAAGAGTACTGGAGTGGGTTGCCATTTCTTCCTCCAGATAGTCCTTAGACTGTATATTATATGTCCGTGGCTTATTTATTTTATAACTGGAGGTTTGTACCCTTTAATTCCCTTTACCTATCTCGCATCCTTCCCACCTGCCATCCCCAGCCACTTGTTTGCTCTCTGTATCTCTGAATCTATGAGTCTGTTTCATTTTGTTTTTCAAGACTGCATATATAAGTGAGGTGTGGTATTTGTCTTTCTCTGACTTCCTTCACTTAGCATAATACACTATATATTCATTCATGCTGTTGTAAATGGCAAAGTTTCACTTTTTATGGGTAGTACTCCATTGTGTATATATATATCACATTTTTTATTCATTCATCTATCATTAGACCCTTATGTTGCATCCATATCTTGACTATTGTAAATAACGCTGCAGTGAACATTGGGATGTGTGTGTCTCTTTGAATCAGTGTGAAGTGAAATTGCTGGGTCCTCTGATAGTTCTCGTACTGATTTTTTGAGGACCCTCCACACTGTTTTCCATGGCGGCTGCACCAGTTTGCAGTCCCGGCCGACAGTGTGCGGGCCTCCGTTTGCTCTGCATCCTTGCCAACACTATGTGTGTTGGTTACTTGTCTTTTTGGATGATAGCCGTTCTGACAGGTGTGGGATAGTCCTTCCTTCCTTCCTACTGTCTCCTTTTCCCCAAGGTGAAAGTGCTGCAGGAATCTCAGAACTTGGAGCACCCCTAGGTAATATTAGAAGCTCATTATGTGAATTTTTGAACCAGGCAAGACTCTTAATGGACAGCTCTTAGCTAGATAACCTGTTGTGCCGTGGAGAGAAATGCCAGGTGCTTCAGGTGAATTTGGCTGGGGTTGAGGTGACTCAGGGAGCTGGCTCCTGGGGAGGGAGTAGGGTGTGTATGTGTGTGACCTCACCTGGGTCCATACACACCCAGACAGGACCGGGGCCAGCAGCTATTGGGGCTGAGGTAAACATTTTTTTTTTTTNCCCTCCTTCCCCATCCCACCCCTCTGGGTTGTCCCAGTGCACTGGCTTTGAGGCCCCTGTTTCATGCCTCGAACTTGGACTAGCCATCTGTTTCACATATGGTAATATACATGTTTCAATGCTATTCTCTCAGATCATCCCACCCTCGCCTTCTCCCACAGAGTCCAAAAGTCTCTTCTTTATATCTGTCTCTTTTGCTGTCTTTCATATAGGGTTGTCGTTATCATCTTTCTAAATTCCACATATATGCATTAATATACTGTATTGGTGTTTTTCTTTCTGACTTACTTCACTCTGTATAATAGGCTCCAGTTTCATTAGAACTGACTCAAATGCGTTCTTTTTAATAGCTGAGTAATATTCCATTGTGTATATGTAGCACAACTTTCTTATCCATTTGTCTGCCAGTGGATGTAACCTAGATATCCATCGGCAGACAAATATATTAGCTTTTATTTTGCTTAGTCTACCCAATCCAGACTAAGCTTCTTGAGAGATGAATCCTGTTAACATGCAGTTAAAAGAGAATTCTAGAAGTGTATTTGTATTGCCTGCCATTTATATGACTACAGCTGGTCCATTCTTGTCTGTTTATACCAGCTGTTTAAAAATCCTAAATATGGGAACTTCCCTGGTGGCCCAGTGGTTAAGAATCTGCCTGCCAGTGCAGGGAACATGGATTCGATCCCTGATCTGGGGAGGTTCCACATGCCTTGGGGCAGGTAAGCCTGTATGCCATGATTGCTGAGCCTGAAGTCTAGAGCCTGCAGGCACAGCTGCTGAAGTCTGTGTGCCTAGAGTCTGGGCTCCACAGCAAGAGAAGCCACCACAGTAAGTCCGGGCACTGTAATGAAGAGTAGCCCCTGCTTGCTGCAGCTGGAGAAAGCCCGTGTGTGGCAATGAAGACCCAGCACAGCCGTTACTAGATAAATATTAAAAGTCCTAATAAAATATAAACAAATATGTATATACATATAAATAATTAAATAATTGAATTTTTAAAATTACATAGAAATTATGTAGTTACAAATAAAACAAAAATACCAACAAAATACTAAAGATAGTAAAGCTATTTTGGACACTGTCGTCAACATAATGTGGTGACGTGTTGGTCCAATGATTTATTTTATGAAATGTCAAAATAACTTTTGGGCTCAGAAAGTCATTCTAAATTTGTAACTTCTGTTTGAAAGTCCTAATTTTAATGGCCATATATGACTTCGAACAGCTTTTGGCCAATAACCACAAGTCTCTCCCTACCCAAGTTGTGGCTGTTTGAGCCAAAAACTTAAAGGAAATATCAATATTTGGCTGGAGAGTAAGGGTTGGTCTATTTGTTATGTGCACAGTGGGTATATTTATTTTATTTTTATGTTTTCAATCAGGAGTATGAGAACTCTGGGCTTTATTTCTTCCTGCCCATTTTGGGCTATTCATGTGTGTGCTTGGCAGAAAGAAGAACTTGGAGAAATTAGCTGCCCAAATGTATGATTTCTTGGTCTGCCACGCTGGTCAGAAAACAGGTGCTCCCAGGACACTCACGGGCTGTCCAGGTGCTTGTCGGGACAGGAAGGTGTATACTCTGTCTAGACAGTGCAGTAGCTTCCGTGTCCAGCCAGCTGTGGCAACCTGGGCCAGTCCAGAGTTTTCCAGTTCTGACAGTCGGTGGCTGCTGCTGACATGTGGGGCTGGCAGTGACCCTAAAACTTGGAGATGAGGGAAACAAGGGCACAGGCAGTGCTGTGAGGCCCGTGGAGAACAGGGGAGAAGGGCGGATGTGGGTCTGGAACAGGTCTGGAAGCAGATGTGGGGTTAGGCTCAGGGCTGTCAAAGCCCCTTCCGGTCCTTCTTGTCTGGAGCCTGTGTGCTGCAGGGACAAGAACGCCGAGTGGACACTGAAGGCCGTGGCGCCTGTGCCTGGCTTGTCATGGGACACACAGTTTCCTCATCTGCAAAGCAAGAGGGGGGAATGCATGCGCGACGGATCAGGTCCCTTTGAAGCCGCGTCTTCTGTGTTCTCCGATCCCCACTTCTCTGTTCTGTTCTCTCTCTGCTGTCGCCACTTTGGGGCCAAACATTGGTGCTGTGTGTGAGTGGGAGTGGGGAAAGGGTGGCAATGGAGCGTGGGGGCAACTTCTCCCCCGTTTGACTCTCTTTCTCAACATTGAAATACATTGAATAGTTGGTGTCCAGTGTTACGTTGGTTTCAGGTGTACTACATAGTGGGTTGACATTTGCATACATCATGAACTGACACCACTGTAGGTCTAGGAGCCATCTGTCCCCATTCACAGTTACCGTATTATTTACCATAGCCCTTATGTGTGGGTGCTAAGGCGTTTCAGTCGGGTCCAGCTCTTTGTGACCCTATGGACTGTAGCCTGCCAGACTCCTCTGTCTATGGGATTCTGGGCAAGAGTACTGGAGTGGGTTGCCATTTCTTCCTCCAGATAGTCCTTAGACTGTATATTATATGTCCGTGGCTTATTTATTTTATAACTGGAGGTTTGTACCCTTTAATTCCCTTTACCTATCTCGCATCCTTCCCACCTGCCATCCCCAGCCACTTGTTTGCTCTCTGTATCTCTGAATCTATGAGTCTGTTTCATTTTGTTTTTCAAGACTGCATATATAAGTGAGGTGTGGTATTTGTCTTTCTCTGACTTCCTTCACTTAGCATAATACACTATATATTCATTCATGCTGTTGTAAATGGCAAAGTTTCACTTTTTATGGGTAGTACTCCATTGTGTGTATATATATCACATTTTTTATTCATTCATCTATCATTAGACCCTTATGTTGCGTCCATATCTTGACTATTGTAAATAATGCTGCAGTGAACATTGGGATGTGTGTGTCTCTTTGAATCAGTGTGAAGTGAAATTGCTGGGTCCTCTGATAGTTCTCGTACTGATTTTTTGAGGACCCTCCACACTGTTTTCCATGGCGGCTGCACCAGTTTGCAGTCCCGGCCGACAGTGTGCGGGCCTCCCTTTGCTCTGCATCCTTGCCAACACTATGTGTGTTGGTTACTTGTCTTTTTGGATGATAGCCGTTCTGACAGGTGTGGGAGAGTCCTTCCTTCCTTCCTACTGTCTCCTTTTCCCCAAGGTGAAAGTGCTGCAGGAATCTCAGAACTTGGAGCACCCCTAGGTAATATTAGAAGCTCATTATGTGAATTTTTGAACCAGGCAAGACTCTTAATGGACAGCTCTTAGCTAGATAACCTGTTGTGCCGTGGAGAGAAATGCCAGGTGCTTCAGGTGAATTTGGCTGGGGTTGAGGTGACTCAGGGAGCTGGCTCCTGGGGAGGGAGTAGGGTGTGTATGTGTGTGACCTCACCTGGGTCCATACACACCCAGACAGGACCGGGGCCAGCAGCTATTGGGGCTGAGGTAAACATTTTTTTTTTTTAATATAAACATTTTGAGATGCTTTTGTCAACAGAGCCTCAGACTTGTCTGCATGTCTGCAGCCCTTCTGCTTGCAGAAGCCCAGAGAGGGCTGGTGTACTTCCACTTAGAAGACTCAGTTTTGCCTCCAAAAGTGGAGCCTGATCCTTTCAGCTTTCTGCTCCTCCCAATGCCTCTCAGGGAGGAAGGTAGTGCTGTCCTGGCCTCACCAGGCTCAGGGAGGTTACGCAACCCACTCCAGGCACTGGGAGAGGGCCAGACCCGCCCATGTTCCCTGTGGGTTGTGGCGAAGATGGCAGGGCAAGAGGCCCAGTCCTCGGGCTGGATTCCCTTCCTGTGGGCTGGGGTGAAGGGAGACGAGGATGCTTGCTGGCTCCTCCTGAGAAGCTTCTGGGCTCAGCTGACGCCCCCAGGACCCCTGGCATGTCAGAGGCCCCTTCCCCGCCTTCAGCCTATGCACCTCTTCTCCTTCATTCTCGTTCACTCCAGACCAGCTCGTCCCTCAGCAGCTCTGATGCCCCCTAGCTCCCAACCCGTGCCTCCCTGCTAAGCAGTGGACAAATAGCCAGTGTCTCAAGGTCAGCATGGAGCTGAGGAGTAGGACTGCAGATCCTGAGGGACACACCATGGCTCTGAAACAAGTTTTCAATCACTCGGTGCCTCGGTTTTCTCAGCTTGTAGATGAGGTGGTAACAGTACTTTCTCAAAGTGTCCATGTGAGGATTAAAGGAAGTAATCCATCCATAGCTCCCAGTTCATTTCCTAGCACCTCCTCTTGTTTCTCCTCTTTACCTTCCCCTCAAGCCCACCCTTGCTCCTGTCTTCCTCCTCCTGATGGTTGGTCCAGGTTACCCAAGGCACCTCGGCCCCAGCCTGTCCTCCTGCCCCCAGTCACCTCCAGGTCCCAGTGACTCACCTCCCCTCTGTTCCTGCTGCTACCATTTTGGTTTCAGACCTCTTCACCTCTCCCTTCTCCCACTAGGCTGCCAGCTGGGCCTCTTACCTCCAGTCTCACTTATTCCAGTCTTGTGGCCTTGTGACAACCCCCAGTCACTCTCTGTCAGCTCCGAGGCCCAGTCCACCCTCCCGGGTGTGCACAGCCTGGCAGCTTCTGGCCCTTTCCCACCTTCCTGGCTTCATTTCAGCACCTGCTCCCCGGTAGCAGGCATGCCACCCCAGCCTGTGCTTTCACATCTCTGCCTCTTCCTGTGGGTCCCGCTGCCTGGAGCACCTCCTCGTGCTCTTCCTCATCTGCAGAGTGCCTGCTTTTTCACAATTGTATTAGCAAATACATTTATAGAGCCTAATAATAGACACTGTTCTAAACATGCTTTACATGTATTAATTTATTTCATCTTTTCAACAGCCTTATGAAGTAGAAGCCATTTCCAGAATGAGGAAACTGAGTCAGAGAGAGGTTAATAAATTGCCTGAGCTCACAGAACTAGTAACTGCGAGAAGCTGGGTGTAATCCCATGCAGCCAGCCCCGGAACCTGGGCCTGACTGCTGTACCACCTTGACGATCCTCACGGCACTGGCCTCCGTGGGAGCCCCGCCCCCCGCCCCCACCGGCCTCTCCTGGCTCAGGTTAGGCAACTGCTGTTCCTTTGTCACAGCGTCATTCACAGTGCTTTCCTGTGAGCCTCTGAAGAGCAAGGACCATGCTCTGCTCAGTTCCACATCCCTGTTGCCCACCGCCCTGGGCACTTGGTGGGTGCCCACTGCATATTATTAAATAAACATTGAAGAGCCATAAGTTAAGTACCACCTCTGGGATTTTGATGAGATGCCTTCTCGTTTTCACCAAAGTTTGGCCCTTGCTTTCTAAGACTTGTTTGGGACTTGCCTCCTCACCCACTTTCTCTCCTTTTGCTCAGAGTGTTCCTTCCCCTGTCCACGGCCCTGGTGTGTGTGCTTAGCTCTTAGTTAGGTCTGCTGATGGCCCAGGGGTCACAGGGAGCCAGCAGACTTGAGGGAAGCCCTGGTTCGCTCTGTTTTGGGAGAAGGAGACTTGGCGGACGTGGGTCAGATCATGCCAAGCAGGAAGCGGGGCAGAGTGGAGATGGGGGCTGGGGGCAGGAGGCACAGAGCAGCAGTGGGTCCTGTAAGGACGTCCCTCTGCTGCCGCAGCCGCCTTCTCCCCAGTTCAAATGACAGAGTAGTAAGGAATCCACACAGAAGTTAGGGGGCCAGCCTGCTCCCACATGACTGTAATCAAGGAATCCATATACAGAATACAGGAAATGTCTTTCTTGCAAAGTATTGATTTTGAAACCAAAACTGTGTGTCGGGGCCCAGGCGAGGCGTTTGGAAGTCAATGTAAAGTCCCCACAGCGCCCAGAAGCTTCCATCAGTCTGAGAGTCTGTGTCTGGGGTGCTGACAACACGGCGCTGAGACTGAACAAGTTCCTCGTGTGTGCCAGGCACTGGGCTGGGCACCCTGGACACTAATTAGTCCCATGCCATCCTCACGGAGACTCTAGGAGCCGACTCATGCCCTGTGTGCAAGGCGGAAACTGAGTCAACAGTTGGTTTGCCCATCCCAGGTATCCATTACCCAGGAAATCTGGTGGCTCGGATGCCAATCACTCAAGATTTTAGACAGTTTGTTCTGTCAGTGGAATGCCCAGCTTGCCCTTTGTCTCTCAGCTCCTAGGGGGAAATGAGCTCTGTGAGCTTCGGCCCTTCCTCCAGGAAGCCTCCCATCCTTAAACATGTGTTTTTTTCTCAGATGCTCCCTGCAGCCTCTACCTCATGCTTCCTGTGGAAGCTGAAGCTCAGAATGCTCTCTTGGCTACCTAAATAGAGTCATTTTGGTTGTACGTGTGTGCTGAGTCACTTCAGTCATGTCTGACTCTTTGCGACCCCATGGACAGTAGCCTGCCAGGTTCCTCTGTCTATATCATTCTCCAGGCAAGAATACTGGAGTGGGTTGCTCTGCCCTCCTCCCGGGGATCTTCCTGACCAGGGATTGAACCCACGTCTCTTACTTCTCCTGCGTTGGCAGGTGGGTTATTTATTTATTTATTTATTACCACCAGCACCACCTGGGAAGCAATTATGGATGCATCCAAATGGCCGTGTCCACATGTGAAGTCACTGGTTGTTTTTAAGTTACCAAGTAATATGTCCCTCTCTCAGTCGTCTCTCCCTCTGTTTGCACCGCATCTGTCCTCCCGGTACCTTGATCCCCACCCCTTCCCTGACTCCCTCAGCCCCTGCTTGACTCTCAGATCTCAGAGGATCCTGTAAGGGGTCAGGGAGAGAACAGAGCATTTGCACATTACTTTGTATTTTTTCAAATGCAAAAAGTTTAGGTTCATGTTGCTGTATTGGTTTTAGGTGTTGCTAAAATGTCCCTAACAACGCTCTCTTCCAGAGTCTTGAACCTTGGGGATTTCCCTGGAGGTGTCCTTACAGATGGAGGGGCTCTCCGGTCACAGCTGGGCCTGATCAGAGATCAGGCTTGGCCGCGGGTTCGCTGGGAAGTCCGTGCTCTCAGCCCCTGGGCCTGCTGGCTCCCTAGCTGACAACGAGAAGGGTGGGAGTGGTGCCAAGAGACCCGGAGGACACACGGGAAGGCTCAGTGCGCAGGCGGACAGGCCACCCCCGGGGCAAGTTCAGCCATTTCTGGTGGTAGCTGGAGGGAAAGCACTCAGTGAGCCATGCGGGCTTTGCACCCAGGCCACTGAGCTCCAGCTTTGCCCCTTACTGCCTGGAGGACCTTGGACCAGCTCCTCAACCACACTGGGGCTTGTGTCCTCGTTCATAAAGGAGAGTGATGATACCTGTCCCTTCAGTTTGCTGCGAGGGCTAAATACCAATACGTTGCTGCAGCTGTTTGCCCTTCAGGTCTCATAATTCCATTGACCTGTGTTACCAGCACACTTATGCCCGTTTCCTCGTATTTCTTCATCCTCCTTCACCCCAGACCTAACAGGACTGGCCTGAGAACATAGAAAAGCAATAGCTGTGTTTCATATTTCCAAAAGGACCCTCTCTACAACAGTGGTGTTGCCTGGGAACAGGGATTATATATATATATTTTTTAAAAACTTTTTATTTTGTACTGTGTATAGCCAGTGAACAACACTGTAATAGTTTCAGGTGAACAGTGAAGGGACTCAGCATAACATTGAGCTGAGTTCCATGTGGTATACATTTGGTTATCCACTGTAAATATAGCAGTGTGTACATGTCCATCCCAAACTCTCTAAGAAGGGAGGGGTTATAAATGGCACAAGGAAACTTTTGGGGTGATAGAAACTTTCACAGTCTTGATTGTGGTGATGGTTTGTAGGCACATTGGTCAAAACCAATTCATTTGTGTACTTTAAATATGTGCAATTTATTGCACTTCACTGATACAATAAAATTTATTAAAAAGATATCTTAAATGAGCACAAAGGAGGAAAATATACTTTAATGCTACTTTCACATTTCATTGAACTACAACAATATTAAAAAAAAAAAAGCTTTGTCAGGGGTCAACTCAGTAGAACATCACAGTTTATCTGTGAGCTGGGCTATTATGTGCTAAACTCATAATCATTACAGAACTGTGCTTACGCTTGTATCCCTCATGCCTAGCCCAGAGCAGCGTGCCTAGTAGGCATGCAACAAGATTGATTGTTGGACTGATAGTTGAATGAATGGCTGTGAAAACTAAGATTCAGTTAAAAGAAGTGATTGGGCATACAACCAGCTCTTCTATATCAAGCCTATTTCAAAGCAAAACATTATCTGTAGTTCTCTCCTGTGTCCCCTGCCTCTGCCCTGCCTAGGTTGCCTCGCAGGACCCTTGGTGATGGCTGTCCCTCCCTGCCTTGTCACTTGCACCCTGCCCCAGAAAACCTGCTTTTCCTGTATGTATTTCCTGAGGCCTTAGCTGCTATCTGACAGCTTCATCTGCACCCAGGTGGAAGGGTGACGTGGCCTCCCGGAGCATGTATTTTCCATCCTGAAGGAATGCAGACCATGAGTGTCTTGTTCTCCTCATCTACATGACAAGGAAGTGGACCTGATGGCCTCTGAAAGCCTGCCCTTTGAGGCATGCTAGGGCGCTGTTACTCCTGGATGCCATCATGAGGCCTGTGCCACGTTCATTTGTATTGAGTTTACATTCTGACCTGATACAAAATTCAGATGGTACAACAGGGTAATTCTCCTCCCACCCCCGTGGTTCTGTCTCGTTGTGCCGGGTCACAGAGGTGACCACCCCTGCCAGTTATTCATGTGTCTTCAAGGGACATTCCAGCATATATAAATCTAGAATGAGGCCTGAGGATGTGGGCTGGGTTGGGTTGACATTCATTTGTTTCTAATGCTGAAATGCCACTATTTAGATACCCCATAATTTATCCAAACATTTTCCAACCCCTGATCTGTAGGTCTGAAAATATTGCTGCAATAAATATCCTTGTGCATGTATCTTTGTGCACAAGTGGAAGGGTAACTGTAAAAACACTGAAAGTAGAATTATTGCTTCAAAAGATAAATATGGCATTTCACTGCATATAGACATGACCAGATTACCTTTCAAAGATATTTACAGCTTCCGTCCACAGTATAGAGTGCTTATCTTTCCACATGCCCGTGCCAATAATATTTACCCAATATCCAGGTAATAAAATTTTATTGAGGTATAAAGTTAATGTAGAAAAGCACACAAATTATAATTGTATCATTAATTATCCCAAAGTGAAACTGCTTTCAAGGTCAGAAACAGAACATTAGTGGCATCCCAGACCCCACTCTTGTGCTTTTTTGTTCACTAGTGTTCTGCCCAAAGGTGATCAATATCTAACTTTCAATACCATAGGTTAGTTTTACCTTGACCAAACTTTTGCATGGAATCATATGCTCTGTAATCTGTTCCTTATGGTTTCTAACACCCAGCATTTGTGAAATTCATCCATGTTCCTGCACGTGGTGGTAGTTCATTTCATTGCTGTACCATATTTCCATATTTTAAATATATTGCGCTTAGTTGCTCAGTCGTGTCCGACTCTTTGTGACCCCATGGACTGCAGCCCGCCAGGCTCCTCTCTCTCTGGGATTCTCCAGGCAAGAATACTGGAGTGGGTTGCCATTCTTATCTCCAGGGGATCTTCCCAACCCAGGGATCAAACCCAGGTCTCCCACATTGCAGGCAGATTCTTTACCGATTTAGCCACCAGGGAAGCCCAAGAATACTGAAGTGGGTAGCCTATCCTTTCTTCAGAGGATCTTCCTGACTCAGGAATCAAACCAGAGTCTCCTGCATTGCAGGAGATTCTTTACCAGCTGAGCTACCAGGGAAGCCCCTTACTACAACTTATTTGCTCTTTCTTGTATTTGGGAATGATATTTGGGTTATTTTAGTCTGGGGCCATGGGAAATCATGCAGCTATGTATATTCTTAAACCTGTTTTGCAGGACAAATGAACTTATTTCTCCTGGGTAATTCTGTGAGAACAGTTGAAGAGTATACTTACATTCAGCTCCCCTAAGTGGCTGTATCAGTTTACCAACAGTCAGCCAAGAGAGCCATCTTGGGCTTCAGCTCAGCTGGGCAAAGCAGTATGTCTTTCCAACTTAGTTATGCTGAAATTTGGGGGAATGAATGGTAAAGGCTGACCTTTTAATCTTGTTAGCACCTAGCTTATGCCTTAAAACATGACAGAAAGTTAAATATACTATATATATATATATATTTTTTACTACACTCCGGTTTATTTACTTACACCAGTATTGTATGAGAATGGCAGTTGCTTCATATCCTCTCTGGAGCTTAGTGTTGACAGCTTTTTTCAACTTTAGCCATTGTGGTGGGTGTGTAAGTGGTTTCTCATTAGGGTTTTTATTTCATTCTCCTGAATTTGAGCTCCATTTTGTATTTTCATTGGCCATGAAAACATTGGTGAAGTGTCTATCCAAGTCTTTCATTCATTTTTTTACTGTTTGCAAATTTGATCTGAGGAGTTCTTTCTGTATCCAAGACATGAGTGTTTGGGTCAGATGTAAATATTGCAGATATTGGCTCTCACTCTGTGGATGGCCTTTTCATGGACAAGATGTCTTGCCTCCTTTGAGGTCATAAAGATATTCTCCTATATTACCTTCTAGAAGCTTTATTTATCTTCTACATTTAAATCTATATTCTATGAAAATTTTAAATTTGGTGTGAAGTAGGCGTTAAGAATGTAACTCCCCTGTACCCCTTTGGATCTCTTATTAACTTGGTCCATTTGTTGAAAAGACAGTTATTTCCTCTTTGCTCTGCAGTGTTGACTGTCATCATGGAGTGAGTGTCTAGATATGAGTGAGTCAATTTCTGGACTGTCTTTTCTGTTTTATTGGTCTCTTTGTATGTCCTTACATCATACCATACTGTCATAATTTTTTGTGATTTTAAAAGAAGTTTTGATATCGGATAGTATGTCTTCCAATTTTGTTCCTCAATATTGTTTTTGGATACTCTTGGTCTTAGCATTTCCACATAAATTTCAAAATATATTTTTTAGACTACAAAGACATACACACACAAACTAAATTCTAGTATTTTCATTGGGATTGCATTTGATATATAACTAAATTTGATGAAAATTGACATCTTAGATATACTGACCCTTCCAATCCATGAACATGAGATAACCCTTAATTTATTTAAGTATTTTATTTTTTCAATATTTTTTGAAGGTTTATAATTAGCACTCATGTACATCTTTTATATCTGTTCATGGACATTTTGTTTTTAATTGATTTAGCTCATATTACCATTTAAAAAATATAATTTTCCAGTTATTTGTTGATAAATAAGAATAGTTGATTTTTGTAGATATACTGTTGAATTCTATAATCTTGCTGAGTTCACTAATAAACCATGAATGGTTTATCTAAAGGTCTGTTTGCATTTTTATTTATACAATCATGTAGACTGGAAATAGTTATAAGGTTTTCTTCTGTTTTTTTCCTTCCTGATCCTCATAACTTTTGTTTGTTTATTTTTAAAATAACTTTTCTTACCTGCTGGTTTATTTTGGCTGTGCTGGTTTATTTCACTTTGTCGGCGCGTGGGCTTTTCTCTAGTCGGGTGAGTGGAGGTTACTCTCACAGGCTTCTCATCGGTGCGACTTCTCTCGTCGTAGAGGAGGGCCTTCTAGAGTGAGCAGGCTTCAATAGCTGTGGCGCTTGGGCTCAGTCAGTGAAGAATCTCCCTGCAGTGCAGGAGATCTGGGTTCACTTCCTGGATCGGGACGATCCCCTGGAGAAGGGAATGGCTACTCACTCCAGTACTCTTGCCTGGAGAATTCCATGGACAGAGGAGCCCGGCAGGCTACAGTTCATGGGGTCACAAAGATTCAGACATGACCGAGCAGCTAAATAGAAACATATATGGGCTCCGTGGTTCTGGCTCCCAGGCTGTGGAGCGCAGGCTCAATAGTTGCGGAGCACGGGCTTAGTTGCTCTGCGGCACGTAGAATCTTCCTGCCCCAGGGATCGAACCGGTGTGTCCTGCATTGGCAGGCAGATTTCTTACCACTGAGCCACCAGTTGTTGTTCAGTCCCTCAGTAGTGTCTGACTTTTTGCAACCCTATGGACTGCAGCATGCCAGGCTTCCCCATTCTTCACCATCTCCCAGCCGCTTGCTCAAACTCCTGTCCATTGAATCAGTGATGCCATCCAACCATCTCGTCCTCTGTCGTCCCCTTCTCCTCCTGCCCTCAATCTTTCTCAGCATCAGAATCTTGTCCAATGAGTCAGCTCTTCATATCAGGTGGCCAGAGTATTGGAGCTTTGGTGTCAGCTTCAGTCCTTCTAATGAATATTCAGGATTGGTTTTCTTTGGGATTGACTGGTTTGATCTTCTTTCAGTCCAAGGGACCCTCAAGAGTCTTCTCCAACACCACAGTTCAAAAACATCAATTTTTCGGCACTCAGCCTTCTTTATGGTGCAACTCTCACATTCATACATGACTAATGGAAAAACCATAGTTTTGACTAGATGGACATTTGTTGGCAAAGTACTATCTCTGCTTTTTAATACTCTGTCTAGGTTTGTCGTAGCTTTTTTCCCAAGGAACAAGCATCTTTTAGTTTTATGACTGCCGTCACCATCTGCAGTAAATTTGGAGCCCAAGAAAATAGTCTGTCACTGTTTCCATTGTTTCCCCGTCTATTTCCCATGAAGTGATAGGACCAGATGCCATGATCTTCATTTCTGAATGTTGAATTTTAGCCAGCTTTTTCACTCTCCTCTTTCATCTTCATCAAGAGGCTCTTTAGTTCCTCTTTACTTTCTGCCATTAGGGTGGTGGCATCTGCATACCTGAGGTTATTAATATTTCTCCTGGCAATCTTGATTTCAGCTTGTGCTTCATCCAGCCTGGCATTTCACATGATGTACTCTGCATAAGAGTTAAATAAGCAAGGTGACAATATACAGACTTGACGTACTCTTTTCCCAATTTGGAACCAGTTGGTTGTTCCATGTCCAGTTCTAACTGTTGCTTCTTGACCTGCATACAGATTTCTCAGGAGGCAGGTCAGGTGGTCTGGTATTCCCATCTCTTTAAGAATTTTCCAGTTTGTTGAGATCCACACGGTCAAAGGCTTTGCATAATCAATAAAACAGTAGATGTTTTGCTGGAACTTTCTTGCTTTTTTGATGATCCAATGAACGTCAGCAATTTGATCTCTGGTTCCTCCGCCTTTTCTAAATCCATCATGTATCTATATCTATATATCTGGTAAACCTAACTCAGCAGCGATATGCATCCATCTATCTCACAGTCAAGGAAACAAATGTAAAGAACCTAAAAACACTGGGAGAAACTCAGCATCTTTAGAANTACATGGAAGTTCTCAGTTCATATACTGTTGAAGCCTGGCTTGGAGAATTTTGAGCATAACTTTGCTAACATGTGAGATGAGTGCAATTGTGCAGTAGTTTGAGTATTCTTTGGCATTGCCCTTCTTTGGGATTGGAATGCAAACTGACCTTTTCCAGTCCTGTGGCCACTGCTGAGTTTTCCGTATTTGCTGGCATATTGAGTGCAGCACTTTAACAGCATCATCTTTTACAATTTGAAATAGCTCAGCTGGAATTCCATCACCTCCACTAGCTTTGTTTGTAGTGACACTTCCTAAAGCCCACTTGACTTCGCACTCCAAGATGTCTGGCTCTAGGTGAGTGATCACACCATCGTGGTTATATCATCGAGCCACCAGGGAAGCCTCTGTTTTTCTTCTTGATTATGCTGGTTAGGTTCTCAAATATACTGTTGAATATATATGATGGTAATTGACCCCTTTCATCTTGTTTCTTCTGGGCGAAAAGCTTTAAGTATTAATTTCACCATTAAGTATAATATTTTTAAGTCTTTTAATTAAAACCCTTTATCAGATTGAGGAGACTACTCTGTATTCGTAGGGTGCTGAATTCCTTTTTTCCTCAATAATGCATTTGAAACTTTATTAAATATCTTTTATGCATCTATTGAGTTTTTCTTTATTCAGTTAAAATGTTAAGTTACATGAATCAGTTTTTCAGTGGTAAATTAGCTTTGTGTTCTTGTAATAAACCCACCTTCTTACAATGCAGTTTCCTTCCCATGTGTTATTGTTTGGGTAATATTCTGTTGAAGATATTTGATTTGATGTTTTTGAGAGACAGTGGTCTCCTGTAAGTTTTCTTTTTGTTAAATGTTTGTTAGGCATTGGTATCAAGGATATGTTGGCATCAGAAATGAGTTCAAAGTGTCCCCTCTATTTTCTAAATGTGTTTGAGAAAGGGTAAGTTTCCTCAAACATCTAAGAATTTAATGGTGAAGCCATCTGGGACTGACGTTTTCGTAGTGGGAAAGTTTTATTTAAGGATTTGCTTTCTTTAATAAATACAGAATCATTCATATTTTCTATTTCTTCTTATGTCAGTGATTTTGAGTTTTCAAGAAGTTAGTCTCTTTCATCTGGCTTGATGGTAAAGTTTTTTTCTCATATCCCTTTATAATCTTTTATTTTCTGATATTAGAAATTTATATCTACTATCTCTTTTGCCTGATACATCGTGTAAGGTATTTGTAAATTTTGTCAGTCTTTTCAAAGATTAATACATTAGCTTTGTTTATTTTTCTCAATTTTACATTTGTTTTCAGCTAGTTTTTCTCTCATTTTTCTTTATTTTTTTCTGTTAGGTTTAATTTACCATTTGTTGCCTAAATCCTTGATATTAATACTTATATCATTGGTTTTCATCCTTTCTTCTTTTCTAATGTAATCTAATAAGGCTATAAATTTCTCTGTAAGCATGGCTCTAACTGAATCCCAGAAGCTTTGACACGTTGCTTTCATTAATATTCAAAATATAGTCTAACTTCGTGTGAATTTTTTTGACATGTGAGTAATTCAGAAGTGTACTGCTTAAAATTCAACATGTGATTCATAAGCTTACATTTGGTTATAGATTTCTTTTTTTAAGTATGTTAATTTTTTTCGGAAAAATTTTATTGGAGTGTAGTTGATTTACAATGTCGTGTTAGTTTCAGGTGTATGCAAACTGTAGCAGTTATACATATATCCATTCTTTTTTAAAAAAGTTCTTTCCCCATATGGGCCATAACAGAGTATTGAGTAGAGTTCCCTGTGCTATGCTTTACTGCAGGTCCTTATTAGTTATCTATTTTATATAACAGTGTGTGTATGTCATTCCCAATCTCCCAATTTATCTCCCCACCCCTCCTTATTCCCTGGTGATCATAAGTTTGTTTTCTACATCCACGACTCTGCTGTTTTGTAGATAAGTTCATTTCTACCCGTTTTAAGATTCCACTTAGAGGCAGTGTTATATATAATATTTGTCTTTCTGTGTCTCATTTACTGGTTATTGATTTCTAGTTTAATTTCAGTGTGGTCGGGAATATACTCTGAGTCATTTTAAACCTTTGAAATGTGTTAAGGCTTGCTTAGTACTAATACTGTGACGTCTAGTACATGACTAATTTTAGTAAATTCCCTGTGTACACGTAAGAGTTCTGCATGTGTCAATGAGGGCTTCTTAACTGTATACTTCAACCTTTTATACCCTTATCTACTTTCTTATTGATATATAATTCACAAACCATATTTACCCTTTAAAGTATACAATTCAGTGGTTTTCAGTATATTAACAAAATTGTGCAACCATTACCACTATTAAATTTCAGAGTGTTTCATCATCCCCGAAAGAAACCTTCCCCATTTTTTCCTTCTTCCAGCCCTTAGTAACCGCTGATTTTCAGTATCTATGGATTTATCTCTTCTGAATGTTTCTTGTAAGGTGAATCCTTTTGCATAAGTTGTGGCCTTTTGCTTTGGCATCTTTCACTCAGCATGGTTCCCATGCTGTGGCACATATTATTACTTCATTACTTTATATGGCTGAATAATAGTCCATTACATAGGTATTGTTTATGTATTCATCAGCGGATGGATGTTTGGGTTGTTTGTATTTTTTGGCTGTTATGAATAATGCTGCTATATATATTTGTGTAGAAGTTTTTCCATGAACATGCATTTTCAGTTTTCTTGGGTATATACCTAGGCTTGGGGTTGCAGAGTCATATGGTAATTCTATGTTTAAATTTTTGAGGAACTGCCAGATTTTTTTCGTGAGGGGCTATATCATTTTACATTTCCACCAGAAATGTATAAGGGTTACAATTTCTCCACATATTTATCAACACTTGTTATTGTCTGTGTTTTAGATTTTAGCCATCCTAGAGGTGTATGAAGTGATATCTCTTGGTTTTTATTTGGATTTCCCTAATCACTACAGACCCTGTCCATCTTTTTCCTATGCTTAGTTTCATTTGTGTATCTTCTTTGGAGAAATACCTAAAATTTTGCCCATTTTAAATTGGATTATTTTCCTTTCAATTATTGAATTATAAATGTCTTTCATATATGCTGAAGTTAGTTCCTTATCAAACATGTAATTTACAAATATTTTCTTCTGTTTTCTGGGTTGTCTTTACTTTTTTCTGCTTGTTCTATCAGTCAAGATGTGTATAAGAGACAGAACTAGGCCTTAAAACAGTGGTAATAATGTCCTTTGGGATACATATTATAAATACAGTGAGTTTTAAGCCTCACATAATCACTTTTTGTCACTGACAGTGCCTATCTTAATATAGATTGCTGAACAACTGGCATATGCCAAGTGGATTAAAGTCCTTTTTCTGACTGTTTCCCATTAAAAAAGAAACAAACTAATTTTCAGTTTGAGTAATTTGGTTTCCTATAATGCTACCNATTTTCCTTTCAATTATTGAATTATAAATGTCTTTCATATATGCTGAAGTTAGTTCCTTATCAAACATGTAATTTACAAATATTTTCTTCTGTTTTCTGGGTTGTCTTTACTTTTTTCTGCTTGTTCTATCAGTCACTGAGAGAAATGTGTTAAAATCCCCAACTATGATAACAGTTTTCTACTTTTCCTTGTATTGGTATCAATTTCTTAGGCTTATTAGGTGTATACAAATATATAGTTATCTTCCAGGGGCATTTTATTATTATGAAATATCCCTCCTTGTTTTAGTAACACTTCTTCCTTAAAGTATACCCAGCTAATATTAGTATGCTATAACAATCTGTTTTGTTTAGTGTTTGTCCTATTTTTCTTCCTTTACATTCTCCTATCTGTATTCTTATTCAGAAGTCATGTTTCCTAAAAGCAGCTTATATTCATTTTTTAAACCCAGCCTGGCCTTTTAAATTTAGTTGAAATATTTAACCTACGTATATTTTATGTAATTACTGATATATTTAGATTTAAACCTAGCATCTTATTTGTTTTCTGTTTGTCCCCCTTATCCTAGGTTCATTTTCCTCTGTTTTCATCTTTTGGGATAATCAGATTTTTTNACCCACTCCTGTAATCTGGGCCTGGGAAAGCCCATGGGCAGAGGAGTCTGGCAGACTGCAGTCCATGGGGTTGTAAAAGAGTCAGACACAACTTAGTGAGTAAACAATGAACTGGGAGAGTGCAGCCTGGTTCTGGCAGTCTCCAAACGCAGCCTTTCAATCCAGTATTTAGGATGCTCCCAGGGTCTCAGAGGACACCAGAACGAGCATCAGTTAGTCCCCTTGTTGTCACAAGGACATCACGCCCTGTCATTTTACTTAACATGACTGTGTGTCACTTCTCACCACAATGGGGCTGGAGAATCTTTTTGTCTACAACTTTAAATTAGACCTGCTCAACATAACACCAGAAGTGACTGTTATATGCCCCCATGCACTCCTCCAAAAGCGTGAATTTGCAACAACACGGATCCCCCATGGTTCAGGGGCTTTAGGAGAGAGTCAGCCCCCCCGGCTGATTCCAACACATTTATGGGAGAGAGAGATGGGTTACTATACTCACAGTGGCCCGGTGAGAGGGGTCCACCAACCACTACTTCCATCCAACCCAAAGCTCAATGCAAAAGTAAAACACAATTTTTTTAAAAATTGAGGATTTGTAAATTCGCTTTCATTACACCCGTAAGATTTTTTTTTTCTAGTGACTGAAGAAATGAAATGGTTGTCTGAATGCATTTGTAAGTGGGCCCCTGCTTTCTCAGGCTCCCGATCCTCCCCTTCCTCACCTCCTCCACGTGCTTCAGGGACGAGCACCATTTCCCGTAATCGCAGTTTTCTTGTTGGTAGCCTCCATCAACACGAAAAGTGAAAATCGAAAACTCTTAGGTGGAAATTAATTTAGAAACAACATTACCACAATCCGTGTATGGCGTGTGTAACCATAATAGCCATTTCAGCGGGGAAAGCAAAAATAAATAGAAGGTCAAATGACATTAATTTCCATTTGCAGCAAACCCATAATTGGATCAATTATCAGACCCTCGGGGAGAAAGTAGATTGTCATTGATTGGTGGGTGAAGCCCACATGGGATAGAAGGAAATGCATGTGATGATGTCCATTGAAACTGAAAGGAGTGGGGAACCCGGGTGGGACTGGTGGTGACTGCCTCCTAACCACCCAGGGCTTCCTCTAAACTGCAGAATGGTCTTTAGGCTGAGGCGTCCACTTCTCCATTCATGGATAGGTGTCTTTGGGCAAGTTTCTTGACCCTTTGGAGCTCGATTTTCTCATCTGTTCATTGGAGATTCTAAAAGTAGCTACCTGGGTGAGTTGTAGTGATTAAACAAGGATTAAATATGGTTGTAAATATTAAATCTTAGGCAAAATCTGGGAGATGGTGAGGGACAGGGAGTCCTGGTGTGCTGCAGTCTGTGAGGTTGCAAGGAGTTGGACATGACTTGGCGACTGATCAACAACAAAATGCACTTAAAGAGGTACCCGGTAATTGGCTAACTGAAAATGTTAGCTAACTGTTATTATTATATCTTTTTAGTATTATTTATTATCCTTGAATCAATGGTAATAAGAGTAGATTTGGACTGAGAAGTTGCAGATCTGAGTTTAAGCTCTCCTGTTTTCTGACCGTATTGTTTTGGGCTAGTAAACCGAAGCCTCAGTTTCCTTATCTGTAAAATGGGCGTCTATCAGTTTGCCTAATGTGCTGACCAACAATACTGAATAAGAAATGGGAAAGCAGTTTGTCTCTGAACCTGAGTTCTCAGAATTCGCCTTTCTCCTGGGGACCCTGGAATTGCCGCAGAGGAGAGAGTTCCAGCAGAGCTCCCTGGGACGTGACTGGCCAGTCCCTAACCTGGTGTGCAGGAGCGGGTTTGCCCCATTTCTGCACGAATTTCCAGAGCTGCTACCCACAGGACACAAGGGCATCTCCAGGTGTGACCCCCCCAAGGATGTTCTTCCGCTCCTCTCTGCAGCCTGAGGTCAGGTCAGAGAGCGGTGAGGAGCAAGGTAGACACATCATGCAGAAATGCCCCAGATCTCAGAGAGAAGACCCAGACCCGGAGGACGCCCCTGCCCCACTGCATGTGTGCATTCTCTGTGTCTCGGGTTTTCATCTGAAGAGGCCGTAGCTGGTGACTCTGACCACCAGGAGTTCTAGGGAGGACACAGGGCTCCACAGAAAGTAAACAAGAACATGCAGTTCTTTATACAAATATTCTCAAAGAACACACCAAAAATCCTTCCTCCCCTCCCCTTTCTGATGCGGGTGAGAGCTTTTTTCTTTTGCACCCTTATAAATATCAATGCCTTTGCTCTCTTCTCCTAATGTTTTGTTGCCCCGAAAGTGGTGCCTACCTAAAAATCGAAGTACCCGGCCCTCTGCAGTGGAGAAAGCCTAAACCAGGGGCAGAAGCACATCAGATGCCAATGAAAACACACCAGATGATTTTTATTTTAGTTTCCTGACAGGTCTGTTACCATTTTCTGAAAATCTGGAGATGAAGCGTGGAATCTAGACTCAGATTGGTTTGTATGGATGTGTTTCTGTGCACAAGAGAGTGTATGCGTGGGTCAAAGTACGTGTCAAGGAGTATGTGCGTGTGTCTGTGTGTGTGTATGAGCATAGCTGTGTGGGTGTTGCATGTGTGTGGAAGTGTGCATGTCTATAAGCCTGTATGTGTGTGTGTATGTGTGTGCATGTGAATGTGCATCGTTCAATCACTAAGTCGTATCTGACTCTTTGCAACCCCATGGACTGGAGCACGCCAGGCCTCCCTGTCTCTCACCATCCCCCAAAGTTCACCCAAGTTCATGTCCATTGAATTGGTGATGCCATTCAGCCATCTCATCCTCTGCCGCCCTCTTCTTTGGGCTTCAATCTTTCCCAGCACGCATGCCCACAAACACTGTGAGTGGGAGTATACCTGTGTGTGCGTGTGTGTGTGCAGTGAGAGCACTCTGGGTGTGAACTCTGTCCCATCCGTCCATCACACCTTCAGGATATTCTTCCAGAAGAGACTCGAGACCTTCCCCCGGGCTGTGACAATTTCTCCAGCTGACTTATTTTTGATGACTTTGACAGTTTTGAGTAATACTGGTGAGATATTTTGTAGCGTGTCCCTCGATTTGTGTGATGTTTCCATGTGATTAGATTGCTGTAAATTTTGGGGAGAAAGAACCACAAAGGTAAAGTGTCATTTTTATCATATCATGTCAAGGTTACCTACAATTAACAGGTCTCTCAAAATCTGAACCTGCCCCCGAAGGTGGGTAACTATGCCCATTGACCAGTTCCAAGAAATGACCATGTGCCCCGAGGATAGGGTGAGGAAGGAGCTGTGGATTGGATGTTTCCTCAAGGAGTCTGTCACTACACCCTTCTCAAAGTGTGCGCTTCATTTAAAGATGTGTCTTTTCTTTACAACGTGGCTCTGAGCTGGAAGCCAGCTATTTCATCTGGTGCTCACCCAGAGAAACCACACTTGTTCCGACTGACCCTGGAGGGGAAATGGGCTGTGCTGGGCTCAGAGCTGGGGTGCTGGTTTCCAGCACAGTCACACCTTCCATAGAGGTTCTTGAGGGTAATTTTGACTCCCGTGGGTTTTATTCACTGACTTCAGATGTGACTCCCCAGTATCTCCCAAAGAGAAGCAGTACTTCTTAAGAGACCACACACTATCAATCCATGTGAAGAAAAATGTTTGAAATATTTCAGTTCAGCATAATTTGCACTTTCTTCTGCACAGACAGAAGATAAGACTTAAGGTGCAGTGCTGGTCCCCCCTCTGCCTATCCTAGGTTTCATGCGCCACCTTCGTGACCTGAACAAAGATGTGAAATTAAGAGTTTTCTTTATCTTCACCAGATATCCTTAGATGGCATTATCCTCTAAATAGCTCTCTTGGGTGAGTGAAGTAAATGGTACTTCCTGTTATACTGAGCAAACAAAAGCTGGCACATTATAAGAGAAGTGAGGTTTACTCTTGAGTATACTTGCATTGAGCTGCTGTTTTTCTGAATCTACAGGCCTAGTTCTCTATTGCTGAAAAACCAGTATTGCTCAGAACTGTCAAGGTCATCAAAAATAAGTCAGCTGGAGAAATTGTCACAGGCCAGGGGAGCCTAAGCAGATACAGTGATTAAGTATAATGTTTCTTGGATGGGGAAAAAAGGACATTAGGTAAAAATCAAGGAAATTTGAATAAAGTATATGCTTTAATAATGATACTAGGGGGCCATGCAGAAAAACTCTTCTCCAGATGTTTGAAGGTGGTCATCTGAGCTCTCTCAAAGTCTCTAGGACAAGCTGTCCCAACTTCTCCAGGCAGTTGTGCTGTGGTTGCAAGTCCCATCGCTATTCTAGTGGTCCTCCTTTGAACAAATTCTTGTTTATGTGCATCTCTATTAGAGTACGGTGCCTAGAGGGGGGCAGAATATATTAGGGTTGCATCTTGCTCACGCTATCATAGAACTATCAGCTCAGCAATGCTGGTGCCTCAGTCACAGCTCCTTGGTGAGTGGGATGGTGGGCATACTCTCCCCATGGCAGAGGCCACCTTGGCTAGCGCAGCAGCCACTCCATGTTTGAAGCCGCAGCAGGAGTGGACACGCATGTCCTGGATTCCCCACACCCATCCTGGCCAACCTGCCTGCCCCAGTCTGATTGCTGTTGTCCAGATTTGAATCTTTAGCTGGAGCCCTGCGTTGGCCTTTAAGCAAGGCCCCCAAATGATGTCAATGTTCATGCTCAGTTGCCCTCGCCTCCACCAGGCTAATGAGGACGGGAAAGCATCACTTTGTTTCAGGCCACTGGGTCCTCCGACTGCACTGTCTTCCTTTGTTCCTGCAAGTGCTGGGCACACCCACAGGGTTCAAAGCCAAGGTCCCAACAGGCAGGGCGGGAGGGAGCCGCCCCCTGCACCCTCACACCTGACTTAGAAAGCAGTAAGCCCACGTTACGTTCAGTGAGTGCACTCATATCATGGCCCCTGGGTGCTGCAGGAGATGAGTAGAGCCTAGAAACCTCCATGAACGTGGTGGATAAGCTGTGTGCCTCCCCAAGGCTGCAGGAGGGGTCGGCCCCCAGCCTGCCCGCATGACTCTCCAAGAGGCCTCAGGAGGATACACAATCTCTCCCACTCCCTGAACCTCAGTCACCAGTGGCCGACCAAGGCTTCCAGGCTACATGCCATCCCCAGGCTCTTGTCCCGGGGGTTCTGCACATCTATCATTTTCCCCATCTCCCACCCTCCCATTCTGCTCCTCTCATGCAGTCTCTGGAGCTCTGTCTGACATTAGCCACCACCTGGGTCCCACCTCTCTGAACATATCATCAGCTTCCTCTTGAACTGGAGCCTGGCTCTCAGCTAATCCTAACCCTGTCCCTTCCCACAACCCCTTCCCCTGCCTTTCCCTCTGCTCACATGACTGGACCTTGCTTCTCACAGCTGCCAACCTCAGCCTCCAGCGGGTTCAGTTCTCAGTGCCTGTCTCTCCTTTACCTTCACGAGCAGTGTCCGTAACACCCACCTCAAGACCCTGACAACATCCTGTCTCCCTACTTCCTCTGACCGTCTCTGCTGGGTTACTTCAGCTGCCTCTGAAATCTCAAATTTTACTTTTATTTTAAAAAGTAATTTACATACGGTAAATTTTCTTTTCTGATGTACAGTTCTGTGGTTTTTGCACATGCATGAATTCTTGTAATGATCACTATGGACAGGATACGGAACAGTTCCAATACCCCAAAGAATCCCTGTACTCTTCTCCCTTTATATTCAGACTTCTCCCACCCTTAGCCCCTGGCGACCAGTGATCTCTTCTCTGTTCCTATAGTTTTGCCTTTTCCAGAATGTCATATAAATGGAATCACATAGAATGAATCTTTTGAGACTCGCTTCTTTTACTCAACACGATACTTTTGCAATTCATGCATGTTGCTACCTGAATCAAATGTGTTGACTTTGATTGCTGAGTGGTATTCTATGCTATCAATGAAGTCCAGTTTTTTTTTTTTTTTTTTTTTTCAATCCATACTTCTGTTGAAGGACATTTGGGTTGCTTCCAGTTTTGGGGGAATACAAATAATACTGCTCTAAATATTTGTGGGCAGATTTTTTTTTTTTTTTTTTTGGTGAATTTTAAAATTTCATTTCTTTAAGATAAATACTTAGAAGTAGTATTGCTGGGTCATGTTTAAGTATATATGATGCCCCAATTTTAAGTTTCCCCTCCTCTGACACTGTCTGCATGATTCCTTCTCTCTACACCTCACTCTGATCTCTCTTTGACCTCATTAGGACCTCTAATTCACCGAGCCTGCTTTTTTTTCACACTGGCCATCAACCTCTTCATATTTTTTCTTCCCTTCTCACACAGTTTCATTTTCATGGTCTATCATAATAGTCACTCTCTTAGAAACATTCCTTTCTGCCATCACAACACAAACATTCCCTAATATAGCTCATCTTTAAAAAACTGCCCCTAAAAAAACCAGTAATTTTGCAGTGGAGCACTCCGACAAACGTGATCTCAGCTGAGTGATCAAGATTAACATCAACAGTGATAAGTCACATTGAGAATATGTTACTCTTGATTTGAGGTGATGACAATGGCACCCTTGTGGTCTTCCTCAAACCCACAACCTCTCTCTAAACCATGAGAAAAGCATCAGACAAGTCCAAACTGAAGGATGCTATTCTATAAGAATATCTGACTGGCACTCCTCGAAACTGTCAGGGTCATCAACAACACAGAAGGTCTGAATAATGGACCGGGGACTTATGATGGACTTATGATGGACCATGAAACTGTCTTCCCTCGTAGCTCATATGAGTCCTCATATGAGGACTTCCCTCATAGCTCAGTTGGTAAAGAATCTGCCTGCAATGCAGGAGACCTGGGTTGGATTCCTGGGTTGGGAAGATCCCCTGGAGAAGGAAATGGCAATCCACTCCAGTATTCTTGCCTGGGAAATCCCATGGACAGAGGAGCCTGGTGGGCTACAGCCCATGGGGTCGCAAGAGTCGGACACGACTTAGCAACTAAACCACCACTACCATGAAACTGTCAGTCTAGGGAAGCTGAAGGACGCAGGACAATTAGAATGAACGTGGTCTCTTGGATGGGATCCTGGAATGGGAAAAAAAGGTAAAAACTAAAGAAGTCTGAATAAAATACAGATTCTATATAATAAAAAACATAATACCAATATTGGTTCCTTAGTTGTAATAAAAGTGCCATAGAAAAGTTAGCAACAGAGGTAACTCAGTGCAGGAACTCTAATATTCTTGCAATTTTTCTGTAAATCTAAAATGATTCTAAAATAAAAGTTCATTAAGTGTTTAAGAAAACCTTCCCCTGACCCCTTCTGCCAACTCGTCTCCATTTCTCTGCTTCCCTTCACAGGGAAATTTTTTAAAAAATTTATTTTATTGATGTATAGTTGATTTACAATGTACTAATTTCTGCTGTACAGCAAAGTATTCAGTTATACATATCATATATACACATTCTTTTTCATATTCTCTTCCATGATGGTTTATCAAAGGGTATTGAATATAGTTCTCTGTGCTGTACAGTAGGCCTTTATCTATTTTATTATTCTTTTATACTTTAATTTTATTGGAGTATAGTTGATTTACAATGTTGTGCTAGTTTCAAGTGTATAGCAAAGTGATTCATTTTATACATTTACATATATCCATTCCTTTTTTAGATTCTTTTCTCATATAGGCTATCACAGAATATTGGGTAGAGTTCCCTAGTATAGTAATACTGTGCTATCCAGTAGGTCGAGGTCAATGATGATCTCCATATTGCCAAACCCCAGCGTCATTTTTTTCCTTCTCATTTTACCTGACCTTTCAGTTAAGTATGCGACCCAGTTAACTCTTCCTACTTGTTGAAAAAAACTGTCCTCTCTTGGCATTTGGAATACTGGAATCCTGTTTTTTTTTTTTAAATTAATTATTTTTGGCCGAGCTGGGTCTTCGTTGCTGTGTGGGCTTTTCTCTAGTTGTGGTGAGTGAGGGTTACTCTAGTTGCAATGTGCTGGCTTCTTATTGTGGTGCCTTCTCTTGCTGTGGAGCATGGGCCTCCAGGGTGATTGGGCTTCTGTAGTGCTGCGTGGGTTCAGTACTTGTGGCATACGGGCTTCGTTGCTCCGCTGCATGTGGGATCCTCTTGGACCAGGGATTGAACCCGTGTCTCCTGCACTGACATGTGGATTCTTTACCACTGAGCCACCAGGGAATCCCTGAAATCTTATTATTTTTTTTCTCCTACCTGTTGCTACTCCACCACCCTCCCTGCTGTCTCCTCCTCTCCTGGACTTCTACCAGCACTGGCATGGCTAGGGCTCTATCTTAAGGCTCTATTGCTTCTCTATGCTCTTACCTCCTAGGTATAGTGCATCCAGTCTCAGGGATTTAAGTACAGTTATCCTACGGGCGACCCTCGAATCCATATCTCCAGCCTCACCCTTCAAGGTAGGAACTGTTATCACACTCCTTTCACAGGAAAGGAGACACAGGCTATCGGAGATGAAGGGGCTTCCCCGAGGTTACTCGGCTAGAAGCAGCAGAGGCAGGATTGGAATCCAGGTCTGTCTGACTCCAGCCTGGTGCTGGGAGTGGCCAGGCTGCCCCGCATCCCCACTTCCTACCCTCCTTCCATCCCAGTTCCTGGTCCCTCCTGCTCCCAGGGTTTCCTGCATGTACTGCTCATTCTGACTTTGTGTCTTTGTCCCCCTTGTCCATCCACATCTCCTGGAATGATCCCCCCACCTTCCTCTGCATCCTCTTTCTTCTCAGGTCTGATTGGGGGGATTCTCCAATTCTCAGGTCCACATTGATCTGTCCTGGCTTCCTCTGAACTTCCCCAGGACCGGGGGTTCACCCTAAAGCAACTGAAGGCTCATTTGTATCTGTAACATTCTTGTTTTCTGAACCCAAGATGGGGGTTCACACTGAGGGGGAGGATATTGAGACATGATGTCTGTGACTAGGACTGCCTGGGAAAATGTGGGCCGTGGGCATTGTATGCCTTGTATACACAGGCATACAAGAGTCTGAGTTAGCCAGGGTGGTTTCCTCTACTAGCTGGTAAACTCTTGGAGAGACCATGACTTTACCAAATAAGTATCATTTAAAAAAAAAAAAAACAGCTCTGCTGTGTGTGTGGTAGGGTGTGGGTAGTGAAGTACTTCAAAACCCTTTTTTCCTGGGGTCTGGGAGGCCAAGGAAGCTTCAGTCTACAAATGAAGGAGGTGGTTTAGTTTTCACTGAGGTCAAAAAGAGGCCAAGGAGTTCCTCCAAGGGCCACTGAGGTCAAAAAGAAGCCAAGGAGTTCCTCCAAGGGCCACTGAGCTCAAAGGAATAGCTTGAAGAAATGGGGTGATGCTGTGATAGTGATCATTTTAGAGGAACTGAAAGTGCCCTGCGGGGGAGACAGAGGCTGGGGACTATGAGATGGCAGAGGGCAGGGCTGTGGGTGGGAAGGGCCTGTGCACTGACTGAGAAATTGAGACCTGATGTCATGGGGCAAAGACGTGGTCCCTTTCGCGTGTGGTGAAGTTGGCCTCAGTCCCTGTGATGCTGGCCTGGGTTCTGCTCCCAGCCCTGCTGTTCACTCACATGTGACAGCAGGCAAGTCCCCTTTGTCTCACTGGGCCTCAGTGTTCTCATCTCTAGAATGAAGAGGTTGGAAAAATAGATAACAAGTTTTGGCTACATCATTTCCAGGCCTATTTTAGCACCTTGAGTCCATCTGGGACTAGTACATCCAGTACTGCTGTCTTATTGGGGACAACACTGCCTCAAGACAGGAAGAACCTGGTTAACCTGCAGCAACTGCCCCCCCCCCGCCAAAAAAAGATTCTGTGCTTCCAATGCTGGAGGCATGGGTTCAATCCCTGGTTGGGAAACTAAGGTCCCATGTGTCTTGCAGTGTGGCCAAAAAGAAGAAAAAGTTCTTTTTCACGTAAAGCAGAGGGTGGGCAGGGACCGAGGAGAACAAGGCTCCAGAGGGTTGAATCTTGTATGTTGTGAAGGAAATGGGCCTGCACCGTATCTCTAGCGAAACCCACACTTCACCCCTCAACTCCAGTTTGAAATCTTCATTAGAGACCGTGCTTCAGGAGAGGGTAAATTCTGCCCTACTCGGATCACAGGGAGCCAGGGCTGGCCCTTCTTCACCAAGTGGGGCTGCCTCCTTCCTCAGCTTTGGGTCTGCATGTCCCCACCCCTCAAAAGAGGGACTTCTCGTCTAGAGGCGGTTAGGCAAGGTAAGCTCTGGGAAGGTGAGCTTTGCATGCCTAGAAGAGAATGTATCTCGAGTCAGGAGGAACCCCAGTGGCTGATCTATTAATTCTTGCAGGCTGCTGCCCTGCACGCCTGGCCATGCAGGCACACACCTACTCCCAAGTGTCAGTCGCTCAGTCGCGTCTCTCTGCGACCCCATAGTGGTAAAGAGCCCACCTGCCGATGCAGGAGACATAAGAGATGCAGGCTCGATCCCTGGGTCGGGAAGCTCCCTTAGAGAAGGAAATGGCACCCCACCCCAGTATTCTTGCCTGGAGACCCCATGGACAGAGGAGCCTGGCGGGCTACAGTCCACAGGGTTGCAAACAGTCGGACATGACTGAAATGACTGAGTGTGTGCTGACTGTAGCCTGCTAGGCTCCTCTGTGGGATTTTCCAGGCAGGAATAATAGAGTGGATTGTCATTTTCTTGTCCAGGGGATCTTCTTGACCCAGGGATCAAACCCAGGTCTCCTGCATTGCAGGCAGATTCTTTAGCAGGGAAGCCACCTACTCCTAAGCTACCTGCATTAAAATTTTTTTTATTTCTCAAAAGCCTTCCTGTAATTTTCTGAAGGCAGGGACCATGACTTCTTTTCTTGGTGCCCTCCCAGAATACAGAAAAAGGGGCCTGTGGCAGAGAAAACACCACCTGCAGAAATATGGATGACGTAGCATGGCTTCCTGGTCTTAGACAGTTGGAAAGGTTCAACGATAGCCTTTTTTCCCTTCATCCAGCTTCCTGTCAGTTGTCTCACAAAGGTCAGTGCCCATGTTCATTTTCTGTAAACTACTCAATAGTTCACTTTATATTGGCGTAGCCCATGATCAATCCACCAACAACAAGAGCCACCAGCAGTGGTAGGATCAGAATACTTTAATAAGATATCAGTGCCAAAATACATTTCCTTATAAAGTTAAGCTCCCATATAGTAATAACGTTGTCAGTAGGAATTTGACAAAATAATAATGTTCACAAAATCATTATGTTGATAGATAAGGTTAATATGAAGCTTGGAATATTTTTCAGAGTGTCTTAGTAAAACTGCAAGGGTAAAAATGCCCTTAATGCTGAGGCAAACACAGAAAATCAAACACCAGCACTTACACGTCAGTAGCCCTTCAGGGTGTGCCGCCCACAGTGCGTGAGGCAGGGCTGCGGTGCTAAGCAACACAGATACAATTTGGGCGACACAGTGACTAGGTAATTTTTCTTTTGAAACTTAAATTTTATTTTGTTTTGGGCAGTAAGTTCATCCAGCCTTACCAGATTCTCGGTTTGCTGTGCTTTGCTTTGTGTGTTTCTGGAAACTCCGTCATTGTACCCATGATGGAAAAGTTCCATGTGGCTGCTGCTGCCAAGTCACTTCAGTCGTGTCCGACTCTGTGCAACCTCATAGACGGCGGCCCACTAGGCTCCCCCGTCCCTGGGATTCTCCAGGCCAGAACACTGGAGTGGGTTGCCATTTCCTTGTCCAATGCATGGAAGTGAAAAGTGAAAGTGAAGTCGCTCAGTCGCGTCTGACTCTTAGCGACCCCATGGACTGCAGCCCACCAGGCTCCTCCGCCCATGGGATTTTCCAGGCAAGAGTGCTGGAGTGGGGTGCCATTGCCTTCTCCTCCATGTGGCTAGTATTCTGAAAACAAGTGATATTGTCCCTCTTACCTGGTGAATTACAAGGCACTTTTAGCTAAGAGACTGTTTTCAGTGCTTCCTACCTATAAACGTCCCTTCTGGAAACAGGCCTCAAGGAGGCCCAAGGGGCCATCCCCGGAGGTCTGCTTGCTGCACCTTGACATTGCAGGGTGATCTGAGGGCCTGGCCCCATGGGGAAGGGGTATGAGGATGAGGCTGGTCAGGACCAAGGGCCCCCTTTCTGCACCTTCACCCCACCCCCGGTTCAACTCCATGGGCTCCAAGATAGTGAGCTGGACAGGCACTGGACCACTATACTGTTTCTGAATCTGCACCGTGTCATGAATTCCCATCTAAACCACCTCATGGTAGTTCTGGAAGTATCCAGGTGTGCCACATGAAAGACCATTAGAGTCGCATAGCTCAGTGCACTTGAAGGGCTGGCAACAAAATCTTAATTAGAGTTAAAGCACTTCCCCTCCCTTAGATCATCCCACCCCAACCCCTGACGTGCCATCAGACCCTCTTGGCAGTAATAATAATACATACATACATACATACAAAATACATATAGAACACGAGAAGAAGACAGCTCGCAATGCTCCCACTTAATGATTCCACTTTCTGGATTATNAAGAAGAGTTAAAGCACTTCCCCTCCCTTAGATCATCCCACCCCAACCCCTGACGTGCCATCAGACCCTCTTGGCAGTAATAATAATACATACATACATACATACAAAATACATATAGAACACGAGAAGAAGACAGCTCGCAATGCTCCCACTTAATGATTCCACTTTCTGGATTATTTGTCACGCCTATGGCATATCCCGAAAGCAAAAAGCCAACAGCGAGAGACCTTGAGCAAGGTTAGTACAGGCCCGGGGGAGTTCTGTACAATTCTGCAGTATCAGCAACATCAGGAAAAAGATCAAACAGCTTAAAAAAGATTTTAAAGTGATTTTGTGAGCAGGATTCCATTTCCGTTTCTGATATTACAAAGTACCCATATATATGATAAACACTTAACCCAGATATAAATTTTCTTTCTTAAAAAACTCAGTTATGCTTTTGAATAATAATTAAAAAAATCCACCAAATGCAGGGGAAAACCACCAGTTTAAGAAAAGCCATACTGTGCAACTTTCATAGATAACCACACACAATGGAGTTTACCCTTCACATTCATTTCTTTTTTTACCCCCAAAAGTCATATCAAAATTAGAGCAAAGAGTTGGCTTAAAAAACAAAAAATTGGAAATTTACAATACAGTGATTAGTTTAAAAAAAAAAAAAGGGCTGAGCGAGGCCAAAAATCAAGCTTAGAAAGCAAGATTATTTTGTTTCTCTTTGGCAACAACAACAAAATCTTTTAGTTAAATGAAGCCAAAGCTTTCCCGAAAGGAGAACAAACATACACCAAACTTGTTAATATGAATATTGTTTGTTTGTGTGTGAGAGACACCCATGAATATTATAAATTAGGATTTGGGGAAAGAAAAATCTTATAAAATTTAAGAATATTTCCATTGACAGAGCAAAACATAGCAGGTAAAACAATTATATTTTAAAAATATGGATAATAAAGTGAGCATCTTCGGAAAAAAGGCCACTACTCGGTGACCTGGACAAGTTTGCCAGGCGAGTATATCTTGTAAAAAGTGTGGTGGTGTTAGAAATACCTAGTTGCAAAAAACAGACGGAGAACGTGAAGCTGGTGGGACGGCGTGGGAAGGGTGCCTGTCGGTGGTGGCCCTGGCTCAGGTGGCCTGGTCCAGAGCTCGGAGGAGATCCCCTCCTTGGAGGAGCGTGGAGGTTCCCGGAACAGGAACGTTCACCTCACAGTCATATCTGGTCAATTCCGGCAGCAGGTAGGGCTCAAACGAGGGTCCGAGCAGCCGGCTTGCCATGCCTGAACAGAGAGTTAGTGCTGTAAAAACCCTGAATCAACCGCGTGTGTGTCAGGGGGTCTGTTCCCTAACAGGCTTGCAGGGATGCAGCGGGTTCACAGAGCAAGAGGCACGTCCAGCTTTCCTGACTCCGGGGCACAGTGGGGCAGCCCTCATTTCACTCTTCAGTGTCATCTTTCCCTAGTGACCTACCCCCTGCTAAGCAGGGACCCAGCAGATACACGTCTGCCTCTCTCATCAGCTGAGAGGCTGAGACCCAAGGTGGGGACAAGAGTGTGCAATGCAGATAGGACGGGGAAGGGGCCGGAACGAGTCCCCATGAAGGCTTCCTGGCCTGGGAGGTGGAGGCATGCGCCAGTGCCTGGGCAAGGCTCGGAGTTACTGACTGAGCCCTGCCCCCTGTGCACTGGCAGCTGGAGGGACGGCCGAGCAGAGAAATGGAAATCTGAACCAGCTGGTGCCTGTACACACTTGCACACACATTTACATGCACTCATATCATACACATGTGCCACAAGCACATGCATACACACACACACACACACGGGTCCTTCAAAGGCCTGACTTCCAGTTTCAGGATCCTCACCCTTGGCTGCTTCTCTCTTGCTGAGAAGGAAGATAAGGGGACATTCCCAGCCCACCCCCACCTCCCACCTCCAGGAGAGAGAGGGCCTGGGTGCCTGGAGGCAGACCCAGAAGCCCTTCACGGCCCCAGGGATGCGAGTCCCTGCTTCCCTTCCTGACTTCTATGAAGCGCCTCAGCCCCGGGCCCTCTCTTCCTTCAGCCCGCATCTCAGCCACTTCCTAGGGTCCATGCCTGCCTCCCCCACTCATCCTTGCTTTCCTGTGGACTGGGTGTGTCTCATGGCTGTCTATTTGCTCATCATCCTTTTCTAACCCCCTCTTCTTTTACTCACCCTCAGAACTGACCTAAATTAAAATTATTTTCCCCGGAAAAGAATGAGTTTCCACTCAAGGAAACTCATGGGTTCACAGCAGGCATAATAATGCTGACTACCACCTCATGCAAATGTATACACGAACATATACACTTTGCACAGGCGTGGGCATGGTCAGTCTTTGCAAACCCATGAGCTGTAGCCCGCCAGGCTCCTCTGTCCATGGGATTTCCCAGGCAAGAATACTGGAGTAGTTTGACATTCCTTTCTTCAGGGGATCTTCCTGACCCAGGGATCAAACCCGAGTCTCCTGCATTAGCAGGTGGGTTCTGTACCCACAGAGCCACCAGGGAGGCTCCACTCTGCATGCGAGCTGCTAAATTAAATGTGCAGGCTGCTACTCCAACTAAGGCAGGCAAGGAGTAAAGCTGGACTGTAAGCCCAGGCCTGTCTTGTGACTCTCAAACCTGGACTCTGAAGCACTGAACAGCAGTCTGTCTCAAACCACAGTGCTGAGGAAATAACCCTCTTTTAGGGCAGGAGTTTGGTATGTTTCACCCAAAGTATGAATGACATTCCTGTTTACATAGCAACCTTTTCGTGATAACATATTAGACAGGATGCTGACAGACTAAGGTGGGTAAGAGGCAGGCATCGGGTGGCCAGTCCTCCTAGAAAGCAAGATCCCCTCCAACGGCAAGCCTGCCCATCCTCCCAGCAGTGCGTCCTCATCTCAGGGTGATGCCCCAGTAGGTCACTGCATCAGGCATTGCAGTAACACGAAGAACTGGGCAAAAGACCTAGGCTCTGGGGCTCTTACGGTGGTATAGCCCTGGGTGTCACCTAGTCACTGGAGGGCTCCTTCTAGAGCCCTGTGGACAGGTGGCCTTCCAGTCTCTGCTGTGGTCCCCTCGGCAGAGGAGGGCTCACCCCTCCCAAGGCAGCTGCCTTGCATGAGCAAATTCATCCTTGTGCTGAGATCTGCCACCTTCAACATCCCCTGGTTCCCACAACCCCCGGGCCCTGGCACAGCACGCCTGTTCCTGAGTGCACCCACCTGACATCTTGTGAGCCGCTGGCAGGCTGTAGTCCTGGTACTGGGGGGCATAACACTGTGGGGGGAACCCACTCTTGGTGGGCTCCCCCGGGCTTGTGGCAGACGGCGGCTGTGGTGGTGATAAGTGTCTCAGGGGCTGGCTCCTACCCCTCATGGGATTCTGGATGAACTCATCTGAAAAGGCCGATGTCAGAGTGAGGGGACAGACTGTGACACCCCCAGCATCCCTCTTCCTCCACAGGAGGAGCCCAGAGACTTCTGACCATGTCACCCTCGGGTGGTGAGGGAGAGAGGAACCAGGGTGGGCCCGGATCTAAACCCCTAGCTCCACCGGCACGTGCCCTCTCCCAACCCCACCCTGCCACGACCCAGGACTGCACTCACTGTTAGGGACGTTTGCATTTGGCAGCTTGTCCGGCATCAAAGAGCAGGTCCCACCACCCCTGAGACTCTTCATTCTTTTCCACATCAGGTGTGAGGTGCTGCTGCCTGGCGGAGCCCCCTGCGTGTGGAAGTGCAGACATGGAGAGGCCAGAGAACCCAGTCCCAAACTGCGCTGGGGTGAGGCAGGCCCTGCTGGCTCTGAGGGACCCTGTCAGCCCCGGCTCCCACCCAGCCTTCCCCAGGGCTGTGGCGGGAACCTGCAGCAGTGCCCCCAGGAGACGGCTCACCCCACTCAGGTCTTGGAAGGCTTGCTCCTCGTACTCCAGCTGTCGCTTCAGCTTCAGCTTGTTGGAGAGGGCAATCATGGCTGGGCTCATCACATCCGGACCCTGAGGCCCGAAGCCCTTGGCAGACCTGCCAAGCCGGAGAGCGTGGGCGTGAGAGTCTGGGGCTCCGTGTGCCCAGGGTCCTCCCAGGAGGAGGACCCTGACAGTGGGGGCTCTGGAGCCCCAGGGAAGAGTCCTGGAGGAGGGGCGAGGGCCTGGGCTGGAGCGCTCCCTGTCCTCAGCGTGCTCTGCCTGGTGGACGCTGCTGGCTCAGCTGTCTGCACCTCCCTCCACACGTGCCCATCTGCCTGGCTGGCCCCCGGCGGCCTTTGGTCCTGGCCTGGTTTGTGGCTGCCCAGCTCGGTGCCAGGGCCGCTCCTGCCCCATCTCCCCTGCTCTGCTTGGACTGCTCCCCACCAGAGACAAGAGAGGATGCCCTGTAAAAGGCAAGGGCCTCAGGGAAGCCTAACCAATGGGCCCTGGGAACTTGAAGTCTGTTCCAACCAGGGGACAGCCGGGGGCTCCCGGGGGTTGGAAGGGCCTTGTGGGGGTGGAGGATACTGGCAGATGCTGGGAGGAGGCAGGACGGGGAGGCCGATGCTGGACTCTGGCAGCCGAAGTCAGGGGGAAGGCAGGGGCATCGTTTCACTTTTCTCAACTAAGCTTCCACACTTGAACTGAGGAAATGTCCCTCCACGGTGTGTGTGGTGGTGGTCTGTGGCTCAGATAATGAACTCTGAATAAAAAAAAGTACTCTAAGGGGTAGTTCAGGAAGCCACTGGTATGCAGGGCCCGATAAGCCACTTCTTTCCTTTGCCCTGTCTGCAGGCCTCTCTCGGTCTCCTCCAGCCCTGATAAAACGTGTCCCACTCGAGGCCTCTTAGGGCGAGTCCCCTAAAGCCCAAGCTCTCAAAGTTTAGAGAAGGGCTACGCGGCATATCAGACCGCTGTCGAATGGAAACTGGTGATGGGGCAAAGGGCCTTTTGGAGCCCCATACCTGCCCCTATTGGGCACCTGTCTGTACCTCCTCCCCCATACAGCACAGCCTTAGCTGAAGCAGCCCAGCGTCTCTGTCACTGACCTCTTCTTGAACATGGCGAGATGGGGTGTGGCAATGGGGGGCTCCAGGGGCGCTGTCCCCAAGGCCTCTGCGTGCTGATCTTCGCCAGGCCACTTCGTGGGCCCCAGCTGCAGTGGCGGGTCAGGGGGCCACTGTGTGCTGGATATGCCTCCCATGGAGGAGAGAGGGGTGTAGGTCTGGCCACAGCACTGCAGCAGGGACACCTTGCTGCCACCGTCAAAGAAGGTGAAGGACACGCGCCGCTGCTCAGGCTCCGTCTTCTTGCTTTCCAGCTGCTGCTGATACTTGTCCAGGAGGAAGGTGCTAGGAGAGGTCATCGGAGCCAGCGGCTGGAAGATGTTTGACATGGTGCTGAAGCAGTGCTGGGGAGTCGACTGGGGGGTCTCCGGCAGGAGGCTCTCCTCGGGGCAGATGGGGCTAAGCTGGAAGTCCTCTCCATCCATGGGGATGTAAGGCGCCAGGGTCTCCAAGTCCAGCTCGTTAAAGTCAGTCTAGAAGACACGGAGCAGGTGCAAAGCAGCTCAGCAGTGGGCGCTGCCTCAAGGACGCGGTCTCATCCTAGCCCCTCGTTCCCCCGCCCCTGCCCTAGGCATTTCTCCTGCACAGCCTGGCAGCGCCAAGGTCTTGGGGGCCCAAGAGGAAAGCACACATGTCCTCAAAGTGTGGAAGGTCTTCTGACAAGCGCTACCAGCCTTCCTGTGCGTCTCCTGCCACACACCCCACTGGTGTCGGCCCCACCTCTCCATTCCTGCCTACTCTGATGAGCACGATGGCTCCTGGGGGCCAAGGGCAGCTTTGCCCTCATCTCCCGCCTGTGCCCAGGGTGTATCTGTCTGCAGCTTGTAGGGTAACGTGGCCCAGTGCTCTCTGTGGGACCTTCATTCAGATCAACAAGGATTCAGTGGCGGCCCCCACGTTCCCAGTATGGGCACCATAGGGACCCTCACATTTCAACCCTCACTGCGGGGAGGTAGCTTATTAATGGTTACAACTACATGAAGTGGTTAAAGAGAAGCAGCAGCCAGTCACACACTTTCTCTTTTCAGGGAATAAATCTTAGAGTTCAGAGAAGAAAGTGCAGGGTTGAAGTAGGGAAAGATTGCAGAATAAAGACACAAACTGAGGAGGCGAGGCAGAAATTTGGATGAATAACCCAGAGTAAGACAAATAGGGATTAATACATTTCCTTTAGGTTTTGTGACACACATACCATCCACCCACACCCTAGCCTGTTTACACAGGTTTTACAAGACTGTTTGGCCTTATGTAATATGTTTCTGAAAAGTTATGTGTAAATAAAAATTGGTCAGATGTCATTTTAAAATGCATTTAACATAAGTTGTTTCAAAGAATCCTAAAATGAAAATGTTATGTAAAGGGAATTGTTCCCTGTGCTTAGAAAAGTCTTATCATCTGGACATCTGGGTATGCTTTTTAAAAGGGCTCCTTAAAGAAAGGTTCAGTTGTAGTTTTGGCTTTCTGAGCACTAATAAATAGCCAACTTAGTAGGACATAAATATATGGAGAGTTAAAAAGAGCTGGATTTGACACGGGTAAAGCAGAGGGCAGAAATGGGAGAAGCAGGCGACCACAGGCCCCATTTCCCTGCACTCTCGCCCAGTTAAGGGACTATGGCATTGGCCAAGCTCTCCCACTAGTCTTTGGAACAAAGGGCCGAGGCTGCAAGAATGGGCGTAAGCCTTCACCAGCAGCAGCTGGCGGGCCTGGTACACCATCCCGATCTTCTCCAGGGCTACATACCTGGGTGCCACACTGGTCCTTTGCCTCCGTGTCCATGGCAAAGAGCTTCTCGATTGCTTCAATCTTCAGATTGTCATCTAGAGATGTGTAATAGTCTCCAGGGCTACTGGGCTAGGGGCCAGGAAGGAAGGTGACCAAGTCAAGGCTACGGCACTGCTTTCCCCAGAAGTCCAAGGTGGAAGGAGAAATACATCTCTGAACCCACAGAGTCAACTCCATTCCATGGCACAGGATTTGTGGAGAGGCCACTCCATACGAACTGTGTGAACCTCTCTGAGCTCGTCTCCTCACCATAAAATGAGGCCAGCAGGATGGTTACTGTCCTGCATGGAGACTGAGAGCAGGGCTCACAGCTATGAGTGACTTAGCCCCTGTCTTCAAGGAGCTTATTCTGTAGGTGGGGGTGGAGAGCCAACAGCAAGCATCTAACGTGTGGCAGGCAAGTCTCACGGCCACCTTTAGGGTCTGCAGAAAACCCGAGGAAGAGGGGCGCAGCACTGGGGCCTGACCTGTCCACTCAGCCATCCAGCAGCAGCCAGAGGAGCTCACCCTCTCCATGACCACAGCCCAAGGCGGGGGGCTCACCGTGGAGCAGCTGCTGCTGCTGCTGGCACTGGGGGTGCTGTTCCCCAGGGCGGCCGCCTGGGGCACGGTGAAGGCGGGCAGGCTCCCGGCCTCGCTGTGGGTGCCATGACTTTTCACCTCTCCGGTCCACTGCTGGCCTGGGGGCAGGATGCCCTTGCCATAGGCTGAGGACTCCTCAAAGTTCGGGGTCCCTGTGGAGACAGGGCCTGGCTTGGTTAGCACCCACAACCACTGGGCTCACCCCCAGGACAGAGGAAGCCCGAAGGATGCACAAGAGTTCCTAAAAGGGTCTGCAGCATGCCTGGGGCTAGGCCCTGGTGCACTGAGGCTTGGTTGGGTTAAAGAGGCCTTCAACCGGGCTTTGCTTCAATGTACAGACTCTGTTTAATGGGAACATCCTCTTGGAGCCGCTAACTTTCAGAGATTAAATGTATCAGTTGCCTCTCTTCCCTGAAGGACAATCTAGAATGCAGAGGAGAAGGTTATGAGAACTGGGCAAGTTACCTCATTATTGCCACAAAACTGGAATGCTGCATGACTCCTTGGCCCACGTTTGCTCTCTGTGACCCTATGCAGTCACGATTCCCCTGTGGCTTCTCAAGAACACGTCTAGCAAGGCCAAGCCAGTTCAGAGCAAGTACAGGGAGGTGTAGCTACTCCTTGAGTGGCCGCAGTAAGGCCAGGGGTGATGGTAGTCAGTTGCCACATGAAGAGGAAGGGGCTTTACAAGTACACAGCAAGGGTCAAGAGCTGGAAACCCTGCTGGGGCCACCAGGACTCGCATCCCCAGGGGACAGGTAAACGTTTAAAGACGTGCATGGAAGGACTTACTGCTGGGCCCGAATCTGTTTCTCCATCCATGTTTCTGGGATGATTTCTCCCAACATTATTTCAACCTAGCAGCCTTCTGCCTAAACACACAATCTATCTTTCAAGGTGGAGATCTGCCCACTCTGCAAAAATACGCCCATGGCCTCAGAGCAGATCCCCGAGACCTCTCCTCTCAGACTCCCACTGCCCATGATGCAGAATCGACCGGACCCACCCAGATCAGTGCCTTGAGAGGTCAGACAGAGGGCAGTCCTGAGCCATGGTGAGATCAGTGCATGTGTACAGCACAGGGTTTGGCCACAGTGATGGATGATTAGCAAGACTCAGAGAAGGCACATGGCAGCTCTGCTTAAGGGACATCTGTGCCAGGGAGGCCTCCTCCCACCCCAAGAGGGTTTGATGGTACCCAGCCTAGCTAAGATGCACCCACCGAAATCCAGAGAAATGATGGTGTCTCCCGCGGTAGGTGCCAGCTGGGCCAGCTCCTCGGGCTCCTCCTTCAGCTTGGTGAATAGGAAGTTGCTCTTCTCGGACACAGCCACCTTGCCACTGTTGTCAAAGATGCTGCTCATGGTCAGCAGGTGTGGCTTAAATGGCGACTCTGTCTGGTCCATGGAGAACACCACGTCATTCTTCTCAATTTCACTGTGGAGATGAGAGGGAGCTTCAGACCCTCCACATTTCCATCGGAACCCTTTTGCTCTCCCAGACACACTGAAGCCCTGACAGCTAAGCCTCTCAGATAAAAACCATGGGTAGGGACAGTGTCTTAGCATTTTGTAAAGAACTGCACAATGGTAGTTTGGAATCCTGGAGCCTAGCAATGCCAAGAGTGCCTCACAATGTGTGTGTGTCTTGGATGCTGTTTTTATATTGTACATGGACTGAGTGGTGTGCACAGACTTGAAGGCTTCTGCTTTTGTCTCACCCCAGCACTGCCTTTCTCCAGCTGTCTTCCCAAGTTCTACATGGCTAGGGAGTTACGTCTTCTCCCCAAAAGTATGAGCAGCTCTCTTCCCTTGATCCTCACTCAGAAAACAGGTTAGGCTTCATCTGTGTTCTAGTTGCCTCCCTCACATAGGGTGAGGCGTGACAGATGACAGACGAGAGGCAAGGGGCAGACAAAGCACCGTCAAAGGGAGATCCCAGTGTCCCGTTGTTCCTAGGATGCCCACTGCCAAGGACTCTAAGATGTGGTGCCCGGGTTCTGAGGAGCCTGGTGTTCCTGGGTTGCATTGTCAGTCTCAGGACCACCCCACCCCCCAGCCTGGTGGCCCCCAGCCCTCACACGCTCACCTCAGGACGTAGTTCACACACATGATACACTGGGGCTGCAGGTTGCGGGGGTTGTAGATCACCGTCCCCTGTGTCTCCAGCCACACGTAGCCCCCATGCTTGGCAAGCATCCGGTACTGGCCGCTCACCACCTGACCCTTGGTGCACACTAGAGGGGGAGAAACGGGGCCTGAGGTCAGGGAGGTGAGGGCAGTGTATGGGAAAAGATGCGGGGGGATGAGCTGGAAGGGTGCTGAGAGCGTCTTGCCCAGCACTTCATGTTAAATGTGGGGAAGGCGGTCCAGAGAGGTGAGCTGGCTGTGAGGGAGCGGCCGTGGCCAACTCTTGACAGGTCAGCTCACACCGGCCCAGCTGTGAGCAGAAACCAAGAACAGCACCTGCCCTTCTTTCCCCTCAAGGCCAACGAGAGGAAACCGCTCCACGGGGCACCAGCCGGATCCATGCATGCACCCGGGGTGCAAGAGCGCCTCCTCTGCCCCACACTGCAGGTGGGGGGAACCTGCAGGCAGCGTGGGGAATGCCTGTCCTCAGCAGCCCCACCATCAACGCTCTGCCTGTGAATAAAAACAGTTAAAAAAAACAAACAGAAAACATATCCTGATTGTTTCAAGTCATTGGTCAGACCCGCCACCTTTAGGGCCATAGAAGGTTTGGGACCCAGAGCAAAGGCATAAGCAAGCCTCCCAGGCTCCCAGTGGGGGCTGAGGCAGTACTGGGCCCCCAGCCACCTCCACACACAGCCTCTTCAAAGCCTGTGAGTCCTCTGCACTTGGCCTCCCAGCTGCTCAGCTAGGCTACCTGCCTATGACTTCTTTCCTCTCCCAGAATGTTCTAAATGTTCATTTAACATTTGCTTTCCTCTATAAAAACACTGGAGAAAGAACCCTGCATCCCAATATGGTTCTCTTCCCCAGTCTAGAATGCTCTGACTGTTCCCATTAAAAAGGAATCAACAAGTCCCTTCAAATGAAAGTTTACTAATGTTAGGATTTCTGATAGTTTTCTGAACTGCCCACTTACTTTCATTCCTTGGGAATTCATTCTTTTGAATCCCAGCCCAGAAACCCCCAAATTACAGAGAACTAAGAAGAGGCATGCCAGCAGGATTAGGAAATCTTGGTTTTGGTTTCTTCATCTGCAAAATGGGGTACTATAATAATATTATATAATAATGATAATCATATAATAATCATATAATAATTATAATTATTATCATATAATAATTATGATAATTAACAGTAATGAAAAGGCAGAGGAACCAGAGATGAAATTGCCAACATCTGCTGGATCATTGAAAAAGCAAGAGAGTTCCAAAAAAACATCTATTTCTGCTTTATTGACTATGCCAAAGCCTTTGACTGTGTGGATCACAATAAACTGTGGAAAATTCTGAAAGAGATGGGAATACCAGACCACCTGACCTGCCTCTTGAGAAACCTGTATGCAGGTCAGGAAGCAACAGTTAGAACTGGAAATGGAAACAGACTGGTTCCAAATAGGAAAAGGAGTACGTCAAGGCTGTATATTGTCTCCCTGCTTATTTAACTTCTATGCAGAGTACATCATGAGAAATGCTGGACTGGAAGAGAAACAAGGTGGAATCAAGATGGCCGGGAGAAATATCAATAACCTCAGATATGAAGATGACACCACCCTTATGGCAGAAAGTGAAGAGGAACTAAAGAGCCTCTTGATGAAAGTGAAAAAGGAGAGTGAAAAAGTCGGCTTAAAGCTCAACATTCAGAAAACGAAGATCATGGCATCCAGTCCCATCACTTCATGGCAGATAGATGGGGAAACAGTGGAAACAGTGTCAGACTTTATTTTGGGGGGCTCCAAAATCACTGCAGATGGTGATTTCAGCCATGAAATTAAAAGACGTTTACTCCTTGGAAGGAAAGTTACCTAGACAGCATATTAAAAAGCAGAGACATTACTTTGCCAACAAAGGTCTGTCTAGTCAAGGCTCTGGTTTTTCCAGTGGTCATGTATGGATGTGAGAGTTGGACCATAAAGAAAGCCGAGCGCCGAAGAATTGATGCTTTTGAAGTGTGGTGCTGGAGAAGACTCTTGAGAGTCACTTGGACTGCAAGGAGATCCAACCAGTCCATCCTAAAGGAGATCAGTCCTGGGTGTTCATTGGAAGGACTGATGTTGAGGCTGGAAACTCCAAATCTTTGGCCACCTGATGCGAAGAGCTGACTCATTGGAAAAGACCCTGATGCTGGGAAAGATTGAGGGCAGGAGGAGAAGGGGACAACAGAGGATGAGATGGTTGGATGGCATCACCAACTCAATGGGACATGGGTTTGGGTGGACTCCAGGAGTTAGTGATGGACAGGGAGGCCTGGCATGCTGCGGTTCATGGGGTCGCAGAGAGTTGGACACGACTGAAAGACTGAACTGAACTGAATGGTAATAGTTATTATTAGTACCCAGTACGGGGAAGGCAATGGCACCCCACCCCAGTACTCTTGCCTGGAAAATCCAATGGATGGAGTAGCCTGGTGGGCTGCAGTCCATGGGGTCGCTAACAGTCGGACAGACTGAGCGACTTCACTTTCACTTTTCTCTTTCATGCATTGGAGAGGGAAATGGCAACCCACTCCAGTGTTCTTGCCTGGAGAATCCCAGGGACGGGGGAGCCTGGTGGGCTGCCGTTTATGGGGTCACACAGAGTCGGACACGACTGAAGTGACTTAGCAGCAGCAGCAGCAGTACCCAGTATCCCACAGCTGTTTGTGTGTGTGAAGTCGCTCAGTCATATCCGACTCTTTGCGACCCTGTGGACTGTAGCCTACCAGGCTTCTCCATCCATGGGATTCTCCAGGCAAGAATACCGGAGTGGGTTGCCATTTCCTCCGCCCACCTGGCTACTCAGGTATAAAAACGCTGGCTGCGTGTCACTGACAAATGCTGTAAAGGAATTAGCCCCTCACCCCAGTTACTAACACGTATAGTGCTCAGGCCCCGCCACATCTACAGGGCATGTGTGCAGATAATGTCTTGAGGCGCCTTACGTGAGGACATGTGGACATTCTGTGAACACAGAGAATCTCTCCAGTTTTCCTTGTAGGCTCCTGAACCACTCCCCATTCACCACTCCTGTGTGATTGAGGACTGGTTCATACTAATGCTGCTCGTAATCCTTTTACATTTGTTTTTCTTGGCACATGTCACCCTGTTCAGAAATCTAATAAGCACTTCCAAGGTATAGGAAGCACTATAACTTACATGTGTATAGTGCTTTGCAGGGTTCAAAACCATCTCCTAAGACAAATTCATTTCTGCAAAGGAATTAGAACAGTGCTTGACCACTAAAGCATCCACAGGATTAGTGTCAGCATCACCTAACTAACTGTACAGTAACACCATAAACTGCTTATTACTAATATCCCTGGTTTTCATCTGAAGAAACTGAGGCTTAGAAATACTGAGTGATTTGCTGAAAGGCCCTATCAGTGGAACCAGTACAGGACTGTAGTCCAAACTGAAGACTCCTCTTAAGTCTTTTTTGGTTTGGTTTGTACTTAAAAAAAAAATCAACTTTGTGTGCTAAGTTGCTTCAGTTGTGTTTGATTCTTTGTGACCCTATGGACCGTAGTGCCTGCCAGACTCCTCTGTCCATGGGGTTCTCTAGACAAGAATACTGGAGTGGGTTGCCATGCCCTCCTCCAGGGGATCTTCATGACCCAGGGATCGAACCTGAGTCTCTTCTGTCTTCGGCATTCGCAGACAGGTTTTTTACCGCTTATGCCATTACCACCAACAGAAAATGCACCCATTTAAAGCATACATGTTTTGGTGAATGTACAGACCCTTGTAACAGTCACTACAATCAAAGAACTTTCCCTTATCCAACCTCCCGAATTTCCTATAGCTCTTAACAGTCAATCCCCATTGCTCCCCCCCAGTCCCAGGCAACCACTGATCTGTTTTCTGTTAACGATATATTGAAATCATCTTCTCTCCGTTTGCATGGAAGTGGAATCACACAAGAGCACGCGCTCTTTTGCATCTGCTGCCTTTTTACGTAGTGTGTTTCCCAGAACCCTCATGTTGTAGATATTTCTGGCTTGCCCCCTTTAATTGCTGAGTTATGTTCCACTGCACAGAGATACCATTATTTATCCGTTCACCTTTCAGTGGATGTTTGAGCTGTTTTCAGATTTTGGTTATGAAGAATAAAGGTGCCATAAACATTTATGTACAAATCTTTGTATGGACATCCCGTCTGGGTGTAGCTTAGGGGCGCAGTGGGCAGGTCATATGGTAAGTATGCCTTTCCTTTATTAGATACTGCCAAGTTATTTTCCAAAGTGGTTATATCAGCATTGTCTAATCTTTTAAATAAAATCCTGTGCTGCAGGGAAGACAGATAGCATTTTCTTTTCTTTTTTTTTTTAACATGAGGAAACTAAGGCCAGAGGGATTGTGACCTGCTTTACATCACACAGGACAATGGTCTGGGCTGTGAGACAGCCTGGTGGCCCACAGTATGGTGCCCCCCTACTACATTCCCGTGGGCGACGCTTCACTGGGAAGACTGAATTGCTGGTTGCTGCTGTCCTAAATCATCATGGACCCCTTGGCCAAAGAAATAACCCTGGCTTCCCTCATCTCCCTTTGTCTGCCCCACTGAGGCTCCCTTGCTCTAGCGACATGATTCTTCTACAATTTCAAGTGCCTGGAGTGAACTTATTTATTAACTTATTAACTTGTTCTTAATGCAGACAAGATTCAGGGCTCTTATTCTTTTTGATTAAACAGTGCAGTGAGCAAAGGTTTTTAACTGCATTTCTAGCGACTGCAGGTGAGGGCCTGCTCTGTCAGTGGCATATAATTACACCAGCTTTCTAATCATCTGCTCATTAATGCCAGCCCGGGTGAGGGGCCTGCTACTTGGTAGATAGGCTTTTTATGGCCTTAATCTTGTTTTCCTAAGAGCACATACTGTCCTCACACAACAAAGAGAAATCAGTCCCCCTCCCCCAAACCCTTACCCTCCAAGGGTAACAAATGTATAAACTACTAATCCATTTGCAAATGATGGCTTTCAATTATCTAAATCTGGTCTGAGGCCTGAACTTCCCCAGCAATTTCAATGGTAAACCTTCACAGACTAAGATATACATACATGCCTAAATTTGGGATGCTGGTGTGTAACCCTGGACCAGCCTCAAGCCTGGGCCCCCAACTATTCCATAGTATGAGCATGGGTCTGTGGTGCAACTTTATCTACATAAACTCAATGAGAGAGAGAGAGAGAGACACAGTCAGACAAACGCAGAGAAACCGATTGAGATAGACGGAAAGATTGAAAGAAAGAGGAAAAGAACTGTATGGCACATGAACTCTACTCAGTTATGTGGCAGCCTGGATGGGAGGGGATTTTGGGGGGAGAATGGATACATGTATTGTATGGTTGAGTCTCTTTGCTGTCCACCTGAAACTATCACAACATTATTAATTGGCTATACTCTAATATAAAATAAAAAGTATTAAAAAAGAGGGGGGGAAAGAGAGACAGAAATAGTTGCTTCTGTTTAGCTGGCATTAACCCAATTTCCAGGCAACCCATGCAGATTTCCTTTTGTGGGTTCAGGCTGACTGGGTAGAGGCCTCCAAACTCAGAGCTGCTTTGCTTGGCTCCATCAGGGAAAGAAGGGAACCTGTGACTTATATTTGGTCTGTGAATTATCTTTAAGTGTGCCTACTGCTTAAAAACACAGAGTCAATAAAAAGCACCATATTGCCCTTGGATTGAGCAGAAAACTAAATTAGTATGATAATATTTCACCCCAGATCTTTTTTAAGGGTCAAAGATTTTCTAAGAGAAGGGAAAAAACCCTTTCATAGGCATACTGAGAAGTCATCACTTTTGGTCTTTTTGACAGTAGCTTCCTCCCCTTTCCCACCCAGGAAGCTTCAGTCCAGCGCTGTCCTGCGAGAATTCTCAGAAACATTTGCCTGTGTCCCTACTTTGATGCACCCTTGGCTGAGAAGGAAGGTTAGGCTTTTCCCCAGTTTAACATCTAAAGGAGGGAAACCCCAGAAAGCCAGGCACTGGGGAATCAGTGGGTAAGCTGGGCCAGAGCCAGGTCTCCCAGGCCCAGTATCAGGATGACTTAGGGAGCTGCAACTGCTATACATCAGAAAAGCATGGGGAACCCCAGAGAGGAGGCTGGTGCCACATCCTACAGTCTCAAAGCCAGGCCAGGTTAGGGCTGGGTCACGTCTATGGCACGTCCACCTCCTGCTCCCATCCCTGTGTCCCTGAATGTGAAATCTGGATTTTTGATTTTTTTTTTTTTGCCAGAGACCACAGTGAGAAACATCTTTGAGATATCATTAGGGGCCTTGCTGCACTGTCAGACTGAACCCTAAAGCCATGAGGATGAAGCAAAGAAACCAATTAGAGAAGATCTTACTGCTTGAGAGAACAGTAGCTGGGCTTCTGTACAGTTTATGGGCTGCTGATCTGTTAGCTGCTCTGAGCCTCAGCTGTCCTAACCTTGGGATAGATGGATGGATTTAGGAACAATGGGGAAGTAGCTGCATTTCCATTTTCTTCATTGCTACTTCAAGTCACTGTAATCCCTGGAGTCCAAGACCAGCAGGACCATCGGGAATCTTCTCAGACTAACCCATTTTAAGTCCTTCTGTAATCCTCTCAGCACCTCCATCTGCACTGGGGGCACTTTTTTGAAGCATTCTTTCCAAAATATAGTTTTTGCCCTTGAGTTTATCATTCACTTACTGCCTATACAGTACCAAACACTACACTAGGTACTGAGGCTAAAGGTACCGGCCAGCTGGCTCCCAGGGAACACACAGCCCTCCTTCTCCCTCAGATATGAGATCCTGTAGGGCAGGGATCATCCTATAAATTTTTATTCCCCCCAGTAGGCCAAGTGAGGAGGGTACAGCAGCTCACTCCAGAATTCTTACCTGGAGAATCCCCATGGACGGAGGAGCCTGGCGGGCTACAGTCCATAGCATCACATGGACATGACTGGGCGACTGAGCATAGCACAGCACAGGCCGAGAACAGGGTCACAGACCCATTGTTCTTGCATGTCGATGGGCTATATGGATTCAAGAAGACTGTCTTGGATCATTTACAAATGAGAAGGCTTAATTGGGACTAAAGTCAACTGAAATGCGGTAGAACAGCTCTGTCTAATATGGTAGCTATAAGCCAAGTGTGGCTACTTAAAGTTAATTAAAACTATAATTTAAAAAATTCAGTAGCATTATACATATTTCAAATACAGCAAAGGTTACCCACGATACTGCAGAGGAAGAACATTTCCACTCCAAAAAGTTCTTCTGGACAACCCTGCTCTAGAATCCTTTCATAATTCAGGGTTTTTGTTTTTGTTTTTTTTTTTGTAAGCTGCAAGGCACAATTTCCGCATGCCATTATTGGGTTGCCTAGACATTCTCATCCAATTGAGTTCTCTTGATTCAGCAAGCAAGCTCTTGGAAAACCACGGCCTACCTCAACTAATCTAGTAAGTTGGTACTGTACAACCTCCACCTCTGTTTAGCCCAATGTTCCCCCATCCTTCAAGGGTCAACTAGAGTGCCCTGTCCTGTCTTTGCCTGAACTGTCCCAGCCCTCTTCTTCTCTGAATGGATGTACTGGCATCTAAAGCATATTACCCAAGTGGATCACGCTCTATGGGGCTGTTCCATAAGTTTTTGCAGTCTGTTAACTGCAGAAATGTGCCCAGTGGAGGTGGTAAGGGGGGAATGAGACTCAGCCCACCCTCCATTCTCTAGGCTATATGCCTCGATGTGTTGGTGTGTCCCCTTATCTTATTTGCATCAACATGCCATATAGGCTGGTGGCAATTTTGGTTTTCTAACTTTCCTGAGGACATGAGTCTTGTCTGCCACACAAGATGGTGGGCCCTGTGACGAAAGTGATTGGATTTTCTTCCTTCTCACCAGTCACATTTCACTCAAGGCCAGATTCCACAGATGTATGGAGGTACTCCTGGAACTTACAGTTCTGGTGGCTTTTGGTCATGTTCTCTGAGTCCAGCGCATGATAGAACTCATAGGCTGAGCGGCCAAGCAGCTCTTCAGGGTGGTAACCAACCAGTTCTGTGATTCTAAATTGAAAAAAAAAAAAAAAGCAAGGTGGGGAGATCATATGAATATGAATGGGGTGCAAGGACCTATATCCAGAATGTAAGTCAAATGCACACATTCAATGAAACATACTCCAAACTTCCTGGTCATACCATTCATCCAAATGAACAAAAATATGGTGATCAACTTGCAACTATGGGTCTACTGAACCTTACTCTTCTGCCTTTCTTGAATTGTGTTTGGAGAAGAAGGGAAAGCACCTATCTAAGGGTTCCCTAACTCTCACCCCCAGACAAGCACACACGCATATTCTCCAGTGACCACTGGAAGGGGCTCTCATCAGCCCCCTAACTCCTAGTTTTTGTAGACAAGTGAGCAGAGATGCAGAGACAGCAGATAATTTACTTGATGTCTACACAAGTGTCTGGGGACAGAGAAAGAATGAAAATGGGAACCTGCTGATTATTCAAGTTTATTCTAGTAGAAGTGAATTATATAAATGAAAAGTGAAAATTATGTGATCCTGAGTTAGAAGAGCCCAGAGGTGGCCTTTCCATGTGTGTTAACCATTGGCTTCCCTGGTGGCTCAGATGGTAAAGCGTCTGCCTGCAATGCGGGAGACCCAGGTTCGATCCCTGGGTTGGGAAGATCCCCTGGGGAAGGAAATGGCAATCCACTCCAGCACTCTTGCCTGGAAAATCCCATGGATGGAGGAGCCTGGTAGGCTACAGTCCATGGGGTCACAAAGAGTCAGACATGACTGAGTGATTTCACTTTCACTTATCCATGGGGCAAGAGGAAGCCGGGCAGCAGAGGCTGGTCTGTGCTGTCTTCACCCCTCAGGTCCTGCCTGGTGACCTGATACCTCTTAGACATCCCTCCCTACCTCAAGGAAAGGAGGGAGAGCATAAGGTGCTGAGAGGAGCAAATACAAAATCAGAGCTCTAGAAATGTGCCCCTCCATCAACACTCTGATAAACAGGCAGCTCTGAAATGACAGGGCTTGGCTGGGCCCTGTGCAGTGTCTGCTTTTCATGGGCAGTGGGCAGAGAAAAGGCAGATGTGAAGAATCATGAAGAATCAGGGACCTTTCTAAGAACCCTCTGCTCTGCACAGGAATCATTAAAATAAACAAAGCCCTACCCAAGAACCACCAGATAAACTGCTTCCCCACGTCATACCTAAACATATTTCTCATAATCTTTGTTCTCTTACATTTTTTCTAATGAGCTTGCTGTCTTGTTTACTCAGCCTATCACGAGCTAGAAGCGATGCTATCTCCTCATCGTTACAAGCTCTGGTTTGGAACACATGGCTTCTGGGGCCTGGCCCGGTCACCTGTCCATGCTGGAGATGAAAGCAGAAGCTGTGACTCCTTGGTCCCCTGTCTCTACTCCTCTCTCCCTCCCCATACGGGTTTTATATAGGTCAGACTAAATCATCCTAGAATATTATTTCTGTTCTGTCACTCCCCTCTATAAGCATCTCCAGCTTACCTATCACCAGCCATATCCAGAGGAAATAAACTCTGCCTAACTTCCAAGTTCCCCCAGAGTCTTATCTCTACCTTCCAAGCAGTTTAATTTGCAGCTGATCGGCAGCATGCCATGTCTCCTGCCCTGGTATATCCCTTTCCTCCCCGTTTCCATTGCTGGCAAAGCTAGGCTTGCTGCAGAGCCTCAGGGCCTTCTTTCTCTGAGCCCTGATGATGACAGGGCCAGTTCAAGACTGCATCTTGTTCACCGAGCTGTCTCCAAGTCCCCCTTCTTAAGCCTAATCAGCGAACACAGTGTCAGAAGGGACTATGTATTATTCTGTCCACATCCTGGGCTGGCAACCCTGAATTCAGGAACCACATTCTCCTTTGGCCTCCGCGACAACGGGTGCTCAGTAAATGCCAGAGTAGCTGACCAATGGACTGATTTTCTTTGGGGGCCTAAGGTACAATCAGAGCCCTGTCTAACTCAGCACTGCTAAGGATCCCGAGGACTAACAATCCACTTTTCTTCCTAGAACACAGTCACCTATCTTAGTGCACGACGGTGCACACACAGCCTTCGGCCCAGCCCTCATGGTACTCGGTCCATGCTTCCTCCATTCCCTAAGGTGTGTCTGGTGTTGAAGTGGGCAGAGAAGAGGCAAATTCTCTGCCTAAGTGAGACTTGGGGGTGAAAGGCCTGGTCAAACAAAGGGCAACACAGCAGAGCTGAGATGCTTAGGTCTCAGCTGATTTAGGCCAGCAGAAGGTTCTCCGGTGAGATTTCAGCAGTTCACTTGCACCAGCCAACTGGTTCCAGATGGGGAAGACCTGTCCCCTCACTTGGCCCTGAGCAGAGAGATCTTTGAAGTCATCAGCAACAGACAGGTTCCTCAGTGGCCCAACTCTGGGACTGCCAATGGCACTTGAGCCGGAGGAGAGATTCAGGGAGAACAAGGAGATGGCTGAACAGAGCTGGTGCTTCCTTTCCTACACCCAAGTAGCTTTTCCAATGAATTCCATGTCTTTCAGGCTTAGCCTGGGTGTCAGAATTGCACCAGTAGGCTGTGCTGACAATGGGTTGGCTCACCAGTTTGCCACAAAAACTACTTCCTTGTCTGCACTAGTCACAGATTTCCTAGAGACCCTCAAAAATGAGGCTGTTCTGGGAAAGTCTGATTCTCCTCTGTAAAGAGACTACATTTTCTTTCAAGATTAGAATCTTTAAAACGCTCAAAGTAAATGTTTATTATAATCAACCTCAAATAAAATATTTTCTGACCTAATTAGTATACTATCCATTCAGAGGACACAATGGGCATGTTTTGGAAGTGGACAAACAAGGGCTCAGCTTCAGGACTGCCAGCTCTCTTCCCAGTAGCAGCCTTCATTTATCTTGTCAACTAAAATAAATATTTAACGTCTCTTTCTTATGCCTTTAAACAGACGACTATAAAAACTGGGAAATACACATACCCCAAACACAATTGAAGAACATTCGAGTGGTTGAACTTCACAAAACCAGGAAACCCCATCTCAAAGCTAATGGTCGTTGCCCTCCTTCAGCAGGCATACCGACGCCAGCTGGGAGGCTAACGAACCCGGTTTGTTTATAGGGTCGGCCTCCGCGGCACACAAGGGCCCTGCCTGCTCATTTCCCTCTGTCCCAGGGAAGTCTCCAGAGCTGGGCTGTGATAACATAATTTCATCTGCTCTCTTCACCAGAGACAGGGGAACTTTTTTTTTTTTTTTCTAATTAAGGGTCCCTGACTCTCTGGAGAGGGGAAAAAAGTCATTTTGGGGTCACCCATAAATTTCAAAAGTCAATTCAGTATGGCTGTTCTGTTTGTAGAGAAGAGGGACATGCAAAGGGGCTTAATTCACCAGACTTAAAAAAAAAAAAGCACAGAGGTTCCTTTTTAATAATAAAGTAGGAAGAGAACCGGATCGAGGATAAGCCCAGGAGAGAGACACAGACATTGACAGGCAGCCACAGGAGGCAGAGGCAGGAGGAAGAGAGAGAAAAAGAAACTAGAAAATGGGGAGGGAAAGAAAGGCAATTAAAATCTGAAGTTAGTGTCGCCCCAGGTCAATGTGTGGGTCAGAAGGCTGGGCTCTCTGGATTTCAGAGTCGGGTTTGCTTCACAACATCAAATGACAGTTACTGGTCATTCATTGCTCGCTACCCTTCACGCTGTGAGGCCCTTTCCACGTGGAGCAGCCGTGGCTGAGCCCTAGGAAGACACAGCCTCTCCCGCGGCGGCAGGGTCAGGGCTGTGTGGCCTCCCAGGCAGAAGAAACGCAGCGCAGGCCTGAGCCAGCTCGGCTGCCCACGAGTAACGGGGCAGCGGGCTCCTTGCTTCACACGCCGCGCCTGGAGTCAGACAAGGTCTGGCTGCAGTTTTTACTCACTCCCTACACGGGCACAGCATTTGCTCAGTAAATTAATCATGTAAACAAGATCGTTAGAAGAGTATTTAAATTATTTGAGAGGATGAAAGTTTTAAGGACTTCATAACCACCTATTTGTTTTTGAAAGAATGTCTTTGCTAATAAAACCACCCTTCTGTTCAGGCCTGCTTTCTTTCCTTCCCTCCTCTGGCTGTGGCCTCTCCACAGTAACACTGGGCTCACCTCATTTTGGTTTCTGTGTGTGCTTTTTTTTTTTTTTAGTTTTGAAACTATATTTCCTTAATAATAACCAGACTATTCACTACCACAGATTTCAACGTCATTTGTTTTAATGTATTTCGATCCAGATTTTCTTTGCTTTAAACAACACTTTTGCCTTGTGTTTCCCTCCAATAGTACATGGTTAAGTGAATATCCAGCTGGCTCTGCAGTTAATAGATAATTAATTTGCATCCTGTCAGTGTTATGTGTTACAGGTGGGGTGGATATATACACAGTGTGCATAGGAGGGCAGCCCTGGTTCAACCCTGGACCGACTGACTCTGCTGCTGCTGCTGCTGCTGCTAAGTCGCTTCAGTCGTGTCCGACTCTGTGTGATCCCATAGACGGCAGTGCCACCAAATGCCGCAACTGCCTTTCATTACCTTGAAACCCACAAGCAGGAAGGGGAAAGTTGCCTTGAATTGTAGCAAGAGAGAGGCAAATCACGCAGATGAATAATTTTTGAATTGTGAGGTCTATCACACTTGAAATCAGTTCCAAAGAGCTGCTTCTTCCAAGGAATATTTTGAACAGATCAGACAGGATGATATACAAGCATTTCTCATAAACATGCTCAGTCTTTCTTAGGACTGATTTCAGAACATTGTTTGGAAGAGACATAGATGCACAAGGAGAACATTTCAAGTGTCTTCTAAACTCAGGGACTTCAAAAACACCTTATATATACCCTGCCACATAAGATTGGTAGAGAAAGACTAATATGTTTGCAAAAATATTTAGAACAGACTATGAAACTAAAAATGATATGTAACATATTAAGCTAAAAGATCACTCTGCACTTAAAGATGCTACATATCACTTTGCTTTTAAAGATGCTACCTATCCTCTAAAAAACAGAAGTAAAATAATTTGTTAAATGTATCTAAGTATGCAATGAAAGTATATAATCTTTTATTATTAATTTGCCCAAAAGTGAAGTCGCTCAGTCGTGTCCGACTCTTTGCGACCCCATGGACTGTAGCCCACCAGGCTCCTCTGTCCATGGGATTCTCCAGGCAAGAATACTGGAGTGGGTTGCCATTTCCTTCTCCAGGGGATCTTCCCGACCCAGAGATCGAACCCAGGTCTCCTGCATTGCAGGCAGATGCTTTAACCTCTGAGCCACCAGGGAAGCCAATAATTTGCCCAAAGTCAGTCTATTTTCTTCTTGGGCATTAATGCTATCACTTTTCAGGTGTTTTGATGTGTGTGTGTTTTACATCTCATGGGTCTCTCTAATTTTACTGTCAGTCTCTTAAAAGATGCTCAACTATCCCTCACTTTTATCATCATTAGCATTCCCAACTTCATCATAGAAAAAGAGTTAATCATAAATCTGACCCACAGAATTTGAAAGGTAGGCATCTTAATTCACTAAACTGTAACTTCTGATATTATTACATCCTATGTTGCCCTAATTCAGTGACAAAAAGGGGTTGCCCTCAGATTCTTTATTTTTAAAAATTACATGACCCTCTTTGTTAATCTGAAAATTTTACTGTTATAACTACCCCCCCCCGGATTCTTCTCTTATCCACATAATTTGCTTTTATAATTTATTTCTAAGATACAAAAACACACAAAGTCACAGCGGGATTTTGTGTATTACAGATTTGCCCTGCTCTCCCTGATGACTTGGCTTCTTTCACAGTTATTTTCTTTTTCCACTAGATGGCGCCTCCACGTGAATTTAAGAACTACCCCATCTTGAAGTTAAATTACGTGGGAACAACTTTTGTCTTCCTTTTGGGTGAATGGTTCATTAAGTTGCTCATGTCTCCAACTCCAGACCCTCGGAGATCAAGAATCACCCCTTTCCTTCTTTGATAGAATCGGTCTATGGCACTGAGTTAGATACATAGTAGATGTTCAATAAATAACACTTCATTAATTGGCTGCTCATTTTAGGAAACTACTTGAATTGTGAATGGAGACAAGTTCATTACACTGATAATCAGGATATTCTCTTTAAACTTTCTGCTCAGTTTTACTGCCTCCATTAAGCGCAATTGATTGTATTTACAAATAAATGTGACTGACATAAACTGTTATAGAATTCTCTTCTAACAATATTTGCTATTTCAGATAATACAGAACTTGGTATGGTCTTAACTCTTTATTAAGAGGAGCAGGATGAATGCATTTTGAACCATCTGCACTCCTTTATTCAGTTTCAGATCTTTCAGGACAAGTTGCTTCTGGTTCAACTGACTTTGGAAACCTGAGAGTTAAGTACAAGATTAGTCTTGTTTCTATTTTACTTCTCACCTCCCTGCTTCCTTTCTTCTCCCTTCTCTTTTCCTCCATGATCCTGTTTTGTTTGTTTGTTTGATTATGTCTATGGTCTCAATACAACTAAGAAAAAGTACCAAACAAACTCAAAAGTGATTTTGTGGGTTCTAATTGCCTTATATTTTCACCAGATTCTTTCTAACTTTCCCGCTGGAAGAAGAATCTCTTTGTGGGAAATCACAGCCTCTCATGTGTGCCACATGTCATTAAATCTAGTGAATTCCCCGATTAAAATGAAATGGTCCCCCTACTATGATACGTAAGTGTTGGTTTTTGAAGCACTGATCTTGGAAGTGTGTGTGTGTGTGCGTGTGCGTGCGTGCGTGCACGCGTGCGTGTGTGCATACCTGTGAGAGAGCAAACATGAATGTGTGTATACCTTTCCCCATCCCAATACAAAAAGTAAAAACAAGATAAGCTACCAAAACCAAAAAATCCTAGTCCTCATCAAAGCAATTGAGAAGTAACACATAGGTGTTAAGGACTTAAAATAGTCACTTTATAAACTGTCTAAGCCATGTCTGTGCCCTTGTGAACTAATCTCCTAATCCGTTAAACACAACTTCTGTGTGGCACAGCCTTCTGTGTCTTTCAATGCCTCTGCATCTATTTCTCCAGCACCATTGAATTCAGAGTTTGGGCCATGTAATTAGGTTTTTGAAAGACAAGATTTTGCTGAAAGTGCACTATATCCAGCAAACCTTATAAGTAATATCCCCCTCCACACTCTGAGTCACAAAGCCCTAAATCACAGGTTCCTTCAAGTCAGGATCAACTCTGCCTACCAGACCTGAAGCAAACTAAGAAGTCAGTGCAGGGTCCCTCTCCTTTCTGGGAGGAGGGTCTTCCACACTCTTAGCCCCCCATTTCCTCATGTTATTGCCCCTTCTTCCTTTCACCCAAAGATTAGATGCTTTCAGGAAATGACCTGAAATTAATTCAAAACATGGTAAAGAGTGAGGAATAACTTCAAATTACTCTTTCCAGAGGAATTTTCCCTTCCCTTTAACAAGGATCAAAGTCTTAACACTTAAAAATTTCTTCTTTCCTGTTATCGAGGGATGAGAAGTTATTTTCTAGGACAGTAGGGTTTTCCCAGTGCTTCTGGGGTCACATTAGGGCTGTGCGCATTACAAAACTGTATCTTCTCCCCAGAATGGTCCTTTGAATACAAAGACTGCATCTGATAAATAACCTTACACAGCATGGATTTCTCGGGTGCCTGCCTTTACAATAGACTTTCTCTCTAATTATCCTCATATCACAATTATGACAACATGAATAACCATAATAACTGCTGGCTGTGCCAGAGTGCCAGGACACAGTCTTCATATGGGATATTTTCTCCCTATGAGGTTAGAGCACTTCTTTCTACATCTCGAACCACCCATTACCTGCAACAGCCTTGAATCTAGCACTATGGTGGTCAGAACTAGGGGACAGGAATGACTCAAGGACATTTTCACCAGAGTTCTTAAATCTGTCCTGGAGTCCAGTTCTAAGGAGTGGTAGCAGCAAACACCAGGTCAGTCCAGAATCAGTCCAGAATCAGCAGAGCTTGGAAAGTAGAGCTCCATCCATGAAGAAACCTGCACCCCTGGGACATCCAGCAGAGGAGAGAAAGGTGGGTGGGCCTGGAGGTTGCTGAGCAGGAGCTCCCTCCTGGGGTCTGTGGCTTCCTGCTGGCTGGGAAGGTGAGGCAGTTTCCTGCTGGTAGGCTATGGTTCCAGGCCCCCAGCGTCTACATATCTCCAGAAGTGGTTCCAGCCCCTTGAGTTTAGCAGGGAGACAAGCTTCAGGGGAGGACAAGGACAGGGAGCAAGACGGCAGCAGGAACAAACAGCCTCTCATCAGTTAGGGGGCTTCTGCTTTTCAAAGCGCTTCCATGCCATCGCTCATCTTACAGTGATTCTGTGAGACAGGCGGGGGTAAGTGTGGTTTTACAGAAGGGGAAGCGGCGACCTCAGGGTTTCTGGAGAAAGCTAGAAGGTGAGAGCAGAATGGCTGGAGCAGCAAAGAGTTGCCCCAAGAACTATGCCTCTGGACAAACGTGGTGATTCTGGACACTGCTGAAAGCTGGAGTCAGGTGAGGAGATCCCCAAGGGCACATCCCATCATGCACCAGATGGCGGGCGGCACTGGCATCTCCTTGAGCCGGGCCTGCCTTGCCCAGCCCAGCCCCTGGCCTGTCCCTCCCTCCCTGATGGCAGCCATTGCCCATGGCATCCTTGCTTCTTGCACCTCCTGATCCACCCATGTTTCCAATGTCCAGGCACAGAGGGGAGGGCAGAGGCCAGGCAGTGGGGAGGAGTCAGAGCTGTTCTTCCTGCCCCTCCCACGACAACTCAAACCTTTTCCCTACCTGTTTCGATCTTTACCTCCAGGTAAAACAAAAATGACATGGATAATATGTGTGGCCTTGGGTACTCTTTCAACTACTTTAATAAAGAAATAATTTAGGGTGGGGATCTCAGCTAACACTGAATACTTCCTATCGGACTGGAACTTAGGCCATCTCACTGCATTAAGGCTCTTAACCACTACAATCTCCCACAAGAGAATTTTCCAGTTGGGCCTGGCTTCGGGGATTGGAGTCTGACTTGGTTCCCTTCATCAAAAAGCCTTCCAACCGGGGCTGGACACTGGCTGGAATGGAGGTGGCACAGGAACAGAGGCTGAGGAAAGAGCTCACTAATGGAAGAAAACACACAGGAGTCACGTGACTGCAGAGCAGCTTCCCGGCTCCCAGCTGGCCTCGGCCCTAGGTGTGCTGATGGAGACCTCTAGACCCTTTTTTCCGGGGGAGCAGAGTGGAGAGAGGCTTGGAGATCTAGGAGTCTCTCTCTCTCACACACACGCACACACACACGTGTGGAGGAAGACGTACACACCACCTCCATCCACCATGACGACCAGCTGCACTCTAGAACAGCTCTGGGCTGACAACAGGGGACAGTCCAGTATGACCCTTGGCAGCACTGGTGGGATGAAACTGTGACCTGCTCCCAACAACACAACCTGTCTGCCGCGGACCCGCCTCCTGACCACAGGCACAACCACACGCGCATGCGCACACACGCTCCCCGCGGGGCCCCACCTGTCGTCGCAGTAGGTGAACTTCATGTCCATACTGTGGCGGCTCAGGAAGGTCTTGCTGTCCAGTGGGATGTCCATGTGGGACGGGTGCTGGATCGGCTCGCACATGATGATGAGGCAGGACAGCAGCGGCTCCTTGCAGCCGCAGAGACTGCTGTGAGGGGGGCAGTTGTTGTAGACCTTCACCTGGCCCGTGCAGTGCAAGACCTGGAGACCAGCCGCGGAGGGTCAGACATGGGGCTGGGGGAGGGGCGGGGGGCACCCCAGGACTCCAGACCCAGGCCTGACACCCTACCTTCCAGGTGGCTGACTTGAGGTTGACCGTGCGGCCTCTGTTGGTGACTGTGCACTTCATCCTCATGAAGAAGTCCCGCTCTGTGGACATGTCTTTGCTTTTCTTCCCAAAACCAGAGCCTGGATGGAGAAGGGTAGTGGAGCCAGCTGAAGTTAGTTCTGTTTGTAGTCAGAAGCAGGGCAGTTTTTCGGGGTGTGTGTGTGTGTGTGTGTGTGTGTGTGTGTGTGTGTGTGTGTGATCCCTGAGGAGCTGCCCTGAGCTGTGGATCAAGGCTCCTTCATCTCCAGCCTGTCTCCCCTGCAGGGTGAGCTCCTGAAGGGTCGGGGCTATTCTACTCTTTTATTTCCCACTGCACCTCACTCTGCAGAGTGGTCAGGTGATGAGTGGCCATTGGCCATGATCTCAGCAAACCTCTCCCCTGGGTGGGCCCCATAGAAGGAATTCCAAAGGGACCATCCAAGCAAGATCACAATCGCACAAGGGGATAAGCCTCTTGGGTGGGAAATTTTCCTTAGATGCCCCTGTCTTTCCCCCATTCCTGTCACTCCCATGCCCGATGGTTAATCCACAGTGGCTGTGTTCAGGATCCCACACCATGCGCTCCCTTCCCAAAGTGACACAGGTCAAGGCTCGTGGAACACCGCTGGTCCAAATCTCCTGTAGTGAGCAAGTTCACCTTGAGGATTAACTCAGTATGGATCATACCCCTTCTCGGCCAGAATTAAATAAATCACCAAGACAAACAAGATTGCTTCCTTCCTTATGGTCTCCAAATAACCTGCCCACTCAGAACTTCTCCCACTGGGGAAAAAAAAGTGATGACTGCAGTAAACCCCAGAGGTGTCCCCTGTCCGTGTCTAAATTCTGCCATTCTGGACCTTCCAAGGCACACTCCCGCCCTGCTGCCCAGCATCTCAGAACAACCCAGAGCCTTGTTTCTAATAGTCACAACTCCCCTCTGGGCATAGCCTCAGGACTGAAACCCCCAGGGGTCAGTGACTTGAGTGACACAGCCCCAAGTCGCTGTGTCAAGTGAATTGTGGCACTTTTAAATCTGTCATAAATATCAAAAGAGAGGCCACCACGTAACAGGCCAGACAGTGGATCTTTTTCTTATGAGAGGGTATTCCTCCCCACTACAGTCACAAAATCCTCTCTCCCATACTCAATGATGTTTCTCACAATTCTAGCTTCCATAGGTGGCGTCTGCACACCATGAGATGTTCTTGTATCTTGGGGTCTGGACGCACTACCAAGACCAGCTCAGGTGCTGTGCAGTAGTGGGCGGGAGGGACTCATTTGTGGCTGTGGCATGGGTTATGGTTGCAGCTTCCTAACCTGTTAACTTTGGGATTTTCCCCATTCTGTCATTTGGTTAATCTCTCTGAACATAGCTCCAATCAGATTATCCCTATCTCTGCTCAAAAACTTCCAACAGCCCCCTCTGTCTACAAGATGAAGTTCAAGGCTCAATTGCCGGCCTTCAAAGCTTTCCACAAGCAGCCTCACAGCCTTATCTGCCTCTGGGTGCTCACACTAACCCTTTGCTTATAGATCACGAGTCCACTCAGGTCGGCACCTTCAAAGCCTTTGCTGATTCACTGATTTTGATCCCAAGTCCTCAACACAGGGACCGAGAGACCTAACATTCTCCTCAGATCAACATAGTAGAGTCATGCTGAGTCACAGCACTTGAGAGCAAAAGGTCCTGGACTTTGCCTGGTCCAACACTGTCGCTTTGAAGAGAAAGATTCCCAGGAACACAGCGATGAAGGGACTTGGTTCAAGTTGTATGAGCAGACAGAGGCAAGGCCAGAGGTTGAACTGGTCGAGAACCCCAGGGTTTCCAGAGTAGAGAAGAAATGAGAGACTTCGGGGTTTCCTCAGGCTTCCAGTGCCTGTTTCAGAAAGGGATTCAGAAGGTCTGGCAGCCTTCTTCTCACAGAACTAAAGACTTTCTCAGCAACACAGAGAAGACAGTGAACAGCCCTGAGAGCTCCCCAGCCTGTGCCTGACCAGAGCCAGGTGGCCTTCAGGAGGGAGAGCAGAGGGGCTGGGGCAGGAGGGAGTGGTGGGGGTTGGGGGAGGTGGTGAGAATCCTGCACGCCACAGGCTCAGGTGGTAACAAGGAGAGAAGTAGGCTAACAAACTGTATGCTTTTTCAGCATGTGTGATAATAAGAGCAAAACCTTGTTGGCTTGATACTACCACCTTGCCTCTGTCATTCAGGTGGGATAAGTACACGCTCCATGTCAGTGACAGGTGAGAGCTGTAAAAAGGGATGTTAGACTTGGTACAATCTGTCCAGGGCAGAGACTGACTCTCAGGTTCAGAAGGGACCTCGAAAGACATTGAGTTCCCTTTCTCTTAAAGCTTCAGTCCACTTGACAATATGTCCATTAGAGCTTTTGCGTGACTGTCCCAGTTATAAGAGAGGAAGCAGCCAGCTCCGACTGTCCCTGAAAAGTGCTTTCCGCTCGTATGGGCCCTTCCTTCCACTGGCACCTGCTGGAGCCCCTGCAGGTAGAGTGCGGTGCACACCACCTTTCACACTTTCTCCATCAAAACCGCCTGTTCCCTTTTTTATCACCCGGGGACCAGACTCCCTCCCTGGCTCCGATGGCAGCTAGTCTCTAAAGGTGGTCCCGGTGAGCCACGTCTCACAGGATTCAGGGCCTGGTATAGCCCCTCCCACAGTGAATGGACCAGGTCTGTTTCAGGACTAGGCCTTCAGAGGGCCTGGCAGCTACTGCTTTTGCACTTTTGGGGAGTCCTGAGCTCCCCAAAGGGAGCTAAGAATATAAGAAGTCTGGCTACCCTGGAGAGACCACGTGGAGAGGAAGAGGCTCCGATACCTGATGGAGTGAGAGAGCGCTCCAGCCTCTAGCTATGCCACAAGGTCCCAGAGGTGTGGGGGAGTCCTCTGCCTATCCCATCGAGTTGAGCCCCCTGACATCACATGGCGCATAACCACCCATAGCACCCACCGAATCATGAGAGACAATAAAAGGACTGTTTAACCCACTATGTTTGGGCAGTCTGTTACACAACCATCACACGGACAGCTGCAACAGTTCCCATGAACATTTTGGCACAGACAAACTGATCAGTTTGGATGGTGTCATTCGGAAAAGATGCTGGACACTCAGGTGATGAAACCTCCTGGAGATGGTATCCTAACCCACAGGAGTGCCCTAGGAGTGTGATCTCAGGCACCACAAGGGCCAGCAAAAGATAATTCTGAGTACTAGGTCCTTTCAGGGCCCTTAATCTCATCTCCAAAGTCCTGCTGGATTTTCTATGGGTGTCTGTTTTTTCTGGATCATGACGGCCATGATTTATCCACCCTACATTAGTACACAAAGGGGAGGCAGGTCCCTTCCCCACGTGGTGTTAAGTAGGAAAGAAACACACCTAAAAATACCTTACCATTTTTGAGACTCAAGTTCTCACGGATCTCCTCATGGTCACAGGGATGAGTGAAGTCAAAGATACTGTGTCCTGTTAACTCTACCTGTTTCAAAAAACAAGGTTGGGCTCATTATTCCTGACACTGAAGAAGTCTCCAAGAGGAAGCTGGGTCCCCTTTCAGGTCTGGAGAGAGGGAGGAGGCTGAGTCAGACCTTCTCATATTCCACTCGGCAGATCCACAGACACACAGGTGTAATAGAGGTCATGACAGACATGACTGACAAGGGTGGGCCTGCAATCCAGTTGGCAGAGCTATTTGCCAGGATGGCCACTGGCAATGCTAGCCCAGTGCCAGGGGCTCTAAGTTATTTCTAAGGTTTGAGGCTTGAGATCAGGGAGGAGGAGGGTGGGTGCATGCAGGGAAAGGTCAGGAGGGAGGTGATCAGAATCTTCCACTAATTTCTACCCCTAAATGGAAACATTTTTCCTTTTTGAAGGAGCCCGAGGAGGGGTCACCTGTGTGAGTCCCATGAACTTGCTGATGTTCTCCGACAGAAAGATCATGTCACCATCTTGGGTCACCACGGCAATGAAACCCTCCAAGGCTTTCAGATACAAGTTGTCCATCTGTTGGTCAGCATCGGCTTCAGATTCATTTTCAGAGCAAACTGGAAAGATGGGGGTGGGGTTGAACAGTTTGCATCAATGTGGGGTTAAAGCAGATGTGACTGGTGTGGATGGATGTCTTCCAGGGATGGCTCAAAGGCATCAGATGGGTTTTTCTGGAAACACACACTGCCAACTACCTAAGTGTCCACCACATGCCCAAGGAGCAGGCATCTGATGAGCACCACTGTGCGGAGGACACCCTGCTGGGGGCTTCACAGGCAGTACAGTTGCGGCACTGTACTCCTGGTACTGGCGGCAGTGTGGTCACTGATGTCAAGGCAGTTACAGGAGTAGTCGGGATGGTCATTTTCCCTAATGGATGTTGAGCAATGACAGCATATCAGCCTATCACTGAGAATGCTATGTAATCTTCAAAACACCTGTGGGGTAGGTCCTATTTTTTTTTTTGTCTTATCTTACAGATGAGGCCCAGAGAGATTAAGTCATTTGCCCAAGGTTATAAAGGTTGTGGACTCAGGCAGATGAATCCAGAAGCCACACTCCTAACCATTCATCGGCTCTGGAGTCAAATAACCACTGACTCTATTCCTCCTATTAGGTTATGGCTCTAACTGACATGACAAAGAGTAGGTGAAAACCTCTTTGAATATCCGTTTCCTCGTCAGCTAAATGGAGGTAATAATGCCCATCTCTTGTAAGGATTAGATAAGTATGGAGAATGCCTAAAACACACCGACTAGCATGAAATCTCTCCCTCTCTGGCTCCTTCTACAACACTGTCACTGTCTCCAAATTGCTCAGAACCCAAATCGGGGCTAGGTAGTACACTAAGCCGCAAATCCAAGTTAAAAATTCAGGGTGACAGAGGTGAGTGCCCAAGAGGAATATAGTCAGTCAGTCCACAGGAAGAGGGGGTCGCTTTGAGGTGGTCAGAGACAACTGTTCAAAGAAAGGCATTTGAAGAGACTCATGAAAAGCAAGTATCTCACTCTGTTAAACGAAAGTAGGGTTTTCTGGGCCTACTGGCTTGGGCAGACACTGGAAAGCATGGAGGAGGCAGAGCCTGGAAGGAACTCTGCATGGATGACAACAGGTCCACCCGGCAGAAGAAAGAGGGTCTGTGCCCCAGGCTCATTGACTGGGCTCGTGAGTCCAGCGGCCTGGAGGAATGGCATCTCAGACCATTGCTCTGGGGAGATTCGTCCGGCAATGGCATGCGAGGTGATTTGGAGAGAGTGAGGATCAGAGGTGTGAAGCCACAGGAGGAGGCTGCTATGTTAGTGGCAGGCTGTGGAGGTGGTTGCTAGGGGCAACCGAGGAAGGCATCCACTCCCCAACCACTCTGGGGGGCCCTGGCCTATCAAGTAGACCTCTGCTGTCTGCAAAATGTAGCCTCAGCTCTGGCCCCAGCGAATAAAGCTCTCAGGCCCCTGACCCTAGGTTGTTATTGCTCAGACCACAGACTTTAGTTCAGCCCTGCTTCTCCTAGCTCATTATTTAACTCCAAACATACATTTACTTATAAAAACTTGTATTCATCCACTACAAACATCAAGCCAAGTATGCTTACCTTAATTTACAGAACGAGAGGATCATAGAATAATTTGTCACTTATGAAAGTTAATATTCACTTAACTAAAAAAGAAGTCATTCGAACTGAGACTATTGGAGGGAATATAAAATGCAGTTGAATTTATGGGCCACTTGGCAAGAGACATGTGGATGCTGTGCAGTAAAGTTCAAGGGCCTTCCTGCAAGGGCACTGGATTTATTTGGTTCTCTTTTCCCTTGAGCCCCTAAATTTAAGCTCTGGGCCATACACTGTTATTCCTCCAGAAGAACAAATCCAAATTAGGAGATATTCCTACCAAGGGGCTTCAGTGGCATCCCTGGGGACCGGCCACCTTCAGGACACAGCATCAGTGAATGGGCCGGGGTCACTGATGCTGCCCAGGGACCGGCCACCCTTCAGAGCCAAGAGCTGGGCCATGCAGAGTGTTATCCTAGTGACTTCCCTCTGTTTTGCTAAAATGGTAGAACAAAATGAGGGAAATTCTTTCCTCTTCATACCCTGATTCAGGCAGCTAGCCTATGGGATGGGAGACTGGGAATGGCCTTTTTACCATACACATGCCCATACCTGATCCCTGCTTAGGGTCCTTGCCAACCAACTGGTTAGCAGAACTGATGATAATGAACCAGAGTTCTAGGTGTGGGTGGTGCCGTGGCCTATATTCACACTCCTGGTTAACACCTAAATTTAAACAGGGGCTTCAGAAGAGACCATGACGTTATCTAGTGCTTTCAAGGTGGAGCAAGCACCAGGACCCCTGGAGGACTTGCTAAAACAAGGATTTCTGAGACCAGAGCAAAGTAAAAATGTGGGATCTCTCACTGAAACATCAAACCATGCCCAGGGCCCTTCTAATGGTGGAAGTCCCCATGGGACTGCAGAGTCACACTGAGTCATAGAGCCAGCCCTGGATGGGCCCTGTGCCCGGCATTCCTGATTCAGTAGGTCTCAGGTTGGGGGCAGGGCTTCCCGGGTGGCTCAGTGGTAAAGAATCCACCTGCCAATGCAGGAGACACAGGTTCAGTCCCTGAGTTGGGAAGATCCCCTGAAGGAGGAAATGGCAACCCATTCTTGCCTGGGAAATCCCATGGACAGCGGAGTCCAGTGGGCTACAGTCAGTGGGGTCACAGAGTCAGACATGACTGAGTGAGCATGCAGGTTGGAGGCTGAGAATCTGCTTTTCTAACAAATTCTCATATGATGCGAATGCTGGTGACCACAGGTAGAGACCATCACTGCCTTAACTTAAAGTCCTATAAGCCACTCTAATGCTGGGAAACAGAGAAGGCAATGGCAGCCCACTCTAGTACTCTTGCCTGGAAAATCCCATGGACACAGGAGCCTGGTAGGCTGGGGTCCATGGGGTTGCTAAGAGTCGGACACACTGAGCAACTTCACTTTCACTTTTCACTTTGGAGATGTAAATGGCATTGGAGAAGTAAATGGAAACCCACTCCAGTGTTCTTGCCTGGAGAATCCCAGGGACTAGGGAGCCTGGTGGGCTGCCGTCTATGGGNCATGGGGTTGCTAAGAGTCGGACACACTGAGCAACTTCACTTTCACTTTTCACTTTGGAGATGTAAATGGCATTGGAGAAGTAAATGGAAACCCACTCCAGTGTTCTTGCCTGGAGAATCCCAGGGACTAGGGAGCCTGGTGGGCTGCCGTCTATGGGGTTGCACAGAGTCAGACATGACTGAAGTGACTCACCAATGCTGGGAAAATCAACATGTTTTGGCAAGTGGTGACCTATTTGGGGGACACGAGGAGAGATTTTCAAGACTGTTAAAAACCACACCAGACAGGTGAGTGTCTTCTCCAGACAGCAGAGGCCAGTCCTGTGATTCCTGGCCTAGTGAAAAGATTTTTCTTCTCTTCAATTTCTTTGATCTCAGTGGCAACATTGACTTCAAAATCTGGAGTCATCCCAAGACAACCTGATTTGGGTTAGCTAGGCCCAGAGGAAATAGTTCTGCTTAAAGTTTCCTGTTTTTAACAGTTCCAGCACAGCCAAACTGGTTTCCATCTGTGCCCAGTACACTTGCTTCCAGGAGGTGGTGAAATTGGCTGCAACAGCTGGCCAGCTGTACTCCGGGAGGGAGGGAGAGGGGCACACAGAGCCCACGAAGGGAAACAGAGCATCTTGGGACTGAAGTCACAATGGCTGGGGGACCAGGAAGCCAGCAGGCCAGCCCCATGAGGACCTGGAAACAACGGGGCCTCTTTCCTCTGTGGAATCGTTTGCTCCCGCAGCACCTGCCTATCCTCTGGGGACTTCGGACGGAACCTGGCCAGCTTGCTGTCAGCTTGGAGCTGAGGGTTGAAGCTGTGGGGCCGGAGGAAGCGCTTTACCCAAGGGGCTAGGGCTCCAGGCACATCACCTGGTTGAAGACGGCCCTGCCTTTCCCCTTTTCCTCTCTCATGGGAGCATCAGGTCCCCTGAGGGGATCACTGATCTCTGACTCAGTGCTGGGCACACAGACAATTCACTTGCCCACAATGCAGCTATCACACTCCTGCCACATGTCTGCCCCATGCTGGGCACGAAGTCAGGCCATCTGTCAGCAAGTGTCACTTACTGGGTGCTCAGCCCTGTCCTCGGGAAAGTCAGGTGTAAGAGCATCCTTTCCCCAGAGGAATCTACAGACCAGTGGGGAAGAGACAGATAAGCTGCCGTAAAGTTGCACAACAATCCGAAAGAAACCCTCGGTGCCCAATGAAGAGGAGCAAACAGTAGGTGCTTGATAAACCCTCAGTGGACTCTTTAAATAGCCCTGGGCTCTGGGTCTCAGTTACTTGCTTCCCAGGACCCTTCAGGGTCTGACCCCCAAGAAGAGGAGCGGGTCATGCAGATCAGAGGCACTCTGCAGAGACTCAGTACGCTGCACCCGAGAGCACAACAAGATTCTTTCAAGCTAAAAATAGCCCCGGTAAACAGGCTTTGATGACTCCCCACAGCCAGGATATGCGCGGGCTGAGGTTTCGGAGCACTTTTTCCGGAGCACCGTGCATTTCCTTCAGGCAGCACCGCCTGGGTGGGGTTGGACCTGGGGTGGGGGGTAGGGGGGGCAGCAGGAGCTGGGCATCTGGGGTGAGCAGGCAGTGGTGGGGCAGACGCTCCTGACCGGGCCCCTGGGGCCAGGCAGGCCATCACAGGTGCTGCTGCACAGGGTGCCAAGGTTATTTTCCCTCTGCTCCTACTCTGAGAAGTTCCGAGTGTTCTGATTGGTCTCCAAACCACTCTGATGTAATCCTCCTGGGGCAAATGTGCTTGGCAGGCAGTCACCCCATAGTTGTCATCGAAGGGGCTTCCCTTTTACACTGATTCTTCTCCTCGGGCTCTGCTGGGACCAGAGGCCCATGACACCACTGAGCCCTGGATGTGCTGACTGCCAAAGCAGCCCAGGCAGGCCATGAGGAAACTATTTCTGAATGGCTCATCTGGCCATCAGCCCCACCTTTAAACGCCAGCATCACCAGGTAGTAGGCTGGGGTTACCCTCGCATCTTTGGCAGAGGGCACTGCGTTTTATCTGACCTGTGGGCCTCCTGAAGGGCCTTGAAAATCCACCATTAGAAATGCATTTCTTTGTTCTGTACATGACTTACTGTCCTGTCTTACCTCTCTATATGACCCCTCATGACATGCGGCACAGGGCTGGGGCAGCAAACACCTGCTGATGGACCAGACTTATCAAATTTAAGCTAAGGGAACGATCTGAACAAAGTATCTCTAGAAGAGACTGTACACCAGGGGCTCTCAGCGATCAAGATCCCAGCATGAATCAACCTTTCAGCTCTTCTCCAACAGGACAGAAAGAGGCCTTGGTTTGGAGGGCGGGTGGGACAAGGGGGTGAGACAGAAAGAAAGTAGGGGTGAAAGCCTGGGAAAAGAAGTCTGAAAGAGGGGCATAAGAAGACACCAGAAACCATAGCTGCCTCCCCAATTTTACCTCTGCTCTCACTTTTTCCCGCACGAAAAGGTCACGGTAAAAAGCTAAAATCACTTGTCACACATTTTAATGCCTTTCCCAGTCTAGAGAGGAGGAAATCATCCTCTCTTATTAAGAGCAATGTCTTCACTTGCAACTGCCAATGAATTAATCATAAATCTGACATTTGTCTTAGAAATCTTGCTTCCCATTGATCTCTAGCTCTTGTGTCAAATGAATTTGACTTTTCCCTCACGAGTGTGTGTGTGGGGAGCCAAAAATCAATTTCATAGTGAAAAGCCAATTTTGCATATTTACTGCTGTCGAAGGCCCTTCAAATGCAGGAGTGACCCTCATTTGGGTACAGTTTGTGGGGCTCCTCTTGAAAGAGGATTTAAGACAATCAAGTGGCATTTCCACTGATGTTCCCGTCAGAATGTGTTCTGTTCTCAGCCCAGCGTGGAAGCTAATATCATAAAGCTATTGTTTCAGTTTGCTTCCTGTGATACAAATCTCAATCGGCCGCCGAGACTCCCAGCCTGAATTTCTCAGCGCTGAGGTTTCCTCTCCAACATTCCCACACAGAACAGCCTACTGTGAAAATCAAAGGGAAACGTGTTACTAAGTAAAGAAGAAACTTCTCTAAAGCAAAACCTGGTCTTTTTTAGCCTTTTGAACTCTGAGGTATGCAACCAGCTATTTCCTATCATAAAGGGAGCCAACATCGACGCTCACCTTTGTTAGAAATGCTTCCATCATGGATCTGTGGTTTCTTTTGACTTAGGAAGGCTTGGCGACTCTGCATTTTGCTAGAAATTGCTAGAAGGTAGTAAGAGGACAGTAAGGGTTTACACTGGGTTTTCATTTACATCATTTTCCCCCAAAAGCCTATACTTATAAATCTATTTTCTTGATCATAGTTGGTTTTATCTCTAGGTTGTAACTTATTGAGAGCCTAATACATGGCAGCAAGAGGATAAGGATTTTTATATCCATCATCCTTGGACAGCACTGCAAGTGAGTAACGGCAGACTCTTTGTGCAGCTGAGAAAGTGAGCTGGAAGGGTGGTAAGGAGGTTTTCATGAGGCTGCAGAGAAGAAATGCAGCCTAACTGAGGTTCTAGGGAAGGTCTAACTGCCCACAAATCCTGTACATCTTTTCGTTGAGCTGCGTGTTTTAAACAAGCAAAATATGATTAAGATTGTCTCGCATTCAGTTCCTAAAAACAACGTCAATAACTGGTCTAAAGAGCACGTGGCAGCAATGTGGAGCGTCGATAACTGGTCTAAAGAGTGTGTGGCAGCAATGTGTAACGTGGCAGCAATGTGGAAGCGGGGGCACAGAGAGCCATCCATCACCTCCTCCCCCGGGTGAGGCATGCTTTATGAGAACTGCTCCTTCAAGGACACCCAGATCAGATGACCAAATGTGGACCCTTTTTATCCTTTTCAGTCATTTCTTTCCTCTGGACTGAGAGGACCAGAGCCAACATGCTGAGTGCTCCAGTGGGTCCCGGGAAAAGCCCAGCCAGAGGGCAGGCACTTTGTGTCCACAACTTGCAACAGGCCCTGGGCAGGGATACGTGAGGTCTTGCTGTGGCCACTCTGGTCCCATCTCCCCAGGTGTGTCTGGCCCACAGGGGGCTCTCGCCAGCACACTTGCAGGCAGACATGCTCAGAGCCTCTGACACGTGTCCTGTCCAAGCCAACCCTGAACCACTGAGAGGCGGGTGGCTATGCACAGGAGAGCTTGGAAACCCAAGGCCGTGCACCGAGAGCAAAGGTAGAAACAGCCACTGAGTGTGTAAGGACCTCCTACAGACCCCATTGCTCATGGCCAGCCCCCGATGCCTCCGTTTAACTCTGGTTCCCCACCAGGGAAGACCCCCCTTTCTCCCCAGTCACCAGGCCCCATCCACATCTTCAGGCAATGACGACCAAGTCTGCAGAATGCTCCTGCCCTCCGTGTCTCTGTTCCACTGGATTCAAAAGGACTTGAACTCCAGGTGCTAAATGTGTGCCTTTGCAGCAAAGTTAGCTTTTCTGTGCCTCACTTCTAATCATTTGTGAAACGAGCAGAAACATCCTCCAAGCCCAAATTCAATCAGAGAGCTGTCTCAGGATTAACGTATTACTCCTTTTGGGGACCCCTGCTGGTGAAGGAACGGGGGTGATGTGGTGAAAGGAAGTAGTGATGAACCCAAAGAAATTAGTGTCTAAAAGTGGAATTTCATTTCGTGTCTCGGAGTGGAATATCAAGTACTGGAACAGGGAAGACGAGATGCTTCTGGGTGTGGGGAAGGGGTCTCCGTTTAGTCCTTAAGTTCTCCACTCCCTGTTCTGTGCAAATGGAAAGATGATTCCAACACGGGCAGACACTGCCCTCACGTGTCCTAGAGGACATGCTTCTTTAAAGGACACAGGTACACCCATGCCCTGCGATGGCATCTCCAGGCCTTTCTTGCACTTCAGTCCACGGTTCCCTTTCTCTGCAGCATCTGTGACACCACGCCAGCCATCGCCTTGCACTGCTTCTTTCAAAGTATTTTGAGAGCAAGGTTTCACCCTGGGTTCTCTCCCTCCTGTCTGCTCTTTTCTGAGATGCTTTAGACTTTCAGGCCAGGGTTAGCCCTCCAACCCCTGAACCCACTGTCATCTTATTTTCTGAAAGTCTTGCCCCCATATCCTTCCTGTGCTCCCGGGCCCAGAATAGCACACGGCGCTCCGGCCTCCCCGCCTCACACTGGATTCCCTCTGTTCTGGGTTTCCTTCCCAGAATAGCCACTGCATAACAGGATGGCAGAGTTCACCCCGCTCCAAGGTACACGGCTCACTCGGGAAAACTGAAAACCAAGCATGAGAAAACTCCCCCTGCCGCCCCGCTCTGCCCACCACCTCGGACCCAGCTACTGACAGTGCCACAGCCGGGTGGGGGTGGTGGGCGCAGAGGGGTGCAGCCCCCTGCCCAGTTCCCTTACAAATTGGCAGACTAGAAAGGACTGACTATCTGTTAGATCTGATGTTGGCAGAAGCCCCAGGCCTCCTCCTTCTGGTCTGGACTAACAGGAAATGGTATTCTGAAGAAGATGAACTCTGAGGGGGAAAAAAGTTTCGTGACCTTGAGACTTGCAGAGATAGCAGGGAAGGTGAGAATTCGTGGGTTCTGAGGGGAGATGGTTATCTGTCCGGGGCTCCCCAGTGTGGCTGGGCCTGTGCTTCACAGACATTATCTCAGTTTGTTCTTAAAGATACCCCGAGCAATAAGTATTCTAACTCCTTTTACGGATGAGGAAACTAGGGGCACAGACACTGAATAATCTGCCTGGCATCCTGGCTAGTAAGAGGGAAGGGTCACATGGGCACACCTCTGCCTTCTGGAGAAGGTGGCCAGCGGACAAACGCTAAGATGTTCCCTGAAGGATTCATCCAACCTGGACTGGAGTGTGGATTTGCCAGCCGAGGGCAGGGCAACTGGGAGCCAGCACCAGCGGCTCTCACTCTCCCAGCCCTCTGTGTCCCCACAGCTGCCAAGGCTTCAGCCCACGACTGTAATCACCACCAAGGCCACCGCTGGAAGGAGGTGCAGCAGAAGAGAGCTAAATGCTAATGACGGCGTTGCTGTGGGTGGAAGGTGTGCAGAGTGGGGGTTCCTGGGCGGCCTGCCAGCTCTGGCTCCTTTGTGTGACAACACGGGGGTCGGGGGGACAGAGGGAGGGGGCCCAGGGTTCGCGGCCTCACCGGAGGACAGGAGCTTGTGCGTGCGCAGGAAGCTGATGGCCAGCCGCATGATGGAGGCCTTGTCCAGGTGTGAGCTCACGCTGTGCGGCAGGGGCAGCTCGTGCGCCAGCTCATAGAAGACCTCTGTTTCCTTGCTCCGCCGGCACCTGGCTGCATCTCGGGACTTCTCCTTCCTCCTCTCTGAGCTGCTCCTGTGTTGAGAGACAAGGGTTAGTCTCCAGAACATCACTGCTATCCCATCACACCCCCGGTCATGACACCCTCAGGACTCCCCCATCCAAGGCATGGCTAGACTCTCTCACTGAGCTGACGTGGGCTCACATCAGTCACCTGAGCCACAGGTGACAAAGAGCTCTGCCTTTGTGCATCTCGTGTCTTCTCAGCCGCCCTCCCGTCCCGCACGCCATGGAGTCCACGCCAGGGCTTCCAGTGGGTGAAGTCTGAGCAAAAACTTGCTGGTTGAGTCAATCCACTGACAATGCCCGGGGGTTTTGGGGACTGAGGTGAGGCCCAGGACAGAGAGGGAAGTGTGAGGAAGCTGTGGGCAGCAGCTTTGATGGCTGTGTCAAAGCCTCTGCAGAACAAGATGAATAACTGCTTCTGGATAAAATGCTTCAACAACTAAGCCCAGTACTGGCCCTTAGATTCCATTTCCTATCAGTGATTTCCATCACAAAAATTGAAAATGCCACTAGAGCCCGGGAGCAGTCAACCAGACGGACACCTATCTGTCTGATGTCCCAAAGCACACGCCTGCCAAGGGTTAAAAAGGACGAGCACAGATTCCTCTCTGATCCGCCAGCACAGGCTTCCAGTCAGTCTCGTCTCCCTTCTCCTTGCAGGAGAGAGGTCCACTTGCCAGCTCTGTACGTTTATATTATTGAAACCGATTAGCCTCAGTTTTCTCATCGGTAAAATGATAATACAGTCCTTGCCCCACAGAGCTAATGTTGAGGCCTGAATGTGATGACACATGGAAAGTCTTTAGTGCCAGGGCTCTCCCGATGGTGAAGCAGTGTTAGCTGAGAGTAATAACAAGTTTGTCCATAAAGAGATGAGCATGAGAGCAAAAATGTTACAAAATAGTACAGCAGAATCCTATTTTCATGGAAACATATGTATTATACAGAACACTTCTTATATAGGAAAAATCCAGAAATATAATGAAATGGTAATGACTATTGTTCTTACAGCTACCCTGTATGTGGTGCCTACTATATTCCAGGGACTGTGTTAAGCGTTACTGCACTGGCTCCATTAATTCTCACAACTAACCTTGGAGGTAGTTATTCTTATCCCTAATTGACAGATGAGGAAATGGGTCGATAGAGGCTAAGTATCGTAGTCCCTCCTTTATTCACGGGGGTTCATTCCAGGGTCCCCAGAGGATGCCTGAAAGCGCCCACAGTCCAGGAGGCCTACATGTACTGTTTTGCCCTAGACTAATGGGCAGGTAGCACATACGGCACAAATACACAGGACAAAGGAGTGATTCACGTCCTGGGTGGGACGGCAGGAGATTTCATCATGCTACTCAGAATGGCATGAGACGGAAAACTTATGAATTGTTTCTTTCTAGAATTTTCCATTCAATATTTTCATCCTTGGGTTGACTGTGCGGAACTGAAATCGCAGAAAGTGAAACCACGGATAAGGGGGGATGGCCGTTAATTCACCTGCAGCCTCTAAGACAGCCTCTAGGTAGGGAAGTGAGACTCTACGCCAGGCATCTGGGCCCCAAACTCTAGACTCTTACCCACTAACAATGTCCTGCCTCCCTATCTTCAAAAATGTTCACAGTATCAGGTCAGTGAGGTGAGGAGGAGATTTTTTTTTTTTAAGTGCTTATCCATATTTTGCGTTTCTAAAAAATATCTATATTGCTTGTTTAATAAACAAGTGTCCAATGACGCTCATAACTCTCAAGGCCTCACCCTGCCAGCTCCGGCTTGCTCTATCCTTTCTCCTGAGAGTTCTAAAACCAAAGGTCACTTCTCTTTTTGTTTGGCTTTGCAGCCTGTTATCTGGACAGAGGGAAAAAAATCAGTATTTTGGAGGTTCTCACACGCCATCTCTCAAACCCCTCAAGATTTGGGGATGCCATCTCTCAAAGCCCTCAAGACCTGGGGCAGAGGCACTGTTTTGACTTTACAACTTGCTTTATTTTTTTAAAAAAGAAGAACATCCAACTCCTTGGATGGATTAAGCACCGTAGATTCAGAATGCAAGAAGAATCTCCAACATCTCTCGATGTTATGGAAGAACCTTCTGAAAAATTGTGAAATGGGTGGGATTGTTTTTCTTGCCCTATCTCCCTTTTCTGTTTCCTTTACCAAACCTGCTTCCTCCGCACCCCCCCTCCACCCCCACCCC
>SJYX01019190.1:28766-100473 GCA_006410675.1 Oreotragus oreotragus | reverse complement strand
CCCCGATCCGCTGACTTTCAGCTGTTAACAGCTCTGGGCCCAGCACCCCACCCATCCTCACACCCACCCCTCAGAGCCTGCCCGTAAGATCCTTCTGCTCTTGCTCCAGCCGGTAGTGGCAGTTTGTATACTAGTCCCTCCCAGTTGCCTTTAAATCCTGACCTCTGACTGTGGAGCCCAGGCGGTTGGTCAAGGTTTGCAGGTGTCCTGGCCCAGGCAGGGAGGGTGGGAAAGAGGCAGGAGGCTGTCACTGTACCCATTGCACCTGCGTGTCATGACAGCAGGTAAAGGAGAGCCGATGTCTTCAGGACATTGACTCCACTCTCCAGCACCTACATTCACACTTTCTGAAAAAAGCATCATCAACACGTGATCAGCCATGAGAAGCCTCTAGAGAAAGCCTGGGCTTTCCTGGTGGCTCAGTGGTAAAGAATCCACCTGCCAGTGTAGGAGATGCAGGTTTGATCCCTGGGTTGGGAAGATCCCCTGGAGGAGGAAATGGCAACCCATCCAGCATTCTTGCCTGGAAAATCCCATGGACAGAGGGACCTGGTGGGCTACAGTCCATGGGGTCGCAAGAAGCACTGGCCACTCCTTAGCGACTAAACAACAGCAGCAACGAGAGGAGGCCTCCTGAGTGAGACAGACACCAGCACAGGCTGGGACCTTCATGCCAAGATCTGCACGCAGTGCTTCCCTTTGCCATCACCCTTTCCTTGAAGCGGAAGAGCACACAGAGAGGAAGAGGCAGGGAAGGAGGAGGCTGTCTGGAGTTGGCGCTCTGTCCAGCAGTGGCCTTTGAGATTTGGCTCCTCCTATGTTCCCTTGGCTGCACAAATGTTTACTGACACTTTTGCGTTGGATGCTGCACTGAGAACCTTACATATAGTACCTCATTATAATCCTCTTAATGGGACAATTATGAGAGGCATTGTGAGCATAATTTGCACATGGGAACTGAGACTCAGACATCATATTTAACTTCTCAAGGTCACAAGCTAGTGCCTGTATAAGCCCCTGGAGACGGTACAGTCAGTGAGCCGATGCTTAGAAGTCCTGAGACACGTAGGTGCTCCCTGTCTAATTCCATCCTCACCACCTGCATGTGAGATGGGCAAGGCAGGCACTGCTGTTGTTCCCATTTCACAGATCTGGAAACTGAGGCCCTTCCAGGTTAAGTTACTAACCTAGGACAGTTCAGCTAATTAGCAGCAGGGCTAGGACTAGAGCCCATCTCTTCTCAGGCCCAAACACACTCTTTCTATTGCTTAATGGTAGGGAGATAGCGGCTTTAGCAAAAGTAAACAGCAAAGTCTTAACAGTGAGAAAAAGAAAGGTTGAGAATCTCACACAGACTCTTGGTTTAAATGTCTGAGCTCCACTTCAGGTACCTTGTTTTTACATTAGTGCTCGGGGACCAGCATGACTTTAATTGGATTATCTAGTTAACCTTGACACAGCCCAGAGATAGCTGTCTAATGTTGACTCTTGGAAGAACAGACAAACATGTGTAGCACTGCCATCACTGAATTAGCAACATGAAGAATTATAGCTAAATGTGAAGGTAAGACCTGCCTTGACCCAACACCCAGCTGAACTCACCCCATCAACCACAGGTTGGGCCTCTCAAGCCAACAGACCAAGGGATGGAAAGCTAGGAGGACTGGTTTTAATACACTGGTTAATACACTTGTATTAATACTGGTTTTAATACACTGGCAACCCATTATCTTGCTATCTGGTGTTGAACAAGGAAATGCATTCTCAGCGCCCTGATGGCCTCATCTGTGAAATGGGAGCCTTCTCCTGTCTTCTTTGTCAGGATCAAGTGAGACATGTACAGAAGGGATGGGAGTACTAGAAAGCTCTCCATGGGACACTGATGATCCCACTGCCAGGCTAATGCGAGTACTAGTCGCAGTCAAACTTTGGCCCTACAGCTGCTGGTTGCCAAGTCACCACTGTGTCAGGACTGCAGTTTCATCTGTTGGTCAGGCTGATTTTGACCAGTTTGTTGGGTCATGTTGCTGGTCCTTTTTAGGTCAATGAGGTTTCATGTCCTAAAGTACATATGCCTTATTTTCTCTCCCTAGATGGGTCCTAGAATTCACTGCAAAGACCAGAATTTTTTTTAATAATGATTCTAGACATGCCATGTTACAATTCTCTGGTTTACTTATTTTTTGGTAAAAATATATTTTATCTAAGTTTTCCAGATCATCAGAAATGTATTTCTCACTCCAGTTTCTCTTTCTACAAAGTCCCTGCTCTTATCCTTCTTGGTGGCCTTCCCGTGACCATGGGGTGGTCCTGTACAATATGTGGTATATGGAATATATAATTTGAACATGGCCCTGGCTGACTGTGTCCTCACGCAGACCCAGAGGTATTTACTGAGCTCCCTTCTGGACCTTGTGGCTGAGATGCACATTCCTAGTTCTCAAGGAATATGCAGTCTGATTGGGGTGCCAACTTGAAACATCCCTGTTAACCAGACAAATAAGTACAGACAAAAAGCACAACAGGTGGTTAAGATGAGAGATAAGCTGGTGGCCACAAGCAAGGTCAAGGCAAGCTCCCCAGGGTGGCAGGAATCCAGCTCACCCTAGAAGAACAAAAGGCAGTACCCTCACAGTACTTGCGGGGTGTAGAGAGCACTTTTTTTTAACATGTTATCTCATGCGAGTCTCATAAAATCCCTGAGAAATAGAAATCACCATCCCCATTTAATAGATGAAGTGGAGATGTAGACAGATGAAGTGACTTGCTAAAAATGTGGTCTCAAACCTAGTTCTGGGTTCAAGGTCAACGTTTTCCACTGTCAGCAAGGATGCTGCTATTTGCTGTCTACTTTCAATATGGACCAGGCTGTGTTAGGTATTTTCCCACCAACTGGAAGTCCATGTACACTACAGGAAGGAGAAGGGGGGACGATATGGAAAAGAGACAGTGACATACAGATTCCCTGGTGGGGTGGGAGGAGAGGCTGCCTTAGGTGAGCATCCCACTTACCTTGAGAAAAGACCTGGAACCTTAGGAGTAGGATTAAGAACCAATTGTTGTTCTGACTCATTGCGACCCCTGGACTGCAGCACACCAGGCTTCCTTGTCCTTCACTATCTCCCATGGTTTTCTTAAATTCATGTCCATTGAGTCAGTGACGCCATCCAACCATCTCATTCTCTGGCTCCCCCTTCTCCTCCTGTCTTTAATCCTTCCCAGCCTCAGGGTCTTTTCCAGTGAGTCAACTCTTCAGGTGGCCAGAGCTGAAAATGAGTGTGAGTAGGAAGAAGGGGAACTGGGGCAGGATGCAGGCTGCATCACTCAGGGCTGAGAGTCTGGTGCAGGGCCATCAGAAGCGGCTCCGTGCTGCTCCGTAGAAGCCGCAGGTTCAGCCTATATGAATGTCTCTCTTCACGCTGCAGCTGGAGACCAAGCGGCGTCTCTCACTTTGGGGGGACATTTTCACATACACAAATGGATACTCTTTCCAAGTTCAAATCTCAAATTCTGAAACATTTGATCTCAACTAAGGGAAACAACCAGGCAGCCAGTCAAAAGATAAAACAAAAATGACTGTCCTAAAGCTTCAGCAGGTGCATGCTACAGGTTAAACAGGAAGAAACCTCTTTGCCCAGAGCTTCATTATCTTAAAAAGTCTCTAACTTTGGAGACACTGCTCTAAGCCTGGGATCCCTACTTAAGTCAGTAATGGAACCATTATTAGCCTGGCCTAGAGGCCCGGAGATGTCACCCTCTACACCAAGGGGGTTGGTGGTTTAGTTACCCATGGTCTCCCGACCTTTAATGTGATTAGAGTTCCCATGACTAATGCCGGTAGGCCATCAGGGTGTCAAAACAATATACCTGTTCCCTGTAAGGTTAAATGGCTTAGAAGCAGAATGGATTTTTAGCAGGTTAGGGAGAGAGAGACTGAAACTAATTGAGCCAGCTTGAATCAGTCTATTGGCTCGTGGTGAAATTTTAAGCTGGTACCAATTTGCAGGAGGCTGTAAATGGATGAAACAAAGGTCAAATGCAACGGGGAGGGTGTCCCTTCACTGAGGCTGCACTGCTGCTGCACGAGGGGTGCCTGAAGGGAGGAATGTGCTCCAGATCCCATCAATCAGGATCCCACCCAGGAGTGGCTGCCCTACATAGAGGGGTTGACGGCTTCTTGGATTAAATCAGAGCAGAACCAAAGCTGGTGCTACTCAATCTTGGCTGCTCATGGCAAGCACCAGAGAAGCCTCAAAAAATGGATTCCTGACCTGGGATCAGGAGTTTTAAAGCCTCCCCTGTGATTCTCCTCTGCAGCTAGGGCTGGGAACCACCATTGCAAAGCAGTGCCTTTAAAAATAAAAAGGCTTTTTTTTTTTTTTTTGTGGAAGAAAAAAGGAAACTGATATTTATTGAGTATGGGGGCTAGGTGCATTTTGTAAACATTCTCCTCTGATCCTTACATTATGCAGCAGTACTGGTCCCAATTTTGTAGAGCAGTGGATCTCAACTTTAGACTGCAGGAGAATCACTTGGAGGGCCTGTTAACAGATTTCTGAGCCTGTGATCATGGGTCTTTGGAGGACTGATTTAAATGCAGATGTACTCTAACCTAACCACATCTCTTCTCCTATCATGGACTGTGTCCACACTCATTATGTACAACACCATCGTAAACCAAAGTTATTTTATCTGGGAGCTCATGTGACCATCAGTGCCCCAGAGGTATAACTGACCGAAAGAAGGAGGTGAAAATAAGGAGACAGATTTGAATCGAGGCTACATACAAGGCAACAGCCCTCCAATACAGCCACCTGAGGAGAAGGCACAGACTTTACTCTAGTGAAATGGCCATTTGTCATTGTTGTTTAGTTGCTAAGTGGTGTCCAACTCTTTGCGACCCCATGGACTGCAGCCCACCAGACTCCTCTGTCCATGGAGTTTTCTGGGCAAGAATACTGGAGTGGGTTGCCATTTCCTACTCTAGGGGATCTTCCCAATCCAAGGATCGAACCCACGTCTCCTGCATTGGAAGGTGAATTATTTATCATTGAGTTACCTAGGAAGCCCTAAATAATCACTGCACTAAGTATTTTAGATCTTTTAGAAAGGACCTCAGAGCCACACAAATCCATCATAATACTTCAGAGAACTAACTTCATTTCAAACTGCAAACAGTAGTATCCTGCTTAGCCACCCTTTTTAGTCACCAGACTTGGCTGTAGATGGATCTCAGTTGTTTGAAAGAATAAAATATGCCCTCAAAGATAAGGCCTTGCCACAATTGAAGGTATTGAAAAGAATGGTCTTTGGCTCTGAAGGCAATTCCAAAGGAGTGGCAAAAATGCTTTAGAAGAGGGTGGTGTGGCCAACTTTCTGGATGTGTTCTGATATTTGCCTAGAGGCAGTAGTGAAGTATAGGGGACTCTATTACATAAGTTATATATTATATAGGAGAGGAAAAGCCATCAAAATTATCCAGGTGAAACAGAAGAAATTAAACAAGCAAATTCAGTAGAAACTGGGCAGATCAGACAGAACTTGACAAGGGTGGAAGGCACTATTCACCCTGCAATATGCACGCCCCAGGGAGAGGACTGACCTCTGCCCTGAAAGAGAGCACAGGCCAACTGGGAGATAAGACTAATACTCCAAACTGGGGCATCAAAAGCCCTGAAAGAAGGGATACAAAGAAGAGAGGAGGGCTGCAGAGGCAACACAGCCCTGCCCTTAAGGAGGGATCCTGGAAGTGTCTCACTTCTCAGCCTCCCCACCACCCCTGTCTTGAGGCTGCCCGACCCCTCTGATGGTCTGTGCCTGGGGAGACAGGGCCTGGACTGCATTCAGCACTGACAGTAATGGCTGGGGCCCACCCAACATGGCCCTCTAATGGTCAGATCTGCTCAGGGCCCACTGGAGATGCTTATCTGCTGGCCTCCTAGGCCCCAGGCAGCCTTGGGGAAGGGAGCAGCAGATGCAATTACCAAGCAGCTCCGTAGGCACAGCCCATCTGGGGCTCCAGATAACCCAGCTCCTCACGTCATCTGAGGACATGTGCAGTTCCCAGCCCAGCTGGGAAAAGCATGCGTGCACAGGAGTAACAGTGACAAGCTGGTTCTATGCTGAGCTTCACCAAGCCCAAGACTTAGCGTCGTTCTCTATTCAACACATTGCATTTGTATCACTCATTACAGCTTACAGCGCGCTTTATACATTTATCTGTAAATCTTACCCAGCAGGGCACAAAGAGCAGGTACTGTTATTCCCATTTTAGAGATGAGGAAAATAGAGGCTCAGAAAGGTACTGGAATGTATGGAGCTGGAACCAAACCCCTGAGCTCTGTTTCCAGGACACATAACAGAGCCCATTGCCAAGAAGCACTTGATGGTTCACACGATTGGAAACAGACTTTCCTTATGCATTACCATCACATAACCTAGTTTAAGATAACACTTTTGAAAATGGCTTCAGTGGAAGTAAGGGTATTGCACATTTAGTGAAGGCAATTTTGAAAACACAAAAAGTACAGAGAAAAAAATTGAGATCTCATTGGATACATGGCTTGTTACTTAACATTTATCACATTTTAGAGAACTCTCTAAAGATACTCCTAACAGAGCTGGACTGTGAAGAAGGCTGAGCGCCAAAGAATTGATGCTTTTGAACTGTGGTGTTGGAGAAGACTCTTGAGAGTCCCTTGGACTGCAAGGAGATCCAACCAGTCCATTCTGAAGGAGATCAGCCCTGGGATTTCTTTGGAAGGAATGATGCTAAAGCTGAAACTTCAGTACTTTGGCCACCTCATGCGAAGAGTTGACTCATTGGAAAAGACTCTGATGCTGGGAGGGATTGGGGGCAGGAGGAGAAGGGGACGACTGAGGATGAGATGGCTGGATGGCATCACGGACTCGATGGACGTCTGAGTGAACTCTGGGAGTTGGTGATGGACAGGGAGGCCTGGCGTGCTGCCATTCATGGGGTCGCAAAGAGTCGGACACGACTGAGCGACTGAACTGAGCTGAACTGAACAGCCAGCAATGTCATAGTGTATGGGTGAATCACAATGTGCTGGACTGTTGATCAGAGTATGGCTTCTAATTTCTAGCTGTTATAAATAACACTATCATAACTACCTTTCTATCAGGTGTTGCCTTTTAATTTATATCTTTTTTATGATATAGGGTGACACATATCCAGCTTGCTGCCAGCTCCCCATGACTTTCTCACCATGATCACCTGTGGAAGTTGAAGAGATGAGTTTGGGAGCAGCATCTTCTAGACCACGGCTGCCCTTACTGAATGCAGAGCCCCGGAAGAGGTGCTGCCACGGGCAGAGAAGCAGAGCCGGCTGGGCACCCTGTCTCGGCAGCTTTCCCTGTCCTCTGACCGGCTCTCTCAGGCTTCCTCTCCCTCACGCCATGCCCAGGTTAAAACGTCGGAAGAGAGGTGACTAACTGAACTGAAACTGGAGAATCCAGTTCTGCTAAGATGGCCACTCCTGTTGGTCAGTAGGGACTCAGCCCCAGTGTAACAATAAGGTGTTATTTCTGTCTGCCCTGATCGCATCATGTCCTGTGCACCGAGAGAGAAGACTCCCCATAAAGAGGGAGGAAAGTGAGCAGCCACAGAGCAGCTGCCTGGCTCCCTACTGGTCTCTCCGGCCTCCGATGCCCACTCCTGCCTGCCCTACTGCACCGTGCAGACTCCAGCTGGGGGACTAATTAATCCCAGCAAGCCGAGGGGCTGCTGCTGCTGCTGCAGCCAAGAAAGGACCACATGCAACACTTGTCCCTTGCTGAAGAACTCTCACTGCACCGCCTCTGATTTAATCCTGAAACAACCTGAGGAGGTAGGCCTGTATCAGCCCCATTTCACACATGAGGAAACAGACTCCAAGGATGTTCATGGCGTGCCCTGTGTCACCCAGCAATGGAGCCAGCACTCAAACCTACCATCTGACCCCAAATCCCATACTGTACTGTTGGTGGCAACTGGGCAACCTTCCCCAAAATGCTCATGGGCAGATCTATCTCACAGGTTCAGAAGGTTTAGCTGTGTTGGGGTGAAGCCCTCTACAGATATTTAATGTGATGAGTCTGGGGTGGGATGCAGCCGAGGGAACATCATGTTCACCCTCTTGTCTTAGGTCAGTCTCACCAGTCCCACAATAACCAACCAGGCCCAGCAGGATCCCTTTTCTCTGCTTGGAGATGTCTGTTTCACAAAGAAAAGAAGTTCCTACTTTGCTATCAGCATCTATAGACAGCAGAAAAGACTAGGGTTTCCCTGGTGGCTCAGATGGTAAAGAATCTATCTGCCTGTAACATGGGAGCCCTGGGCTCAATCCTTGGGCCGGAAAGATAGATCCCTTGGAGAAGGAAATGGCAACCCACTCCAGTATTCTTGCCTGGGAAATCCCATGCACAGAGAAGCCGCGTAGGCTACAGCCCACGGGGCTGCAAGAGTTAAACACAACTGAGCAACTAGCACTTTCCCTGGCTTTCTACACACACAGGTTCCACATCCCACTCTGGCTACATGCTTTTCCTTGGTGCCACTTGCCCGGGCGTGAGGGTGCTGCCCCACACCCAAGCTGGTACCAGATCTGATCAAGGGTTTTCCCTAGGGCCTCTCTCTGTCAGCAGCCTACTTCCTCTGAATCCCACAAGCTTCCAACAGCACAATCTGTGGTTTGGCTCCAGCCATTCTGCCTAGGCAGCCATCCTGTTCCTACAACACTGCCTTCAACTAAAAGAACTGATAGAGAAATTGCACAGCAGAGGGATAAAGAAAAAAAAAAAAAAGCCCTGCCCTAGATGTAAAATGATCCTGGATCATTTTATATTTGTATAGAAAAGCCAGCAAGACTGGGAAACCAGTCTTGCCTCCTCCTTCCCCAGCATTTCCCCAGATCATCTGCCACCTCCTTCCCCAGCATTTCCCCAGATCATCTGCCGCCTCCTTCCCCAGCATTTCCCCAGATCATCTGCCGCCTCCTTCCCCAGCAGGAGGCAAGCACTTACCCGGGAGGGAGTGGGAGGCAGCTTACCGTCCCCATAGAGCCCAAAACCAAGCCCTTCTCTTCTGCTCCCCACACCTTTCCTGGAGGACATGCTCTTCACCCCTCGGACTGTCTAATCGCACTCATCCTGCAGGACCTCCCCAGGTCCATTTTCTCCAGGAAGGCCTCACTTATGCTGACCTCTCCGCCTCCCGGTTCAGAGACCCTGCATCGCATCATCAGGCCCTGAGTTGTCCTCCACTCATTTCACTTCTGTAGCCTTTGTCTCCTCACTAGAACAACCATTCCGAAGGGAAAGGACCCCACCATCTGCCCCTCTGGTGTGCTCCAAAGCATAAAGAGTACCAAGTAGTAGAAACTGGAGACATTAGATAAAAACCGCTTAAATGATTTCCATTCTGTGAATTCTTCAAAATTGCTCACTGTTCTGTATCATTCATGAACATTCTAATCCAACTCTTGATTAGAATAAAAGATTTCCATCTAAGAAGAGCCCCAGTACAGAGACACTTCAAGATGTTTGTGTGTTTCCCCAACTCTCTGAATCAGAGTTGAGGTCTGAACTAGTGCTGCTGAGAGCTGCCCGTGGAGTCACACAGACCAGCACTTCTCAGACCTGACTCTGCCCACAAAGCACCCCAGGATCCTGTTACAACGCAGTTTCTGACTCGCGGGTCTGAGGTTCTACATTTCTAACCACCTCCCAGACGATGCTAATTCTACTGTCCACGTCCACAACTTAAATAGAAAGAGACCCGGGGACACATGAGACCTGGAGACCAAGGACGTGAGGGAGGTACCAACGTCTGGCTGGGTCAGTGCTACCCAGAGATGCCATCCTTATCCATCCACAGTCACCTGAAGTCTAACAAGCCTGGTCTCCTCTTCTGCCAGGAAGCATCTGACTTTTTCTGTTTCCTGAGAGGACTTCGTCAAGTCTTACTTTGGAGTTCCCCTCCTCCTTCACCTCTTCACCGCTATCATCTCACCCCCTCTTGTCTCTTAAAACTCCATCCCTTGGGGGGCAGTTCCAGCCCTGCTTCCCCAGACACTTCCATGACCACTCTCACTCCCTCCTCCAAGGCACCTCCCACTCCCATTTCTCACTGGCCCTCCTTCAAGGTTCCCCAGTCTTGCTGGCTTTTCTATCAAATCTCCTGCTGCTATAACTAGACTGTAAGAAAGTGCCTTGGTGGTGGGGCACAGACACAACATCGTCTACTTCAGCGTATCCTTCAGGGAACCTTGGACCACGGCAGGCAAGTAAATATCTGCTACTCGACTTTAAGGACAATTCAAGTGTGCCCTTTACTCATCTCCTTTCCCTCTCAGGGAGGAAAAGAAAGTGATCCCGGCCGTCTTGGCCTCCATCCCCAGTCCTGGGCCTTGCTCCTCTCCCGGGAGCTGCAGCTGGGCAAGCCTAGACTGTGATTTGTTCTCTGAGGCTCCTCTCCCCTTAAGGGAAGAGTTAAAGCACTGGGAAGGCTGCTTCCCACTTGGAAATCTCCATTTCCTCATGCAGTGTGAACAAGAGAACATCTATGATCAGAGGCCGAGCGAGCCAACTGCACAGGGAGTGAACTCGCTCTGAATGGGGCTGCTCTAACGCCCGCCAAGTCAAGTCATTAAGATGCCATCCCTGAGGTTCGGCCCCCAGCGTCACCTCAAGATAGTCCCTCAAATCTTGCCGGCAGAGGGGATGAATGGGGAGCCCAGAGCCTGCTAAAAGCAGGCTCTTTCATGAGCAGGGGGAGCCAGGACCTCTGCACTGACACCATGGTGGCGGGGGTGGGGGGCGGCTAGGGTGCTGCAGAGGAAGCAAAGAAGTCCTCTTGCCCCTCTACTTCCCCTCTCACTACACAGAACTAAAACCAACCCCCTGCTCTACAGCGAGTTGCCCAAACGATTGCTCCTCAAAAGGCAACCAAGGAGGGGGGAGTGTAGGGGCAGCGGGGGAGGTAATAACATTAGAGAAAATATGCACAATGCCAAAAATAATCACTGTGTCATGAGAAAACAGAACTGGGCCGCCTCAGGGGCCAGCGCTGGGTATATTCAGGAAGGAGGGGGCAGAAATTCCCCTGGCAGTGTCGTCAGACATTCTGGCTGAAAAAAAAAATTTAAAAAGCCCCAAACTGGAACAGACAGTGGTCAGGGAGAACTCAAGTACAGAACATGATTTTAAGGGTTGGTTCTCTCCTCTTTATTTTGGACACTTCAATTTCAAAGAAAATAACATTTGTTCAGACTTCTAATCAGAACTGATGCCTGGTCATACGTTAATAGTGAAATATCCACAGGATTTGCCTCACTAATCCCAATTTGACACCAGAACTTGTGGTGCCTGGCATCTAAAGTATTTCAGAACAGCAAGGGTCGGAGTGGGGGGAGGCACAGGCTCTCTCATTCCTCCTTCAATTCCATACCCCTTCTAGCCTCCCTGTTTATAGAACGGAGAGAGCAAAGACAAAACAAAACAAAACAAAACACCGGAAAGACAGAGAAAGGAACCCTGAGAGAACTCAAGATCCTTTCTCTTTAGAACCACAATTTTCAGCCTGTTTACGTGGTCACGTTAAGTCCCTGCTTTGTTCATTTCTGCCTCCTCATACTATGATGTGAAGTGAGATAGATATTCATATGCACGTTTAGAAAGCTATGTTCCATTTTTTTGTACAGAAGTCATCAAAAACCATGGGAAATGCCAAAGAGTCTTCCTCACATGACTATCGTGCTCTCAAGGGATAATATTGAGTAATTTGGGAAATACGTTGTGTTTCTTTTTCCCCCAGCCACCACTTTTTCTCTCCACTCATTCAGTAAGTATTTGTGGATCCCTTTTCATGTGCTGGGGCTGTGAGCAATAGCATGAAAGATGGAATGACCACACCTGACCTCAGGGAGCTTGCAGAGAAGTGAAGAGTCAAGTCCTGAAGGAACGGCCTGGGGGTCAGCGGATGCCATGGGAGTTTGAGTGGAGAAAGTCTGTAAAGCTGGGCAACACGGGGAGAGCCCGTCACTGAAGGCAGAATTCGAAGGAGGAGCTGATAACAGGGAGGTAATCATGAGGGCAGGAGGGGTAAGAACAAAGATACTGCTGGGGAGTGAACAGGGGTGCCGGGGGTCAGGAGACATACTGGAGGTGGGTGCAAGACGGGAAAAGTCCAAATGGGGAGAATAACTTCACTCAGCACACAGGGCTGAGCGGTCAAGCACAGAGGAGGGCTGTCAACGATAATAAAGCTGCTGAGTCGGTAACCACCTGCCCAACTGACCGGTTAGTGGTTGACCTAGCGGGCGGTGGGCAGTGTAGAACCCAGCCTCGACCCCTCTTCTGCTGGCGGGCTTCTGCCACAGTGGACAGCAAATATGAGAACCCTTCTTCCTTGGGGGCAGAGCCAGGGAAACAAGTCCCTTTGTTAAGAGCTCTAAAAATGGCAGCAACCCTTGGGCCACCATGAGCGGGCGCCTCGGTCCAGCCCGCAGACTCCGGCAAGGCATTCTTGCCGAACAGTTAGTCAGACACTGCCCGTGGGACAGAAAACAAACTTGAGCAAGGTTGCACGCCTCCTCGGGCTCCAGTGGTGTTGCATTTATTTTCAGACTTTAGCCCCTTCCCTCTAGCTGTTTTTCCTTGCCTCTCACCTCCTTGACCACAGGTCAAGAAGAATACACTTCCAAACAGATCTCGGAGAGAGGACCAGCACACCAGCCCACCCCTGCTTTCTCAGAGAGAGGACCAGCACACCAGCCCACCCCTGCTTTCCCCAAGCTATTTCAGCATGTCATTCCCCTGTTTAAAAAAACAGGGGCAGCTCCCTACTGCCCTCACCATGACGTTCAAGCCGTGGATGCCCCTCAAGGTCTGTGCAGAAAACCCCTCTGCTCCAACCCCTCTGCACTCTGCACCACTGCCCACAACTCAGCTCCCTGCCTGCTGCCCAGTTCTTTTTTCCTTACCTGAAATGCGATCCCTCCTTTCCTACATTCCAAACCCTGTACTTTCAGAACCAACACAGGCCCAGCAGCTCCACAGAGGTTTTCCTGGCCACACTACCCAGTCTGCACTGACCTCCCCTCTCCTGCCGGCCCTGAGCAACCAGAGAGTCGAGCTGTTTCACTTAACTACAAGCGAGCATCACCTTAGTATTCCCTGTCTTAAGGATCTTCTCTGAGGGCAGACGTAAAATGTCAAGAGTTCATGTATCAGAGGCTGGGGCTGCCTCTTACCCCAACAATAACATCTTCGTCCAGCTCTTTCAGATATGGTATGGCGAGCTGGAGTGAAGGCTAAACCGGTGTGATCCCCCAGCAGTGGGATTAGGATGGCAGAGCTACAGTGCTCGGCTGCTTTCCGGGTAGAAAGTGGGTTAATAAAGAGGTGTGAGGGCGGCTGCATTCATCACCGGGTTACTTAACATCCAATGACTCCCCGTTGTTCCCGGGGACCAGATCCTCATGCCCTCATATGAAGCTGCTGGCTGTGCCCATGTCCACATCATGTTCAGTGTGCCAGATGCCAGGCAGCTTTCACTAACACCGGTGAACAAGCCTGGACAGGGGTGGCCCACTTGCCCCCCCCCCGCCCCTCCCCACTCCCTCCTCTTCCCTGCCCTCCAGATGAGCCCAGGGAGGCTTCTGCCTCTGACCCCACCTCCCAGAGACAACAGAGTGATCTGCTGCCAACACCACCATCACCCAAAGCCCTCGTGGCACATGTGGACATGCCCTTTCGGGAGTCAGATTTCTGGCAGGGAGGACACTGGAGCTTGGCCAGGGTTCCACCCCTTCGGTGATGTAAAATAGAGGTGAGAATATTGGCCAAGCCAAAAAAGAAAAAGGAAAAAAAGCTACTAAACACAAAAACCCTAAGGAGGGGGGAACCCCATTAAAAACCCAATACAATCTTAAAGGCAAGCAAGAAGGGTTGGAGAACGACCTACACTTTGGAATAAACCATTAGCTCACACTTCAATCTTTAAAAATCTAGTCCCCTAACCTCAACCCTGCCCCCTAACATACCCACCCCAACATACACACACACCCCCCAGACTAGGAGGGGTTAACAGAACCCAGCTGCTCCTCTTATCTGGCTAGCCTGCTAATGGCAAATCTCTGGTACTGAGATTCTACAAGTGATTTCTGCAAATCACTTTAATTAGAGATAATGTCGTTTTTACTTCATTATCCAGCCTAGCAGTCAAAGAGAAACAAGTCAATATTATTTCTGTGAAACGCCAGCTCTGCCCTTTAATGCTGACAGGTGACAGGGAACCGAAACTCCTGCCTACACTTTTCAGGAGATTTTGGTCAAAAGACTGGGAGGTTAACCCTTGGTATCCTGGGCCGAGCAGAGCGCCCCCAGCAGCCTTTACCCCAGAAACTCTAAAGCAAAGGCTGGTTCCTGTGTTTGGGACGAGGGCCCCCTGACTGCAGCACCGTGTAACACCCGGGCAAGCGAGTGGGGCAGCACACTGCTACCTCCACTTTGTGGGAAGCAATCATCAACATGTGAGTCAGCAGCGGAGAAAAGACTTTAAGCCCAAGGGAAAAACAGCCCCAAGTCCCTGTAGCCTCAGAGGCCACACTGGGTTTGATGAAACCATTTAGAAGATTAGCTGTGTGTGGGAGACCTGAGCAGCTATGTAGTCCTGGGAGCTCTCATGGCTTCTCTCAGCTGTGCCTGTGCTGACTCCCTCAGTCGTGTCCGACGCTTTGCGACCCCATGGACTGCAGTCCGCAAGGCTCCTTTGTCCATGGGAATTCTCTGGGCAAGAATACTGGAGTGGGTTGCCATTTCCTCCTCCGGGGGAATCTTCCCAACCTAGGGATTGAACCCAGGTCTCACTCATTGCAGGCAGATTCTTTTCGGCCTGAGCCACCAGGGAAGCCCAAGAATACTGGCGTGTGTAGCATATCCCTTCTCCGGGCTGGGTGTGGGGGGTAGTGTCTTACTGACCCGGGAATTGAACCAGGGTCTCCTGCATTGCAGGCCTGGGACATTTCAAACCCTGCTGCCACACTGGAGGAGAAGATTTGTTTCTCCAGAATCAAGTAAGAAATGCTCTTTGCTGGGTCTCTGCTTACTGCTGCTGCTGCTGAGTTGCTTCAGTCGTGTCCGACTCTGTGCGACCCCATAGACGGCAGCCCACCAGGCTCCCCCGACCCTGGGATTCTCCAGGCAAGAACACTGGAGTGGGTTGCCATTTCCTTCTCCAATGCACGAAAGTGAAAAGTGAAAGTGAAGTTGCTCAGCCTTGTCCGACTTCTTAGTGACCCTATGGACTGCAGCCTACCAGGCTCCTCCATCCGTGGGATTTTCCAGGTAAGAACACTGGGGTGGGGTGCACTGCCTTCTCTGTCTCTGCTTACTAGTTTCTCCTAATTATTTAAAAAATGCCAGATGCAGCTCTGGTTTCATTGGAGTGACTTCTGATCGCCTTCGAGATTGTGAGAAACCTGCTTGCCCTACACCCACCAAACTGTACAACTCTGGCACGTAGAAGTCCTGAAGCAACCAGGGTTAAAATGCACCATCACTGAGCTCAGAGAGCAAGGACTCCTTTGCATTTTAGCCTTCTGTCAAGAAGTGCGGCTCTTTGGAATTTAAATCCCATCTGGCGTTTACGTTTGGTGAGCTTTTGTTTTCACTGAGTCAACATTTACTGAGTGCCTGCTCAGCGCCAGCCCTAGGGGATACAGGTGGAAATATGGGTCCCTGCCCACAGTGAGCTGATGGTCTAGTGAGGGAGATGGACAAGTAGGTCAGGGCCTAGGGCCAGACAGACAGCCTGGGCTTGGGGGCGCCGATGTTTCCTCTGTGACACGGGGGGAAGTCACTGAGGTTTCTCTAAACCTGTGTCTTGTAAACACAGTTCATCTCAAAATCTCTGCCTCCTGGGCTCTTGTACAGAGTAAGTGTTACACATGTGCAGCATGCTTAGAATCATGCCTGACATGGAGGGTTGGCTCTGTTGCTGCTGCAGTCAGTAAACAGAGCTCTGGGAGCACAGAGGGTGCCCTGACCTAGGCGAGGAGAAAGGGAGACCTATGGAAGGCTTCTCAAGGAGACGGTAAGGACAAACAGGCGTGAGCCAGGTCAAAGAAGGGGTGAAGGGGTTCCTGACAAGATGGACCACAACCAGGCCTGGTAAAGAGGGCTCAACTCAGGTTTGGGAGCACAGGCCTTAACCAACTGGGGTCGACCCAGAACAGGAGGACTGTCCCTCCCGAGGTGTCCCAAAGTGCCCTCAGTAAGAAGCGGAAGCCTGGGTTAGCAGAACCATGGGGCAACCCCGTTGTGGCATTTCTTCTATTTTCACATTCCTAGTGCTTTGACAATGAGATGATTGTGTGGATATTACAAGAGGTGATTATCTCCATGGGTGCTGACCCTGTTCTGGCGCAAAGACCTTGCCTCGCCAGAGCCGAGGCTTGTGAGGTCACTGCTAAGTTGTCGATTCTAGAGAACCTCGACAAACCTCAAAGCCACCAGGGGAATCTGCTCTTGGCAGGATGGCTTATTTTAAAAGACAAGCTGCAGTAAACAGGTGCAGGACAGGAGGCAGCCTGTACATGAGGCACTTTCAATTCAAAGGGCTGTGTACTAAACTTCCCCATGTGCAGGGGCTGGGGAGGGGTCAGAGAATGGCAGCCTCTCCATGAATCAGCAACCGACATCCACGCTGCTGGGTGCCATGAAGCCCTGGTCCCGCAGATCCTCTGTGGGACTGGGGGTGCGCAGGGCACTTCCTGCCATCACAGGGACAGGGAGCACAGAGCTGATGGCCTCTGTCATGATTAAAGCCTGAAGATGGAAACTTGGAGGAAAAGTGTCAAGGAAACAAAATGTCACCGAGTCTTCTACATGTTACAACAAACCCAGGCATCACCAATGTTCCAGGGCCTCAAGCAGAATGTGTTGAGCAGTTACACATTCCTGCTGCTGCTGCTGCTGCTAAGTCACTTCAGTCGTGTCCGACTCTGTGTGACCCCATAGACGGCAGCCAACCAGGCTCCCCCATTCCTGGGATTCTCCAGGCAAGAATACTGGAGTGGGTTGCCATTTCCTTCTCCAATGCATGAAGGAGAAAAGTGAAAGTGAAGCCGCTCAGCTGGATTTAAGTCCTCCTGTGAATGATTCATCTTGATGTCTAGTGATGAGCTTCTTGGCTGTGAGGATAGAAGAGCTAAGGAAATGAAAACGTCTGATAATCCACGTGAGGCAAGTAGAGGTTATAGAGATAGCCAACAGTGTTTTCTCTTTGGGAAAGTTTAACCGACGTCTTATTATTCTTTCTTGGAAACAAAAATAGAGAGGAGCGTAGGCCAGTGAACAGGCAAGGTCTCGGGGAAAACGCTCGTCTTAGTAGGAGGCCTCCTTGGCCCTGTTACCTTTCAGCCATCAGGTTCTCTTGGTCATCTTCCTGTTCTTCTCCAGGCCTCCCCTTTCCTCACCCTGGGACGGCCTACATGCTCTGCTCCTGCCTGGAAAGGGCCCAGAATAGAGAGGCCGAGTCCTAGGAAAGTCGGCACATTCTGCAAACCACGTCTCCCCTTCTGCTGCTGTCTAGCACCCAGATGACACATCCCCAAACCAGAGTCAGTAGCCAACTGTAGGTCTCTGCTTTTGGACATGGCCTAATCATCCAGGAAGGATTTCTGGAACTGCCCTTATTAAGGAAAAGAAATGTAATATGTAACTTGACTGAAAAAAGTCCAGGAAACTCCAACACTCTATCGAGTTCTTAAGACATTTTCTTTCCCCCATAATCCTTGGCCAAGTTCAAAGGTGAGCACTTTCCCAGAGGCTCATTAGGAATAATGTTTATTTCATACATTTGGAGGTTGCAAAGTTTGATTCCATCTTGCTTATTTTGGGGAAAAAATAACTTTTTTATGAAAGGAAAGGAGGAGGGGAATGGGGAATGAGACAAGGGTACAACTGGGGAGAGAAGAAAGGTGCCTGGTGTACGGCCTGAAAGGCAAATCCGGCTTCTGAACTGTTTTCATCTCTGGTTTTCTCTGAAGGGTTATAACAGCAAGTCACCGCCCCTTCTACCCTTCTAGACCTCCTGATCCCATCTGTCCTCTCTACCTTGGTGGGTGCCTATGTTGAGGTGTGTTTTGATGGCAAATACGCTACATCCTTGTGCCTTCACAGAGGGCGCTATATAAATGAAATGTACTGATGTGTTGTGAGGGTTTGTGGTCTGCTCATCTGAAGCCAGGATGCCCCGAACTGGCCTATCAAGCCAAGCCATCAGTGACCACTTGGGTGATGAGCAGGAATCCTCAGTGACTAGTTGTTGGCTGGGGGGTGGGGTGTTCATGTTTGTGTTTCATCTGTCCTTTCTATCTCGCTTCCTTTTCGCGCATCTAACTGGCTTTGCCACCTCCCACGTTTGCTTAGCGAGGAGCAGTCAGGGAGGGGGTCACTGTGGGGAAATGGATGTACCTGGTATCTCTACCCATCTTATCTGCTGACCTGACCTGGCCTCCACTCATCCTCCCAGGCCCACTCAAGGCCCCAGCTCAACCCTTCCAGCAGGAGGTGCCCCTAGTTTCCTGGACAGGGTAACCTTGCTGTCTGTATCAGTCTTTTGGCACTGTCAATATACCAAGTATTTTAAGTTTCCTGTCGCCTGTGTAGGCCAGGGTCACTAACGGTCTGGTCTGCATATCCACCTTCAGAAACTACGAGATAGTAGGGCTGCAGGAGACAGTTTCCTCAAAACCTAAGTTTAAACACTGTTGGAGAGAGTGGACCTAGAGTCTCCAAGGCATGGAGTGAGGAACCTTAGGAGCAGAACTCATCTTTGATAAGGAAGCTTGAGGAATACTCCAGGCACCAGCTTTACCAAAGCTGTGGCTGGAGAGCTCTGCAGGGCCACCTCTGTGTGCTGCCCTCTAGAGGAGGGGCTGAGAACACCATTGGGATGCCCCAGCTGTTAAGAGCTGAGGAGTCAGATGAACTGACACAATGCTCTACCAGAACTATGTTCTACCACAATGACCACCCAGGAGTACATGGAAAATCAGTGTGAGCCTCTTTACAGTTTCAGAACATATTTTTTCTTCGAGCAAGGAGTTTTACAGATCTTATTCCATCTAAATCCTAAATAGGTAATTTTTTTTTTTTTGGATGTGGACCATTTTTAAAGTCTTTACTGAATTTGTTGCAATACTGTTTCTGTTTTACATTTTGATTTTTTGCCCATGATGCATGTGGCATCTTAGCTCCCCAACCAGAGGCTGAATCTGTACCCCCTTGAATTGGAAGAAATCTTAATCACTAGACCGCCAGGGAAGTCCCAACTGTTGTTTTTCTACAGTTCAACTTTAACTTAAATATTAAGCAATTTAACTTAATTGCTTATTTAACTTAAATATGAAGCAATGTTTCAAGCTTCAGAATTCTGGGATTTGATAAACAAGGCTGTAGTCTCTGTGGTTCTACAGATTGAATTGATGGTTGCTGTGGAATCTCTTGACTATTTTGGTTTGCTCTAAACTCTCTATTCCTATTCTGTTACACCCATATAATCAAGTTTTTAATTTCTAATATTCTCTAATTCTCCAGTACTATCTTGAACATTAATGTCCTCTCCTCACATAGATTACAACTTCTTGAGGGTTATTACCTTTTCTCTTTCCCACCATGCTTAGCACAGTACTGGATACCCAGAAAGCTCTTCATATAAAATCACAGAATAATAGAATTTTAGAATAACTAAAATATTAGCATTTATTCAGTCTGATCCAGTTCAAATGAGGAAACTGAGGCCTGGAGGCTGTCAGTCACTAACTCAGGGTCAGCATAGTCTCTCCATTTCTGGTCTTGGAGCTAAAACCAACTTTATGCACATTAAAACATACCCTCTGACATATACTAGAATGACTCTCAGTTTGCAGTCAAGAAAACAGAGGCACAGAGTGTTTAAGAACTTATCCCAAATGTCTCAATAAATAAGGGCAGCCCAGGGCTTGAATGCAGGCTATGTGGCTCCAGGACTCCTCTATTAACACCACTCTACCCCGCTTCTCTACAGAAGCCCTAAAACCACACCCTCCTCTTCCCTGTCATGGCATTCACCATCTCCTGCCTTGGCTGCAGTCATCTGTATGCTTGTCCTCCCCATTCCCAGTCCCCACTAGACTGTAGCGCCTATGGGTGGAAACAGAGATGTCTTCTTCTCCCTTGATCCTCTGGGGTCTCCAGGCCTGTGCCTTCGCTACAGTGGATGTCTGTTGACTAAAACTTTAAGAAAATGCAACTGAAGTGTGCTAGACTAGATAAAGCAATTGATTTCTTCCTCTTAAAATGCTTAGCAGAACTTTAATACTTGTTTTCATGGAGAAGATAGGAATCTATTAGGAGTGCAAATACCTTTGCCAAGCCCTCTCCACCCTGGCCAAATGTTGCCCAATTCTTGCACAACTATGAAGTCCTGTGGGAGGTTTATACCACCCCCCGCCCCCAGGCAGGTGACCCAGCCACTCCTTTCTGCAGCCTATTCATGGTTTTTATTCCCTTATCCTTCTAACTCTGTACAGAAAATTTCACCCTGGCCCATGACTGAAGTTAAACCTCTCCAAGAGTCTTATTTCCCTGATATCAGGCAGTGGGGACTGGAAGCCAATATGAAAAGCATATTCGCCACTTTGGGGCTCTTTCCACTCCTCCGAGCTTCTCCTGGGAGCTGCGGGTGGGAGTCAATCCAGCAATGACTACTGGTTTCAAGGGTTTCCCAAACCCACACAGGAGAGCAAACTGGGCTATCCCCAGGGGCCACCAGTGCCTGGAGGGAGCTGCCCCTATCCCAGCAGTGCAGAGTCATTCCCATTTCTCATTGAATGTCACTCTTTTCTCAAATATTCAAAATAGCATTCATGCTATTCCAAGGCTGCCCCTTATGAAGACTAACTGAGCCCCAATTTTATAATTTTCTTAGATGGACATAATCACTACAGCTCAGCTATTTTCTCTCTTCAGGATTAAAATGGGGGTGGAGATGAGAGGCTTTCATTAACCTTGTACAGAGCTGTTTTCTGTTTCTTCTATATTTGGTGTCCTTGTTTTAAAAGTCAAAGGCCCTAAGACAAATTCTGAAAACGATGATGGTAATAGTATTTTGCTTTTCACCCAAGCAGTGGCCATGGATAACTATAAGTAAGACATTCTGGAAGTGAAGGCACACATCCCGATGGAGTTTTTCTGTAGCAGAAGGCCAAACAGAGAAAACGGTTATGGAAATTATCCTCCAATACCTTCCTGATGCCACTGGTCCGTAGACCAGGATGCTCTTGCTGAGAGATGAAAGGCTGACCAGTGACTACACAGTCACCCTCTACTGACCTGATTCACCTGGATTCTTAGATGGACTACCAGGAGGGTACCACCCAAGTGAATCATGTCATCCTTCACCTGCCTATCAGACATTCTTACATCGAGACTATGAGCGCACTACCATGAAGGAAGCACACCCTCAGTGCCTCTCCCAGTCGCTTGCCACAAAAAAACACCTCCAATGGATGGAGAAAAATAGGACCTCTCCTCAAGTAACTATCTAAAAATGTCAAAAACCAGCAATATTCTAATATAATATTGGGTTGGTCAAGAAGTTCATCTGGGTTTTTCCATATGAACTTCTTGGCCAACCCAACACGATGCTTATTTTTAAAACCCTTTTTCATTTAAGACTCTGACTTACAACATCCAGAGGCACTGATCACTGGGCAGCAACAGGTCAAAGAAGCCACCTTCTTCTCTCTGCTTTCTGGTAGGGAAGTAGGCTCTTCCCAGGGGCCTGTCCCTAGCGGGCTTCTCTGCTCCATCTGGAAGGGTTCGTTGACCCTAAGGATTAATTGGATCATTTGTCTTCTCTTTCAATGTCAAACAAGCTACAGAACATACCTAAAATATTAAACAACTTCTCTATCAACAGGAATTTTCCAATCCAACACTACAGCTAAAGTCTCTACCCACTCTAACAGGAGGGAAATATGGCTCATGCAGACTGTGAGACTGGCTTGGCTCCAGTTAAATCCATTTCCAGAGCAGAGCAGAAATAATGAGTTTTAGATTTCCCTGATGGCTCAGATGGTAAAGTGTCTGTCTACAATGCGGGAGACCCGGGGTCAGTCCCTGGGTGGGAAAGATCTCCTGGAGAAGGAAATGGCAACCCACTCCACTATTTGTGCCTGGAAAATCCCATGGACGAAGGAGCCTGATAGGCTACAGTTCATGGGGTCACAAAAAGTGGGACACGACTTCACCTTCACCCTTGACATCTAACAAAAAAGCCTCCGAAAGAGGGCTCTGCCTGCATGTTAAGCCTTTTATAAGGTGCAGTTAGTTCCCCACTTATGTAATTGGATTTAATACATGGCTTTAAAAATTTACTCTGGAAAAACCTTGGCATTAAGAAAGAAAGAAAGATAGCGCTAAGTCATGTCCGACTCCTGCGATCCCATTAACTGTAGCCTGCTAGGCTCTTCTGTCTATGGGATTCTCCAGGCAAGAATACCAGAGTGGGCTGCCACTTCCTTCTCCAGGGGAACTTCTCAACCCAGGAATTGAACCCAGGTCTCCCACGCAGTGGGCAGATGCATTACCGACTGAACTACACAGGAAGCCCCACTGGCATTAAGAAGCTTCCCCAAGATAGACATTTTTCATTCTAACCAACCCCAGTCTTGCCCACCACAGGCAACATCACACCAAAGTGGACAGAGATGATGCCATACCTTTTTTTGAGCACAATGTCAAACCAAGGTGGACTTCTCAGGGTGTGTATACTATTCAGCCAGGACAGCAGGCAGACGTCATGAGAGAACCCCTTTTTTCCCTCTGGAGGCCCTAGGTTCACGTTTTTTAACCAGTAAAAAAACCTGTACTTACTCATCTATTTCATTTGCTCTGCTTGGCCATGGTCATGGCTTTCAATGGCCAATTGAGAGATCCTTGGGTGATACGTGAGACTAACTTTCAATCCCATTAATGGTTTCATCAGAGACCCACAGAGAGACTTCTCTGTGGTCCAGTGGTTAAGAATTCGTCTTCCAATGCAAGGGACGTGGGTTCAATCCCTGGTTGGGAAACTAAGATCCCATATGCCATGGAGCATCCAAACCCATGCACCATAACTATTGAGCCCACACGCTACAACTAGAGAGTCCGTGTGGCTGCAATGAGAGATCTCACACGCCACGACTAAGACCCACAGCAGTCAGATAAGTAAATAAAGTTAACACACATAGAGCATCTTGGAAAGCTTTCTTTCCAACACAATGTTGGATGAAATATTTCAATCCCATTAATGGTTTCATCAGAGACCCACAGAGAGACTTCTCTGTGGTCCAGTGGTTAAGAATTCGTCTTCCAATGCAAGGGACGTGGGTTCAATCCCTGGTTGGGAAACTAAGATCCCATATGCCATGGAGCATCCAAACCCATGCACCATAACTATTGAGCCCACACGCTACAACTAGAGAGTCCGTGTGGCTGCAATGAGAGATCTCACACGCCACGACTAAGACCCACAGCAGTCAGATAAGTAAATAAAGTTAACACACATAGAGCATCTTGGAAAGCTTTCTTTCCAACACAATGTTGGATGAAATATTCCTGCTTCCTTTCACCAGTTGGGCTACAGATAATGATACAGAAAGTATCATTAAAAAAGAAAAAAAAAAGAGCATGACTATAAGCACGCTCATGTAGAAACACAGGTATCAGGAATGTGCAGAGAGAGCTGAGTTTCCTATACAAAGGTGTGGATGCTAAAAACCATAAAGTCTTTCCTCTCAAAACAATCCAGAAGGCAAGACTTAGGAACACCCTTCAAGGCAATAAATATAAATGCTCCCTGTCACTGCGTACTGGTTTGGCCAGAGACAGCTCTGGACAAATCTGTTCTCAGGGTTATTTTTCCCCATTTCCAACATACACCTTCCCTACTGATGTACTTTTCAGCTCTGCCACTTTATCTCTAATCCACCTCTTAACACCATCATGTGCCCAATTCAGATCTGAAATGCAAATCACTTAAAAATGCATACATACAAATGCCCAGACACCTGCTCCTTCTTGTTTCAGATATAGAGGGTAGATGCACACATAAGCACATCTTATATGTACACTTATGAACATTACGTTCTTTTCCCAAAAGATTTTTGGAAGAAGACCTGTAGTATTTTTAAATGATGAATGTGTGTTGCATATTTGCTATATACAGGTCTTGCTAAGTACTGTAGCACATTCAAAACACATAAAATCATAATTAATCTCACCCTTACTTTTAAAAGACAGCAAGTGAGACAAGAGATCTCCCTGTACACACACTAGCAACAGACTAAATATTTGATGTTGGTAGTGATGCGGGTCAGACATTGTCTGGGCTGGCAGAAACAGGAAAGATAGTGATGGATTATTCTAGAAGACAGGAATCACACCTCAAACAAGCAGCCTCCTTTGGTCACTCACATATAAAGTTTAGAAGACTCCTGACCTTTATAAAACTCTTCTTTGGCGTCCATTGACTCCCTTTGGGAAAAAACGTGTCCAAGGGCTATAACAATGGCAATGCCTCAAATAATTCACAATTTTCAGAGAGAAAATGAATTATTCCCTTGATTGATCAGTTTAATCAGTTTTCCACCATTCTCTCATTTCACAGAAATGTGGGAAGATAGAAGTCTGTGGATGACTTTGGAAGCCCTAGAGGAGCTATGTAAATTCAAGATGTTATGCTGTTCAACCTTATTCATTCCTCCTGTCCATTTACTAAAAGATCTCATCAAGCAAGGACACAACTGCCTCTGGGACCTACTTTGCCTTTCTTAATTATTTATTGAGCACTGTTTTCTATTCATCACTAAGCTTACTGCCAAATTCTGAAATAACTCATTTTTAGAATAATGAATTAGTTAAGTCGCTCAGTCGTGTCCGACTCTTTGCGACCCCATGGACTGTAGCCCACCAGGCTCTTCCATCTATGGGATTCCCAAGGCAAGAATACTGGGATGGATTGCCATTTCCTTCTCCAGGGGATCTTCCCGACCCAGGGATTGACCCCAGGTCTCCCACATTAGAGGCAGAGAATAATGAATAGTGGATGTAAATTAGACAAATAACAGCAGCTTAAAAGTCTCCTTATTGACTTCATCTAGGGTTTAAACTTGGGAAGGGCCCCTAGTCAAGGATCTTGCCTTGCCTGGGTGTCAAACAAAGACTAGCTAATGGCCCACAGGTCCTGGCATACTCCGGGACAGCTATACTTCCCATAGCTCCCAATCCACCAATCACTTCCCTCCTAGGCAGAGCAGACTCAAGCTCAGGTAAGGGCTCTTTTTCAACATAAACAGACCACTTTTGGGTACTGTTTCTCTTTTAGAGAGGATGCATTCGTTGGTACAAGAATGACTCATTTCAGTTCCCAGTGAAATGGGTAGGCCTAGCTATCAGGAGCAGAGTAGGAAGGATTCCGAAGCCACCTCTGGGTTCAGAGGTCCTGTGATCGATGAATACTGCCTATTCCCAGGGGTAGATTAGATGAGGGATGCTCAAGGGCTATGCATCTACCACTCTTGATATAATGGGAATTATATCAGTACAGCAGAGGCTTTGGAGTGAGGGCCCCCTGCTTCAAATCTAGGCTTTGGCACTCTGTCTGTAGGACCTGAGGCCAGTCACTTTGCTTCTCTATAGCTCACCTCTTCATCTGTAAATGGGAATAATCCCTGTTTCATAGGGTCCATGTAAAGCGGTTATCCTCAAAGTGTGTTCCTCTGGCTAGCAGCATCAGTATCATCAGGAAATTTGTTAGCAAGGCAGAATCTCAGGCCCTACCCAGCCCTCCTGAATAAGAAATTCTGAGGATGAAGCAATCTGAATTTTAACGAGCCCTCCTAGTGGCTCTGATGCCTGTTAAAAGTTTGGAAGCCCTGTTGTAGAAGTCCATATTAAATTATAAGACCTATAACACTGTTTTAAGGACAGAAGTCAGGTCTTTCATCTTATGCACTGACCAGCAAAGTGCCCAGCTTACCACAGGTACTCAATACATTCTAAGTCCTTTCCCTTTCTTGTCAAAATATAAGCTGCCAACACAAGAACTTAGTGGGTAGGGAAGAGCAGGGGGTGTGTATGTTGTTTCAGGTGGAGAAATTAGACAGTGGGGTGGTTCAAAGAACTAAGCAAGGCTGTGGCAAGAAGTCTGGGGGATTTCCTCCCCAGGGAGAGGAAGGAGGATGGGCCTAGGTCTCTGGAGCTGATGACAACAATTATTATTCTCAGGGACGAGGGCTATACAGCACACTAAAGCAGGAAAGATCACACAGCAGGCTTGTCTTAGTTAAACCTCATCCAAAGAGATGACATTACTTCACCCCAAAGCCCTCTGATTTTGTTTTTTTGAAGTATAAGTGACTTACACATTTTTTTTTTTTATCAGTTTCAGGTGTCAAGGGCCTCTATTTTAAAACTGCTTCACTTGTTCCCCAGTACAGACTTTGACAACAGGTCTACTGAGGCGGCTGTATTGTGTGCAATAATCGCACAACGCTCCCCTCCCTCTCACCTCTCACCCCCAACAAGCATTACCACACTGACAGTCTCACTTGCCTCACAGGTATAAACAATAGTGTGGTGATTTCCACCCCCACAGTCCGTTGTGTGTGTGGCAATGCATTTATAAAGACAAACTGTAAATCATTAGGGAAATGCAGATTAGAACCACAGTGAAATACCACCTCTTGAAAACAACAACAAAAACAAAAACTGGTGAGGATGTGGAAATGTTGGAACTCTTGTATTTTGCTGGCGGGAATGTAAAATGATACAGCTGTTACGGAAGACACGAAGGCAGTTCTGTAAAATATTAAACATAAAATTACCGTGTGTGTGCATGCTAAGCTGCTTCAGTCCTGTTTGACATTTTGTGACACCATGGACTGTAGTCCGCCAGCCTTTCTGTCCATGGGATTCTCCAGGCAAGAATACTGGAGTGGGTTGCCATTTCCTACTCCAGGGGATCTTCCCCACCCAGGGATCGAACCCGCATCTCTTGCAACTCCTGCATTGGCAGGCGGGCTCTTCATCACAAGCACCACTGGGGAAGGCCACACAATCCAGCAGCTGCACTCCAAGGTGTATACCCTAAAGAACTGAAAGCAGGGACTCAAACAGATATTTGTGTGCTCATGTTCCTAGCAGCATTACTCACAATAGCTGAAGACAGAAAAAAACAAAAACAAAAACAAATGTCCACTTACAGAAGAATAAACTAAATGTGGTGTGTGTGTGTTTATATATATATAAATATATATCAGTTCAGTTAAGTTGCTCAGTTGTGTCTGACTCTTTGCGACCCCATGGCCTACAGCACGCCAGGCTTCCCTGTCCATCACCAACTCCCGGAGCTTGCTCAAACTCATGTCCATTGAGTTGGTGGTGCAATCCAACCATCTCATCCTGTGTCGTCCCCTTCTCCTTTCCCTTCTCCGTCCCCTTCAATCTTTCCCAGCATCAGGGTCTTTTCCAATGAGTCAGTTCTTTACATCAGCTGGCCAGAGTATTGGAGTTTCAGCTTCAGCATCAGTCCTTCCAATGAATATTCAGGACTGATCTCCTTTAGGATGGACTGCTTTGACTTCCTTGCAGTCCAAGGGACTCTCAAGAGTCTTCTCTAACACCACAGTTCAAAAGCATCAATTCTTTGGTGCTCAGCTTTCTTTAAAGTCCAAGTCTCACATCCACACATAACTACTAGAAAAACCATAGCCTTGACTAGATGGACCTCTGTTGGCAAAGTAATGTCTCTGCTTTTTAATATGCTATCTAGGTTGGTCATAACTTTCCTTCTAAGGAGCAAGTGTCTTTTAATTTCATGGCTGCAGTCACCATCTGCAATGATTTTGGGGCCCAAGAAAAGAAAGTCTGTTACTGTTTCCATTGTTTGTCCATCTATTGCCATGGAATGATCGGACCAGATGCCATGATCTTCATTTTCTGAATGTTGAGCTTTAAGCCAACTTTTTCACTCTCCTCTTTCACTTTCATCAAGAGGCTTTTTAGTTCCTCTTCACTTTCTGTCATAAGGGTGGTGTCATCTGCATATCTGAGGTTATTGATATTTCTCCTGGCAATCTTGATTCCAGCTTGTGTTTCATCCAGCCTGGCGTTTTGCATGATATTCTCTGTATATAAGCTAAATAAGCAGGGTGACAATATACAGCCTTGACGTACTTCTTTCCCAATTTGGAACCAGTCTGTTGTTCCATGTCCAGTTCTAACTGTTGCTTCTTGACCTGCATACATATTTCTCAGGAGGCAGGTCAGGTGGTCCGGTATTCCCATCTCTTTCAGAATTTTCCACAGTTTGTTGTGATCTACATAGTCAAAGGCTTTGGCATAGTCAATGAAGCAGAAGTAGATGTTTTTCTGGAACTCTCTTGCTTTTTCGATAATCCAAAGGATGTTGCCAATTTGATCTTTGGTTCCTCTGCCTTTTTGAAATTGAGCTTGAACATCTGAAAGTTCACAGTTCATGTATTGTTGAAGCCTGATTTGGAGAATTTTGAGCATTACTTTGCTAATGTGTGAGATGAGTGCATTGTGCAGTAGTTTGAACATTTTTTGGCATTGCCCTTCTTCAGGATTGGAATGAAACCTGACCTTTTCCAGTCGTGTGGCCACTGCTGAGTTTTACACATTTGCTGGCATACTGAGTGTAGCACTTTAACAGCATCATCTTTTAGGATTTGAAATAGCTCAACTGGAATTCCAAGACCTCCACTAGCTTTGTTCATAATGGTGCTTCCTAAGGCCCACTTGACTTCGCATTCCAGAATGTCTGGCTCTAGGTGAGTGATCACACCATTGTGGTTATCTGGGTCATTAAGATCTTTTTTGTATAGTTCTTCTATGTATTCTTGCCACCTCTTCTTAATATCTTCTGCTTCTGTTAGGTCCATACCATTTCTGTCCTTTATCGAGCCCATCTTTGCATGAAATTTTCCCTTGGTATCTCTAATTTTCTCGAAGAGATCTCTAGTCTTCCCCATTCTATTGTTTTCCTCTATTTCTTTGCANGCATTCCAGAATGTCTGGCTCTAGGTGAGTGATCACACCATTGTGGTTATCTGGGTCATTAAGATCTTTTTTGTATAGTTCTTCTATGTATTCTTGCCACCTCTTCTTAATATCTTCTGCTTCTGTTAGGTCCATACCATTTCTGTCCTTTATCGAGCCCATCTTCGCATGAAATTTTCCCTTGGTATCTCTAATTTTCTCGAAGAGATCTCTAGTCTTCCCCATTCTATTGTTTTCCTCTATTTCTTTGCATTGATCACTGAGGAAGGCTTTCTTATCTCTCCTTGCTATTGTTAGGAACTCTGCATTCAGATGGGTTTATCTTTCTTTTTCTCCTTTGCCTTTCTCGTTTCTCTACTTTTCTCAGCTATTTGTAAGGCCTCCTCAGACAACCATTTTAAGTCATTCTGTCATTTTTGAGATTGCACCCAAGTACTGCATTTCGGACTCTTTATTTGACTGTGAGGGCTACTCCATTTCTTCTAAGGGATTCTTGCCCACAGTAGTAGATATAATGGTCATCTAAATTAAGTTTGCCCATTCCAGTCCATTTTAGTTCACTAAATATGTATATGTAAATATAAATGCATATGTGTGTGTGTGTGTGTGTGTGTGTGTGTATGCTGCTGCTGCTAAGTCGCTTCAGTCGTGTCCGACTCTGTGCGACCCCATAGATGGCAGCCCACCAGGCTCCCCCATCCCTGGGATTCTCCAGGCAAGCAATGCAGGAGACCCGGGTTCGACCCCTGGGTTGGGAAGATCCCCTGGAGAAAGAAATGGCAACCCACTCTAGCACTCTTACCTGGAAAATCCCATGCATGGAGAAGCCTGGTAGTCTACTGTCCATGGGGTTGCAAAGAGTTGGACACGACTGAGCGACTTCGCTCACTCACTCATATATAATGTAATATTTTCCCTTGGAGAAGGAAATGGCAACCCACTCCAGTGTTCTTGCCAGGAGAATCCCAGGGACAGGGGAGCCTGGTGGGCTGCTGTCCAGGGGGTTGCACAGAGTCGGACACGACTGAAGTGACTTAGCAGTAGCAGCAGTAGCAGTATTCAGCCTTAAAAAGCAATGAAATTCTGACACATGCAACAACATGAATGAAATTGGAAAACACTATACAGGCTAAGTGAAATAAGCAAGACAAAAAAGGATAAATATTGAATGATTTCACTTATGAGATACCTATTGTAATCAAATTCATAGAGAAAAATAGAATGGTGGTTACTAGTGACTTGAGAGAGGGAGAAATGGGAGTTCTTGTTTAATGGATAGAGACTTTTCAACCTGGGATGATAGAAAAGTTCAAGTGATGGAGAGGTGATGGCTGCCCAACAATGCGAGTATGCTTAATGCCAGTGAATTGTACACTTAAGAAATGGTTAAAATGGTAAATGTTTACAACAAAAAAGAGCACTTAACCAGCTTTATCCCATCATGACCACAAAAGGAACATCACGATACAAACCTTTTATAGTCCTCCTAAACTCTGATTAAAGTAAATGCCCTAAATAAATAGGACTCCAAAACCTCTGCATGCTTGAGAATCTAAACTGACTGTGGCAGCAACACCCTTTCAAGAGAAATAGAATTCTCAATTTACTTTGGCTTGCTATGCTATGAGAATATTTGGTGTAAAAAAGAGACACAGCTGAAAACGGATTTTTGGCTGTGGCTTTCTGATGTGTTCACTCAGAGGCTTCAAAATGCCCATCCTTCTTCCCATTAATGAAGGTTTGATTCAACCTTTCCATTAGCCCACAAACTACTATTAAAAAAGCCATTTATCAGATTAACACTGAGTACTGCAAAAGTCATCTGCAAGCGTCGTGCTCTTTTCCACGTAGGGGTTGCCATGCCAACGGCTGCTCCATGTTCATTGTACAGGAGTATCAACTTCAACAAAGTCCTGTTTTATAATCTGAGGACTAGTTCCATCCTGTTGTCCCTGACCACTTCCCAAATGTGCACACATGACCAAGACCCCCTCCTCCCTGCCCCACCAAATCAGGGAACCGAGAAAGGGAGCAATGACCAAATCAGTTTGCTAAATGTCCACATATTGAAAACGCTGCAAGTCAGACCAACATATTATTTCCTCTAACTCTTAGCCCCATCCTAAAGAAGTACAGACAAAGAATTTGATGTAATAACAGTTTAGATGTAATTCTTGAAAAAGGGCGAATAAACTGAAGGCGAGATTATAATTATGCAAATTGTTGTAATAGACTGTGCCTGAAGAGTGGACAACTATAAACGAAATCAGGTAAGATACTTGGATTCTACTGGTGCTAAATTTTGTTGCAAACTTTGTTTTCAAGAAGGCCTGAAAACTTTTAAGTGAATGTGTTTAAATTGACTAGCAGTATCAAGCCTTTTGATTTAGAAGAAAGGTCTGAAACAGAGCTCTGGGAAACAATTTGTCTTGACTCAAAAGTAAATCTAACAAGCAATTACCAGCCACAGCCAATGAGCCTGGCCGCATGTTAAAAACTCATTAGTAAATCAAAGTAGGATCCAATCCAGTTTAAAAATGATTCACAGGAAACAAGCAAAGGCTGTATAGACAACGGATTCCCACCTGAGCAGGAGTCATTGCATGGTGAAGTCCGCTCTACATCTATGCCACACTTCCAACCACAATCAGCAGTGGAAGAGAAAAAGCTCACTACAACTCTTAAACATATACAGTAAGCTCCCTCCAGTATGAATGCCCTCCATTCTGAGAGTGTATTGCTGAATTCAATTTGTTCATAAGACCAACTAAGTTTAGCCAAGGTACGATTCATGGGGTCGCAAAGAGGCGGACATGACTGAGCGCCCGAACTGAACTGACTGACTGACCCAACTATTAATGATACAGCTGGCTACATAGGACTGTACTGTAAAAGGTTTATGATACTTTTTTCACAAATAATACATGAAAAATACATAAAGAAATAAAACATTTTGATCCTACAGTACAGTACCTTGAAAAGTACAGCAGGACAGTAGAACAGCTGGCACACAGGGCCTGGCATTGAGTGAACAGGCATGAAGAGTTACTGACTGGAGGAGGGGGACGAGCTGGGGGATGATATAGCTGAAGGACCGTCGGCAACAGGAGATGGAGGGTACACTGTGATTTCACTCATGCCTGACGTTTGCATCTTTGAAACTTTGCAACTTGAAGGTTCCGATGTACTGTATGGCTTTTAGACATGAGACAGAAGCGTTGTATTGATACTCTCTACTTCAGCCAAAAAATTTTTTACTTTTATCTTCTAGTTGTCACAAATCTGAAAGATACTGTATATGCATTAAAGTTTAATATTATGAACACACTACTGTGTAAAGAAGGAAGGGTATCTTGTAAAAAAGATACAAATAGTGTTACAAAATTTCAGGAGGGGAATAATCAATTAAAATTTTAAATGACATTTATTTGACATCTTGGGCACAGGAATAATACTACTGAAGAAAAACTTGTTCTTCTAGCTAGTGGCTCCTGGTTTAGGGCAGACATACAGGCCACACGGGGAGATGATCTTACCCAAGGGACACCCAGCCCAGCCCTGACAGCCCTCATCACCCCAGCCTCTTCTATGTAATCACAGGAATTATTCTAAGCCTAGAGAAAGGCCTACATGGATACAAAACCTTTTAATTTGTAGTTATTTCTGGGACACTAGAGCTAACACATTTGTCGGNTGACAGCCCTCATCACCCCAGCCTCTTCTATGTAATCACAGGAATTATTCTAAGCCTAGAGAAAGGCCTACATGGATACAAAACCTTTTAATTTGTAGTTATTTCTGGGACACTAGAGCTAACACATTTGTCGGGCGTATAGAAGAGATGCTGCTTTCCAAGTCTGTGAACACCTCTGGGCTGGTTAGAGCTTGTTTTCTGAACCTGGACATGTCAATGAATCGGTGTTGTGTTATGATGTATCTGTAAGTGGAACTAAATATAGCTGTATTAAATCTATGTACTGTGATAGCAAGAGAGAATATTGACACTTTGCTGTATGAGAAATCCATTTTTTCTATAACCGTATATAGTATGTTCATATTTGCAATTACATGTCTATAGTCACTGCATTGAAGAAAATATGTTCACCAAAGTGTTTACAGTCGTTATCTCTGGAAGATAGAATTTAGATGATTTTTATTTTCATCTTGATGCCTTCCTGTGCTATAACTTTTTACAGGGAACATATGTACTTTTTATAATCAGAAGGAAACAACAACAATTATTATTATTAAAATAATAATTTTACAGAAGAAACAACTTATAGGCTCTGGGGTGTGTGTATGTGTGTCCCAGTCTCCCTAACTACCCTAATGCTAAAATCTCCTTCTAAACATTTTGGGGAGCACTGCCTTCCTCCCTTGGGGCCCAGGCACCCCTGGGTGATGTCGGCACATCCCCATCCTCCCTCCACATCCTGCTGCCCATCCAGCAGTGTCAGGGAGCTGCCCCCCGCACTGGGGGCAGCCATTCAAGAAGCAAGGAAATATTATGCAAGAGCACAGGAAGTCAGAGGAGACAGGATTCTGGGCAGGCCTGGCAAGGAGTCTGTGTGAACTCCAGTGAACGAGCGGACTTTGCTCAGCGGGGCTGAAGCCAGCAGAAAGCCTTCCCAGGGCGGCAAGGCAGAGCCGTCCACCTCAGGTCTCCAGCCAGTGGGCAGCCATCCAGAACTTGATGTACCTGATGTAAGGCAGATAAACCTAAGTCCCCATATTTCTACTTCTTGGCCCAAGTTCAAGGTGACTCCCCAGCACTCATGCACCATGACTCACTTCTGTCCCACATCACTCTCCCCACTACTCCCCCCAAATACAGCATGACTCCATTCAGCAATTTCCAGGCCCATTCCTCTCAGGGCCACCAGCTTTCCGACTCAGTCCTCTCCCTCACTGCCTCAGGCTAAGGGACTCAGTACTTTCAGGTAGCATATGTGCCTCATCTCATGTCAGTTAACCCTGAGTACCCCAGATACATTTATACACACACACACAAATCACAGAAGTAATAACCCCTTCTTTTGCAGTCGTTTATATTTTCCAAGCCCCAATCCAATTGGCAGGGCAGCAGCTATATGACAGATGAAGAAACCGGGGCTCAGAGAGGGTGTAGGAATGCTGCGTCTCTTGTTGCAGGTGCTCTCATTCACCCCAGAAGCCTGCCCCCCTCTTCCCTGGGATTAGGAGACAAGACATGGCCTCACCTGGTAACACAACTGCTCCCTTTTGTCGAAACTGTGGGACAGAATGTAGATACACTCTGTTCCATCTCAACCCTCTTCCTCCTTAAGGAGGAGGGCCCTGTTGCTGCCAATGAAGTGAGTCCAGAACCTGCTCTCTGGCATCATGCCATGCCCAGGACTGACTCTCAAGGCTCTGGCCCTCTCCACTTTAACAGAACCTCCTCTTGGAGAGAGGGAAATTACAAGGGAACTGGAGAGGCTTTCTTTAAAATCCTCTCTGATCACCTTTAACCTCCCATCTTCCTTCCCTAAGGAAGCACCTGGAAACAGGAGTTGGGACCAGGCTTCACCTGGATTTCACTTCCCAATGGAACTGGGTCCCACCTACTGGCCCATTTTAAAGATGGAGAAACTGAGGCTCAGAGGTCACCCAGCTGGTTAGCACTCCTCTTTCCACCAGGCCACAGGAATTTCACTAGACATACAACAGGACATTTCCCAAGCAGAAAGGGCCTAGATGTAAGTGGTAGGATAGACAAGACTGGAGAGAAATGGGACTGAGGCCCTAGGCTCCTCCCAGTCTCTCTAATCCCCACTCCCCTACTCTCCCTTGCCTCTGTCAGAAGCAGACAGTGGTATTTTAACACATAAAACCAGCCACACAGGGAACACCACCCACTCAGTCACTGCCCCTGGCCCGACAATTGCTAATTGTGGTGAGGACGACAGTGGCATTCTCCTGGGACTCTCTTGTGTATTTCCAGTCGCCACCAACACACAATGGCCCCTACTTCTCTGGTGTAAACACTGCCAAATAAGACAAACAATAACATCACCATGACAGAAAAATAAGGTGCCCAGAGAGGCAGCACCAGCCAGGGGATAGAAGGCTATGCTCACATGGGTTCTTCTGCATTCTGGCTTTGCAATCACATTTTTGTGCCTCTGTTGTTTCACCTGTATAATGAGAACGACAACTACTTCATCACGAGCTTTGGGGAAAAAAAACTCAGCACTGAACAAATGTAAGAAATGATGCCAGGTTGAGGACAAATAATTACTTCAGCAACCAGCAACCCTGAAGTAATTATTTCACTTAACAAATGTTTAAGGAGCACCTTTTAGGTGTCCAGCACTGCCCCCAAACACTAAGGATATGGTGGCAAAAAAGACAGAATGGTCCTGCCCTCACGGACCTTGCAAACTAGTGGGGAGCAACAGAGAACAAGCAGACAAGTGCATGACAGCGTGCGGGGAGTGCCGTCCTTCAGAACGAGAGAGAGAGAAGAGGGCTGGAGGTCAGCTGAGGGGGTCGGGGAGGCTTCCCTGAGGCCGTGACATATAAACTGAGCCCTAAGGCCCTGACAGCTGTCCACCTCAAAACGGGGCTGAAGGAAGGGCCAGCTCAGGCACGAGAGGTGTCAGGGATGTGGCAGGTGACAGAGCTGAGGCTGGAGCGAATGCCCTGCCAAATTTCACGGTCACGGTGTGGCAGAGCCAGACTCTTCACATCCAAAGCCTCTTCCCACCACCAGGAAGACCAGGAAGCATAGGCATCCCAAGGCATCATCGCGTCCGTATTTCTGTCTCTCTCCCAGCAAGCAGCCTGGCCTTTTAAACACCTTGGCTGCAGCACTTAGTCCCTTCAGTGCTGTGCTGTGCTTAGCCCCTCGGTCGTGTCCGACTCTTTGAGCCCCCATGGACAGTAGCCCACCAGGCTCCTCTGTCCATGGGATTCTCCAAGCAAGAATGCTGGAGTGGGTTGCCATTCCCTTCTCCAGGGGATCTNCTTCAGTGCTGTGCTGTGCTTAGCCCCTCGGTCGTGTCCGACTCTTTGAGCCCCCATGGACAGTAGCCCACCAGGCTCCTCTGTCCATGGGATTCTCCAAGCAAGAATGCTGGAGTGGGTTGCCATTCCCTTCTCCAGGGGATCTTCCCGACTCAGGGAAGGAACTCAGGTCTCCTGCATTGCAAGTGGATTCTTTACTGTCTGAGACACCATGGGCCTACAATTAGGCATTACCTGTGAGACACAGAGCAACAGTGGGACCCAGGCAGAAATGGCGCAGACACAGCCCTGTAGGTCTAGAGTCTAGGGGTGCGGAATCAAAGGGCGAATGCCCGCTGCGTCAGCATGGCAGCAGCCCTGGACCCTCTTCTTCACAGAAGAGGGGAGAACAGTCCAGGCAGGGAAACAGGCATATCCAAGGCCAGACCGTTTTTCAGGAGTCCTGGAAGGTTCCTTAGTCTCTTGATGCTATCAGATATTCTCACATCTCAGGATATGGGAGAATACAACTCAAATGTGGAAATCACTCTTGGCAAGAGCCCATAATCTTGGGAACAGCTGGGGGTGAGGGCAGTTAAAAGTCCTTGATAGGCTTGAGAGCAAGTGAGATATCTCCATTCAGAGTCGGCTAAGACTCCCTCTCAGTTGCAGTCAAATCACTCCAACAGGCAGTGATGTGTCAAGTGATTATAATGCTGTGCTTGTTAATAATGATGCCTTAATGGTCTGTACTTTATACTTTTCAAAGGTCTTTCTATTTAGATAATCATTGCAAAAATGACCTTCAAAGCATAAAAATACGTTTTGTCTTTTTTAAAGCATTTTTTATTGAGGGAAAATCGCTTTGCAATGCTGTGTCGGTTTCTGCTGTACAACAACACAGATCAGCCATAATTATATCGACATCACCTCCCTCTTGCGCCTCCCTCTCGCGCCTCCCTCTCCACCCCCATCCTACTCCTCTGGGTCAGCACAGAGCACCAGGCTGTGTTATGTAGCAATTTCTCACCAGCTATCTATTTTTACACGTGCTTTTTAAAACATTTTTTAAATGCATGGTTTTAGGGAATTCCCTGGAGGTCTAGCAGTTAAGACTGCACTTCCACTGCAGGGAGGATGGGTTTGATCCCTGCTTGGGGAACTAAGCTCCTGCAAGCTGTGCGTCACAGACAAAAAAAAAAAAAAACAAACTATTTTTTTTTAAATTAAAAAATAAAAGGCATAGTTTTACAAACTTATAACAATGGTACTCTTAGAAAGCAGGTAGTGTGTGTAACTCCCATTTAGGAATGGGAAACATACAAGAGGTGAAATTACCTTCTTAGGTCACACAAGTCAGAAAAGATCTAGAACAGTCTCAGTTCTAGAGGTTTCTAAGAGCTCCTCTGAACTTCCTGTGGAGGCCGGCTTTGCCGGGGACACAGAAGTCAAAGGCGGCCCTGGGGGCATTTACAATCTGTTTGGCAAGACGAAGGGTAAGAAATATGGAACGCTTGTGGTCATCCCCTGACACTAATTTTGGAGGCAAAGGAATTCAAGTGGGTGAAAATTTGTCCCTTTCCAAAATAAACACATCCTCTGCCTGGACCCAGAAGATCTGACTCCAGGAGAATTAAGTGACGTCATTCCCTTCGTAACATCTGGATCCATACAGGTGACCCAGAATCTCAACGCTTGGGTTGATCTGAGCGTGGAAAATGGTTCAAATGTGCACAAGTGGATGGTCCGGGAAAGAAAGAATCGACTTTCGTGGTCATCTCAGACTCCTTGCTGCCGGCGGCTCTGGTCACCAGGATTTTCCCGGGCCCCACGCTGGCCAGCAGCCGCCATGACCACAGCAGCGCCACGTGTGCCCACGACCCGTCACCAAAATGAGCCAGGCGGGAAAACAGCTTGCTTGGAGTTCAACAGTGGCACAACTGTCATTTTCAAAGGTAATTTTACTTTGGAAAGGAAAAGAAAAAACAAAACCCCAGAGAGGAGTGGGCATGATGACAGTGTCATTGCAGACTAGCCAGCTTAGATCTCCCTCCTTTCCCCTCTGGAGGCCTGTATGGAGCTGTGGGAGGCAGATGCCAGACTCAAATTCTAGCTCTAGCTAGACTAGGGTGAACGCCGCCTCCTGGGCTGTGGGGTGTCTTTGGACTTTCCCTGAGGCCGCTTCCCAGGGACTGCCCAAGCCCCTAAACAGCCCCCGTGTCTGGGCTGCCTGCCCTGGGGTCCGTGGCTCTCCGCCACCTGCGGGGAGGAGGACAAAGGCTCTGTCCACCTGGCTCCAGAGGGGGCCCTTCCTGGGCTGCTCAGACCCACAGTTCAGCAGACCCTCTGCACAGAGGAGGTTAACAAATGTGAGCACAGCACTGAATAAAGCAATCCTCCCTGGGATGGGTAGCCGTTTCCCCAACAACCACTTACGGATGACCGAGGGGCTGGGAGAGGAAGAAAAGATGAGACACACAGTTGTCATAATGAGATTAAATTCCAACCCAAGGGCTTTCAGGAGCAGTGGCCTCCCTCAAGGTACCCCTGGACATGGCACAGTAAAGTGACATGCTTGGCCTTTGCTGGTCCCTAGTGTGGAACTTTCCCAGAGACTTGGGATCTCTGGCCAGGGCTCTGCTCACAAATGGCCAGCCCTGACCTCAAGTGCTTCTAAATACCTCCGGGAGAAGGTCATACCTGCTGGGGGAGAGAAGAACCCCAGCTACCCCACCAGGTGACTCAAAAAGATGTTCTTTGACTACACCTGTCCCAGAACACCAGGGTTCAGGCTTTAGGGAACGGTGTAGTCACATAACAGGAAAGCAGTAGGCCAAGGAACAGCTCAGCTCCCTCTTTGTGCAAGGGACACAATTCCCAGTGAATGGTACAAACTGCCAAAAAGCATGGGTACCTCTCTCCCTACAAACAGTGGAGCACTGAATATTCTTTCACAGTGACAAGACTCAGAAACCTAGAATCTATGATGACAAAGGGCAAGAAGGGAGAGGATGAAAGCCCCCATCAAATTATCAGGGGGAAGCAGGCTTCACCATCAAAATGAGAACGTGAGATGAGCATCATACACTCCTCCACAGAGCCTGATGGAAGCTGTTTAGAACACAGCCAGTTGTCCCCTTCTGGTCTCCCACTCTGGACCCAGGAGGCATTTGTTACCCTCAGGCATGGTACAGCTCTTATTCTAGAGCAAGCTGGGCACATTTCCGGATGGCTTGATTTCCTGAGATGCAGAGGGCATTTTCAGTCTCTGAGGTCATTCTTACAAAGGATAACCATGGTACCCTCCACCTACTCTTTGGTGCTTATGCTAGAGTCAACTGGAAGATAATAGGTGTGCCCTGGGCATCTCCCTTAGGTTCAAATAACCCAAGAGAAGCGGGCACTGCTCTTGTGGCCCCAAGGCAGCCCTAAGGTTCCATCATGTCATGACTAAGATATCATGGTGTCCTCAACTTCTCAGCACCAGCCTGGGCCTGACCCCTTTCTCCCATACCTTTATACAACTCCAGATTCAGCTCTGGAAGGAGCCGATTCACCAGTACTGGTCTGTACACCCTAAATATTCCTACCTCCTTGTTTAACTCCAGCTGTTCACCCTGCTGGAATGCCCAAAAACCATCTGCCTATCTAAATTCTACCTAATCTTCAAGACCTAGCTCTTAATGCTCCTCCATTAAACTTCTAACTATTCACAGTACACAAGATCTGCTGCTGCTGCTGCTGCGTCACTTCAGTCGTGTCCGACTCTGTGCGACCCCAGAGACGGCAGCCCACCAGGCTCCCCCGTCCCTGGGATTCTCCAGGCAAGAATACTGGAGTGGGTTGCCATTTCCTTCTCCAATGCATGAAAGTGAAAAGTGAAAGTAAAGTCGCTCAGTCGTGTCCGACTCAGCGACCCCATGGACTGCAGCCCACCAGGCTCCTCCGCCCATGGGATTTGCCAGGCACAAGATCTACTTATCCTTATTCACACTCAATTACCATCAACCTTCCAATTTGCTCAGTGTTTTGTCTGAGCTCTTTTTGACTTCCTAACAAGACAGCAACATCGTAAAGATGCGGTGAGGACAACCTTTAACATCAACCATCTTGCATGATTTTAAACAAATCAGTTTAGGAATTCTTTGACTCACCAACTAGACTCTAAGCCCCGTGAGTGCAAGGTCCATCTAAAGCCTCTCTGAAACCTCACTGCATGGCACGGCACCTGAATTTAACAGGTAACCTAGAATGTTTGTGCACAGTGATGATGGCAGTAGCCCCCCAAACTTCACTACATGCATGGTGGGGGATCCAGGAGGATGGGTAGGTTGATCTGAACAAAGGTTTCTGCCTAAATCGCTAACCCTCTGCTCTAAGCCCAAAGTTCATGACATAAGATCAAGTTACTGAGTCTACAAGTAATTACTGAGCACCAAGTGTGGGCCTCTGTTTTGAGTGCTGAGAACAAAAAAAGTTAACAGGGCTTCTGTTCCTGAAGGGCTTACTCCCTAAGTGGTGATCAGAGACAGACAGACAGACACAGACACAGACACAGACACACACACACACAGAGAAAAGCAAACTGTAACAGCATCATCCTGGTAGCACAATACAGACTAAAGGCCGTGGGAATGCAGGGGTAACCAATGTGCTGCAAGTCAGGAAGGCTCCGTAGGGAAGATGATTTCTAACAGAGTGGGTACTCCCCTACACACCCTTACCCGCCTCACCATTTTAAACTTTCACCTGGAGTAAGTACTTTGCTGTTTGGCTTGCACTTGCCTTGGTGTATTGGGCATTCTTAAAGTGAAGCCCTGACTTCACAATACTTGCCTAATGCTTGCATTTGATGTAGAACCACGAGTCAACCATGGTCTTCTTTTTTTTTCTTTCTCTTTTTTCTCTTGTCAAGGAAAATTTAAAAAGGGCTCAAATCTACATGAACAAGAAAAGCACAGTCCAAGAGGCAGGCTTTCCAAGTGACCCAAGAGACATATCGATAAAGCAACTGTATGTTTTTTTTAAATTAAGCATGATTTCAGGGACTCAAAATGTGCAAGATGTTTACAAGGCACATCAGAAAATTAGACATCCTTGCCCTTGAGCAACATGCAATGTTGCTGGAAAGACAAGACCACATGAAATGTCATTAGATAACAAGGAAATATAATCAGGCAGGCTCTCTGGCGAAAGCAACCAGGAGCTAGAAAGGAGTGGAGGGGGAGGTGCCCTACAGAAGTTTCTGTAGGACCTGGGGGACTCGGCCGCACACTGGGAAAGAGGAAGATACTCGAGTAGAGAGAGAAATGGGGAGAACATCTGAGATGGAGAGATTGGGCTGAGGGAGCAGAGGTGGGAGGGAGACCCATGACGTGGGGTGAGAAAGCCCTTAGGGTACAAACAGGAGACTGGCACATGTGGGGTTCAGGAGGCTCACTGGGTGATGGTGAATGGGGTGCCGGGGCTGAAGTGGGGTCCCTTATTGTCAGTGAGATGAACTCCCAATGCTGTGTGGACTGTCCTTGGGAAGAAAACTGGACCAAGGATCCAGGTCCACATTCAGGCTTTGAGTGTGTCGGCTAATCCTTGGAAATCTTTAAGAGAAACATGCAAATCCACAAAAGGAACTCCCCTGCCCCACTAAAGACTCTGTGCTCCAAGGACATGACAACCCTGCCTAAAATAGGGGCAGTAGCAGCACCATGCAAACTTGTTCTGAGAGGCTAGGAAAGCTATTGTATCTGAGCAGCCAGGCTCCCTCCCAGCCAGTCACATAGCAGGAAAATGCATGGGGGCGGGGACTAATTTCCAGAGACTACCAGAAAGTTCGGGAAAGTGGGGCAGCCACACCGTGGACCAAGATTTCCCCCTGACATCCTGACCACCTCAAAGGGCCTCACCAAATGGGAGGGGCATGTTAGCTGCGCCAGGACATGCAGAGCACAGGCGAGGAGGCCAGAATACTGCGAAGGGGCTGGCTCCCAGGCCCCACCCACCACTAATTCCCCTAAATCCTTGGTACAAAAGAAAAGACAGACTCCTGCAGCATGGCGATACGGTTACTTTTAGAGAAGTTTCCTTGTCACCCGCGAAATGTGACCTTCATACTTCTCTTATCTTAATATCTGGATAAACACGTGTTTCGCAAGCACACAAATAAAGGTTCTAAAGGTGAAATGCGGTGTGTCCGGTAACACCACGCAGCTCTCGAACCCAGGCACCAGAAAGCCCTTTCAGCTCCACAGAGGACTTCTCTCTCTCTACCCTAGGCACCAAAATTAGCTTCATCAGCCTCAGCCAGTGCTGGAGTGAAGGCTGCCATTCTAAAATAGCATCTGAGAACTCTTGGAAACACAGGAGAGAAACACAAGGGTATGTAGTTTACAGACACTGAAGAGAGCAATTTCACTGGAGTGCTTCTTAAACCAAGTACAGAGGAAGGAAGCATTATTGTGGTTTATTCTGAAATCTTGACAGAGTGAATGATATTCTTCTAGCTCCCTGAATTCCCCACATGGCATACTTTACATCCTGTGATATACTTAATTAAGCTTGATTATCTTCATTCAGAAAAACAGTGCAGAGGTCATATGTTCTTTAAAAAGTATTTATCAAGTGACCTGTGCTTTGCTTGCACAGTCCTATTATTTCTAGAACATTCTGCAGAAACATCACGTGTCCCACTCCCCATACATTTGACCATCCGGAATTGATTTTTCAGATTTTGTTTTCAAGTTCTGAAGAATGGGCCCTTGAACAGACCCTCCCAAGCACAATTTTCTGTTGTTTCCACATGGAATTCATAAACAGAGTGCGTGCACTTAAAGCTAAAGCCATTCTTTCCTGCAACTGGGTATGACGTACTTTCCAGGATCTTTCTCAATACTCCAAAGTGTTTCAGCAACAGGAAGTCGTAAAGGTAGGAAGGAGGCCTGTAAATATTTGCTATAATTACTCATTAGTAATGAGAGTAGTTAGCCCTGAAGTTTGAGTCGCCCCCTTTGTGCTCCTGCTTAACTACCTTGTAACAGGAGCCCAAGGGGACACCCGGGTCCAGCTCTAGCTTTCACTGCAGGTGGTATGGCTTTCTTTTCACAGCTCAAATTTGTCAAACACGAAATTAGGATAATGTGTTGCCCTTCCTTCTCTCTGCCCTCTATACACAGGCAGTCAGAACAAATCTTATTCGAAGTGGTAACAATATGAAATTTTAAAATACACATCTTAAATTGATAAAAGTAGGGAAAACTACTAGGCCATTCAGATATGATCTAAATCAAATCCATTATGATTATCCAGTGGTGGTGACAAATCGATTTAAGGGATTATATCTGGTAGACAGAGTCCCTGAAGAACTATGGATGGAGGTTTGTAACATTGTACAGGAGGTGGCGACCAAAACCACCCCCAAGAAAAAGCAATGCAACAATTCAAAGTGGTTGTCTGAGGATGCCTTTCAAATAGCTGAGAAAAGAGGTGAAAACACATGTTTGTTAATACAAATACAACATTAAGAGAGAGAGAGAGAGAGAACTGTCCGACTAGATATCCAGCACAGTGATTTCAATGATTATTACATAAAATTCCCCCACCAAAACCAAACATACACTTTGATGTATTTTTAAAGTATATATAATATGCTTCTGAATAGATTGAGACCATGTGTCCCCTTATTCATAGGGAACCACTGACTCTCCACAGTGATAGGTCATAAGCAAGGAGACTCAGACTGAAAATGAGACCAAAACTATCAACTAAAGCTGTTACAGAATTGATGAACTTCTAAAAGACTCTCATATTGGCTGTATCCCCAGCAACTGAGAGCAACCAACACCACAAGCAGGGCTCATTAAATCCAACATTACAACTGTGTCTGCAGAAAATGGACTCATTTCCTCACTCATGTATTTTATAGTACATAGTCTCATCCAATAAAATCATCAATCTGTTATGATTCCTAGCACTAACCTCTCAGGTTTGATTTTTTTTTTTATTGGAGGGTACTATGGAGATGGGATGCAGAAAGTCACTGGAGGAATATAAGGAGAGATTTCTAGCAATCCACTTCCTTGGTTTTGCAGAATTGGGAAAGTACACCAGACGGGCATGGCAAATCAATATATACACATTTTAAATAAAGTTGTTTTCCTTACTGACATACCATCTCTTCTGAAATAGCTTTCCACGTGAGAAAAGGAACTGCTTCCCAGAGTCATTATCTCGCATAGAAGTTACTTGTGACTTTAAAACCCGAAGAATTTTTCCAAGTGCGCGGAGGGGGCAGGGGGAGGGGCGCGGAATGTGCCTCCTAGGAACATGCAAAGGTGATAAGTTTTGCTGATGTACAAGTGATCTCTGGAAACAGTCTAAGGTGGTCAAGCTAACCGGTAGTCTTAAAAGTTTAGAGGGAATTTTAAAAGACCACTTAGAAGTAGGTAACATTCTGGTCCATTCCACATCTGTCTTCTTGACTCCAGAGGGCTCGTAGGGCCCTGTCACTCTTCTTGAGTCCAGACCATTGGTGACAGATTGCACCCAATCTCTACCTGAAAGAGCTTCCCTGTTGGCTCAGATGGTAAAGAACTTGCCTGCAATTCGGGAGACCTGAGTTCGATCCCTGGGTGGGGAAAATCCCCTAGAGAAGGGCACGGCACTTGGCACCGCATTCCAGTATTCTTGTCTGGAGAATTCCATGGACAGAGGAGCCTAGTGGGCTACAGTCCATGGAGCCACAAGAGTTGGACATGACTGAGTGACTAACGTTTCATTTCATTTCCACCTGAAAATCACGGATGCTGCGAATGGCACGCCATGCATGGCCACCACACACACAATGATGTGCAACAGCCAGCGTGGCTTGCTTCTCTCCTTAATGATATATGTTCATGCAATTGTGTTTTAGAGCACTGGGAAAACTCAAGAAGCCCTTCGAAGTTCACAGTGCAGAGGCCAATGGTGTGACGACTGTGAAATAGGACTCATCAGAGACAGGGCCCCATAAAAATGCACTGTACTAGTATTGCAATGATCATAGCTATTCTTTAGTCGCCCCTCCATTCTCTCCTTCCCGTGACTATAATTTCAAAGGATCAGTAGAGCCAGAGGCTGTTTTGTGCATCTTGATTTGGAGATGGCTCTTCAAAAGTTATGGAGGAAGAGCTTCTAACAGGTTCTTCTGCACAATGGAGTCCGAAAGTTACAGTGATTACTGAATTACTGCTACAGCAGTTAACAGTGGGAAGTGGAGGGCTTCCCTGGTGGTCTAGTGGTTAAGAATCTGCCTGCCAATGCAGGGGACACGGTTCAATCTCTGGTCCAGGAAGATCCCACATGCCCTAGAGCAGCCTGGGCCTGTGTGCCACAACTACTGAGCCTGTGTTCTACAACCCGGAAGCCAAAACTACTGAGCCTGCCTGCTGCAACTAGTGAATCCTGCTTTCCCTGGATCCTGTGCTCCACAACAAGAGAAGCAATGAGAAGCCTCAAGTAGACAGTAGCTCCCGGTCCTTGCAAGTGGAGAAAAGCCCACACAGCATCGAGGAAGACCAGTGAAAAATAAAGAGCTTCCAGGGCTCCCAAGCCTGCCCTTCAGATCTTCAATCCTTGTCTGCATGTCAGGGTCAAAACAAGTGATGAGTCACAAAAGAGAAAAGTAATTATAATAATTATAAATACAATAGCAAAAGCAGTTATAATTTATAGAGTACTTGCCACAGGTCTGGAATGGTATTTATAGACATCTTAGGTAAGGCAAGGTGGTGTGGATCACTGGTTAAGAGGAAAGGCTCCGAAGGCATTTTGCCCCATTTGAATCTGAGCCTCGGCCATAGGCCATACTACCTATTTGACCTTTGGCATCTCGCTTTTCTATGCTTCAGCTTTCCCATCAGGGAAATGGGGATAATAACAGGGCTTATCTTATGGGCGGTTATGAGGATTAAAAGAGCTCATGCATGGAAAATTCTGAGGACGGTGCCTACACAAACAAGACTGAGGGTTTTTCTGTTTTGTCCTACTGCAGATATAATTGATATTAAGGACACACACATTCCTAGCATGTAAAAAGACCTCCAATAACTGTCTGAGGATGGTGGAAAATGTGAAGATAAAGTTTCATGGCCATTTTAAGCAGCAGCAACAAAATGAGCTACATGAGAACTAAGCCTGTGTGGGCACCGGGCTCCCCACCCCCCTTACCGAGGGCAGACGTGTGGGTGCAGGAAAGGCTGAGCCACACTACAGGGTCTCAGCCAGATGGACACGCCGACCTCCGCCCCCATCTCCAAGACAGGGAGGAACACTGGCGGTGAAATGTGGACCTGAGACCTGAACAGTACGATCCTGAAAGGCAGGGCAATCACCAAGTCAGACATCCAAGAGCAAGGGCTCACCTTCTGCAGATCACAGAACTTATGAAAGGCTATCAGCGCTGAACTGACTTCCCTTGGGGNAGTCCCATTACTTCATGGCAAATAGATGGAGAAACAATGGAAACAGATTTTATTTTCTTGGGTTCCAAAATCACTACAGATGATGACTGCAGCCATTAAATTAAAAGATGCTTGCTCCTTGGAAGAATAGCTGTGACCAGCCTAGAGAACATATTAAAAAGTAGAGACATTACTTTGCCGACAAAGGTCTATCTAGTCAAAACCATGGTTTTTCCAGTAGTCATGTATGGATGTGAGAGTGGGGCTATAAAGAAAGCTGAGCATCAAAGAACTGATGCTTTTAAACTGTGGTGTAGAAGACTCTTGAGAGTCCCTTAGAATGCAAGGAGATTAAACCAGTCAATCTTAAAGGAAATCAGTCCTGAATATTCTTTGAAAGGACTAATACTGAAGCTGAAACTCCAATACTTTGGTCACCTGATGCAAAGAACTGACTCATTTGAAAAGACCCTCATGCTGAGAAAGATAGAAAGTGGGAAGGGAAGGGGATGACAGAGGATGAGATGGTTGGATGGCACCACTGACTCAATGAATGTGAGTTTGAGCAAGCTCTGGGAGTTGGTGATGAACAGGGAAGCCCAGCCTGTTGCACTCTTTGGGGTCACAAAGACTCAGACATGACTCAGTGACTGAACTGAACTGAACTGAACAGAGCTCATGTGCAAAGTCAGTTTTGGCAGAATGTGAACGCTAAACCTAAGCAGCTAAATTCTCAGAATTTTCCAACCTCAAACACAAACTACACATAGAAATAGGACATTCCCTATGAACTCTGAGAAAACCATGAAAGATCTGGGCCACCAGACAAGTTTTGCTTATTTATAGCAGTTTACTCCAGAGATCTTGTTGCCTGTGTGTCCATGGGCCTCTATTGGAACTACTGTGTTCTAATAAAGCAATTTTCCCTGGCTTCAATCATCAGTTAGGATTTTGGTCCTTCCTATCCTAGAAGTATTTAAATTCCTTCTAAAAAATTATTCATTTCCCCCTGAATTCCTGCTCCCTCACACCAACAGCAATGCAGACCAAGGATTTTAGAGTATGGCAAGTCACAAATTTTGTTGCTCTTCCCCCAAACTTGCATAAATTCATATTCTCTGTAACTGTGTACAACTTACAACACTCAGCTGTTTCCTCACAAAGCAAATATCTGCTCTGAGATGACTGTCTTCTCAACACTAAGTGATAAACAGATTAACATAAATTTGAATTGCTTAATGTGTACTCTTCTAATATCTGATTAAAGGTCCAGTCTTGTACATTTCCATAATCTTTAATATTAAATTAGATTAATATTTAAATCTATTATTTATCTGAGAGAAGAGATTCCTAATTTATGGTTAATAATCAGCTACTTTTTTTGAAATTTCACTGTTGAAAAACTTTCAAGTAGTACCCTACTGTGACTTGCTTTGATGATACAGGCAAACAAGAGTGGATAGTTTACCTTACTTGAATTAATGGATGGCATAATGTGGAACATAATGATTCACTTGTTCATTCATTTATTTATGAATATATCCATTCATTTTTGTCATGTCTACTTCCAAATGATTTTCTTGTAAAGTAAATTTAAGTTGTAAAATAATTACAAGTCGGAAAAATCCAAGAATTATCTATTAGAAATGTGGAGAGCATGAGAGGAAGTGAAATGTAAGATTAGCTATTAAAGGGAGTTTAAATATCAGCTCTGGGGTTCCTAGAGGACAGTTTTAAAACAGAAGGACAATGGATTGGGTAGCTGTCATTGTCTACCAATCTGATCTGTCTACCAATCTGTCTACCAGCCTTGTCTAACTCAGTGAAACAATAAGCCATGCAGTGTCAGGCCACCCAAGACAGAGGGGTCATGGTAGAGGGTTATGACAAAATGTGGTCCACTGGAGAAGGGAATGTCAAAACACTTCAGTATTCTTGCCATGAGAACTCCATGAACAGTATGAAAAGGCAAAAGATAGGACGTTGAAAGATGAACTGCCCAGGTAGGTAGGTAGGTGCCCAATATGCTACTGGAGATCAGTGGAGAAATAACTACCGAAAGAATGAAGAGATGGAGCCAAAGCAAAAACAACATCCATTTGTGGATATGACTGGTGATAGAAGTAAAGTCCTATGCTGTAAAGAGCAATACTGCATAGGAACCTGGAATGTTAGGATCATTAATCAAGGCAAATTGGAAGTGGTCAAACAGGAGATGGCAAGAGTGAACATCAACGTTTTAGAAATCAGTGAACTAAAATAGACTGGAAAGGGTAAACTCAGATGACCATTATATCTACTACTGTGGGCAAAAATCCCTTAGAAGAAATGGAGTAGCCCTGATAGTCAACAAAAGAGTCCAAAATACAGTACTTAGATGCAACCTCAAAAACTACACAATGATCTCTGTTCATTTCCAAGGCAAAACATTCAATATCACAGTAATCCAAGTATGCCCCAACCAGTAATTCTGAAGAAGTTGAAGTTGAACAGTTCTATGAAGACCTACAGGATCTTCTAGAAATAACATCCAAAATAGATGTCCTTCTTATTATAGGGGACTGGAATGCTAAAGTAGGAAGTCAAGAAATACTCAGAGTAACAGGCAAATTTGGCTTTGGAGTACAGAATGAAGCAGGACAAAGGCTAATAGAGTTTTGCCAAGAGAATGCACTGGTCATAGGAAACACCCTCTTTCAATAGCACAAGGGAAGACTCTATACATGGACATCACCAGATGGTCAACACTGAAATCAGATTGATTATATTCTTTGCAGACAAAGATGGAGAAGTTTTATACAGTCACCAAAACAAGACTGGGAGCTGACTGTGGCTCAGACCATGAACTTCTTATTGCCAAATTCAGATGTAAATTTAAGAAAGTAGGGAAAACCACTAAACCATTCAGGTATGACCTAAATCAATCCTTTATGCTTCTACAATGAAACTGAGAAATAGATTCAAGGGATTAGATCTGAAAGACAGAGTGCCTGAAGAACTATGAACAGAGGTTCATGACATTCTATAGGAGGCAGGGATCAAGACCATCCCCAAAGGGAAAAAAAATACAAAAAGGTAAAATGGTTGTCTGAGAAGGCCTTACAAATAGCTGTGAATAGAGAGGAGTGAAAGGCAAAGGAGAAAAGGAAAGATATACTCATTTGAATACAGACTTCCAAAGAATAGCAAGGAGAGAATAGAAAGCCTTCCTCGGTGATCACCAGAAAGAAATAGAGGAAAACGATAGAATGGGAAAGACAAGAGATCTCTTCAAGAAAATTAGAGATACCAAGGGAACATTTCATGCAAAGATGGGCACAATAAAAGACAGAAATTTTATGGACCTAACAGAAGCATGAGATGTTAAGAAGTGGCAAGAATACACAAAAGAATTATACAAAAAAGATTATTACAACCTAGATAATCATGATGGCGTGATCACTCAAAGCCAGACATCATGGAATGTGAAGTCAAGTGGGCCTTAGGAAGCATCACTATGAACAAAGCTAGTGGATGGGATGGAATTCCAGATCAGCTATTTCAAATCCTAAAAGATGATGTTATGAATGTGCTGCACTCAATATGCTAGCAAATTTGGAAAACTCAACAGTGGCCACAGGACTGGAAAAGGCCAGTTTTCATTCCAATCCCAAAGAAAGGTAATGCCAAAGAATGCTCAAACTACCACACAATTGCACTCATCTCACATGCTAGTAAAGTAATGCTCAAAATTCTCCAAGCCAGGCTTCAAGAGTGCATAAACTGTGGACTCCCAGATGTTCAAGCTGGATTTAGAAAAGGCAGAGGAATAGAGATCAAATAGCCAATATCCGTTAGGTTATCAAAAAAGCAAGAGAGTTCCAGTAAAACACCTACTTCTGCTCTATTGACTATGCCAAAGCCTTTGACTGTGTGGAGCACAACAAATTGTGGAATATTCTGAAAGAGATGGGAATACCAGACCACCTGACCTGCCTCTTGAGAAATCTGTATGCAGATCAGGAAGCAACAGTTAGAACGGAACATGGAACAACAGACTGGTTCCAGATAGGAAAAGGAGTATGCCAAGACTGTATATTATCACCCTGCTTATTTAACTTATATGCAAAGTTCATCATGAGACACTCTGGGATGGATGAAGCACAAGCTGTGATCAAGATTGCCAGAAGAAATATCAATAACCTCAGATATACAGATGACACCCCCCTTATGGCAGAAAGTGAAGAAGAACTAAAGAGCCTCTTGATGATAGTGAAAGAGGAGAGTGAAAAATTAGGCTTAAAAGTCAACATTCAGAAGACTAACATCATGGCATTTGGTCCCATCGCCTCATGGGAAATAGATGGGGAAACAGTGGAAACAATGGCAAACTTTATTTTGGGGGGCTCCAAAATCACTGCACATGGTGACTGCAGCCTTGAAATTAAAAGACGCCTGCTCCTTGGAAGAAAAGTTATGACCAACCTAGACAGCATATTAAAAAGCAGAGACATTACTTTGCCAACAAAGGTCTGTCTAGGCAAGGCTGTGATTTTCCCAGTAGGCATGTATGGATATGAGAGCTGGACTGTAAAGAAAGCTGAGCCTTGAAAAATTGACACTTTTGAACTGTAGTGTTGGAGAAGATCTTGAGAGTCCCTGGACAGTAAGGAGATCCAACCAGTCCATCCTAAAGGAAATCAGTCCTGAATATTCATTGGAAGGACTGATGCTAAAGCTGAAACTCCAATACTTTGGCCACTTGATGAGAACTGACACATTTGAAAGGACTCTGATGCTGAGAAAGATTGAAGGCAGGAGGAGAAGTTGAAGACAGAGACTGAGATGGTTGGATGGCATCACCAACTCAATAGATATGAGTTTGGGTAAACTTCGGGTGTTGGTGCTGCAGTCCATGGGGTCTCAAAGAGTCAGCTACGACTGAGCGATATAACTGACCTGAAGTGAAGAAAGGGAGGCCTGGATTTCATTGAAGGATGCAGGTAGATGTGGATTTATCCCATGGCTCAGTTATGAGAAATCTGCCTGCAATACTGGAAACGTTGGCTCAATCAAGAATATCCCTTGGAAAAGGAAATGGTAACACACTTCTATATTCTGGGCAAGGAAATCTCATAGATAGAGGAGCCTGGCAGGCTAGTCCAGGGTGTCAAAAAGAGTCAGACTTGACGAGTTTAAACAACCACAAAAATAGCAGTTTATTAGGAAACACATTTTTATTCCTTCCTTAAGTGTTGAATTGTGGGAAATATCTCATGTGCACTTTTAAGAGGGTATTTGAAAACACAATGGATGTTGCTCTTGATGGCAATTTTTTTTTCTTTTTTAATCCAGAGAATTCCAAGAAAGCTGGCTTCACTGGGAAAGCTGAAAGCATAATGATTGATAAAGTCCTTGAAGCTATATTTTAACCACAGTTTTGCAGCCCATATATGTAGCACTCTGGTCATCTCACTAGATAAAAGGATCAAGCTTAGAGTTAATATAGTTTATATCATAATTGTATTTCTTACTCTACAATGGTTAATAAATCAATTGGGTATCAAGAGTCCAAATGTCCCCTGAGTAGTGCAAAGTACTTTGAGGGCATTGTTAAATAAAATTTAAGAAATAAATTTAAGACAAATATTTAAGAAATAAATAAATTAAAGACAATTTAACTTCAGTCAAAGCCATGGGAAACTCAATACAGATGCATGGAGAGTTTAAGGGAAGAGAGATCCTTGAGTAAGGAGATGATTGCTAAAGGCTTTGATGAGGAGGAAAATTTTGAAAATGTCCTGAATAAGAACATTTCAAATAAGCTATTTAAAATCCTGAAAGATTTGAAATAAGCTATTTTAAATCCTGAAAGATGATGCTGCACTCAATATGCCAGCAACTTTGAAAAACTCAGCAGTGGCCACAGGACTAGAAAAGGTCAGTTTTCATCCCAATCCCAAAGAAAGGCAATGCCAAAGAATGCTCAAACTACCGCACAATTGCACTCATCTCACACACTAGTAAAGTAATGCTCAAAATTCTCCATGCCAGGCTTCAGCAATACGTGAACTGTGAACTTCCAGATGTTCAAGCTGGATTTAGAAAAGGCAGAGGAACCAGAGATTAAATTGCCAACATCCACTGGATCATCAAAAAAGCAAGAGAGTTCCAGAAAAACATCTATTTCTGCTTTATTGACTATACCAAAACCTTTGACTGTGTGGATCACAATAAACTGTGGAAAATTCTGAAAGAGATGGGAAAACCAGACCACCTGACCTGCCTCTTGAGTAACTTATATGCAGGTCAGGAAGCAACATTTAGAAGTGTACATGGAACAACAGACTGGTTCCAAATAGGAAAAGGAGTACGTCAAAGCTGTATTTTGTCACCCTGCTTATTTAACTTATATGCAGAGTACATCATGAGAAACGCTGGGCTGGAAGAAGCACAAGCTGGAATCAAGATTGCTGGGAGAAATATCCATAACCTCAGATATGCAGATAACACCACCCTTATGGCAGGAAGTGAAGAAGAACTAAAAAGCCTCTTGATGAAAGTAAAAGTGGAGAGTGAAAAAGTTGCCTTAAAGCTCAACATTCAGAAAATGAAGATCATAGCATTGGTCCTATCACTTCATGGGAAATAGATGGGGAAACAATGGAAACAGTGACAGACATTATTTTGGGGGGCTCCAAAATCACTGCAGATGGTGACTGCAGCCATGAAATTAAAAGACACTTACTCCTTGGAAGAAAAGTTATGACCAACCTAGATAGCATATTCAAAAGCAGAGACATTACTTTGCCGACTAAGGTCCGTCTAGTCAAGGCTATGGTTTTTTCCTGTGGTCATGTATGGATGTGAGAGTTGGACTGTGAAGAAAGCTGAGCACTGAAGAATTGATGCTTTTGAACTGTGGTGTTGGAGAAGACTCTTGAGAATCCCTTGGACTCCAAGGAGATCCAACCAGTCCATTCTAAAGGAGATCAGCCCTGGGATTTCTTGGAGGGAATGATGCTGAAGCTGAAACTCCAGTACTTTGGCCACCTCATGTGAAGAGTTGACTCATTGGAAAAGACTCTGATGCTGGGAGGGATTGGGGTCAGGAGGAGAAGGGGATGACAAAGGATGAGATGGCTGGATGGCATCACTGACTCAATGGACCTGAGTCTGAGTGAATTCTGGGAGTTGGTGATGGACAGGGAGGCCTGGCATGCTGCGATTCATGGGGTTGCAAAGAGTCGGACACGACTGAGCAACTGAACTGAACTTGATGAGGAGGAAAATTTGGAAAATGTCCCGAATAAGAAAAAGACTAATACACACACACACACACACACACACACACACACACTCACACACACACACACAAATACATACATACATATACACAATGTTGAGAATGGATAATTTTAGAAGGTTACAATTAGTCACATTTAGATGTGTAACCAGATGGCTAAAGACAAAATATTGGATAGTTTCTGAATAATATCTGGATCTTTTAATCAAAATATTGTGTTGCTCCCAAGAACAAATGGAATAATGATAAGCCATGCTACAAGTCTTCTTTCATAAGCATGTTTTTCCCCCAGAACTTTTCTAATTTTCACATGTTAAATGTTTTTAAATTTAGTTGATAAATATTAGAGTAAAAATCTCAAGGCTTGGAATACCATTTGACTTAATTTTAACCTTATCGGACTCCATAGAATAACAAAAAAAGAGAAGGTCAAATTTTCTCTAGGATTATTATAGAAAGAATTAACATTCTTTAGTTGTTCTCTTAACGCTGCTTGAAGGACTACTAGACATTAAACCATCCTGAACTATCCTACACATGTCTTTATTTTAATATTAATAATTTTTAAGTGTGTCCATTAAATAACATATGTGTTTTGTAGACTCTTGCTTTATAAAGTTCATGCATATAAAATTCATTGAATTGCATTGAAAAAAATTAAATTTTATTGAATTGTTATACTATTTTAACAAGAAAATAATGTTATATGGGTCAAAATTTTTTCAAAAGTTAAATATTTCAAAAGATGTTCAGAAGAAATTATACAAAAAAATATTCTATTTTCAATAAGGCCACAGCCTGTGGATATGGAAAAAAAAATGTTCCATTGCAAACTTGGAAATGTAGTAGTATCCTCTTGTATGAATACACACACACACACACACACACACACTCACTCACAAACAATGCAGAAAAACTGTAATAATTTTAAGGCTCAATCAATGACAAAAGGCATACTCTACAAGGTTGATTTTTATGAACTAATTCCTATAAACACAGAAGGTCATTTCTTTTACTGATTTGGTATTCTTAAATAAATTTTTATTGTTTATAAATTTGAAAATCATTACAGAAAAATAACCTCAATTTGTTTTATTAAGAATTGAAGATTGGAAATGAATTTGCATTCATGAAAAATTTGTGTAGGATACTTCTACATGATTCATAATTTTCTGTCAATTTTATGACTCCTTTATGTATTTTGTTAAATAATACTTTTAAGATTTCCTTGTGTAATTATGAGAGATTTTCAATATAGAGAAAATAAATGAAGGCTTATGCACTCGCTGCCTGTTTCAGCAGATATTAATATTTTACTTTATTTGTTTCTGGTTACGAATTTTGTATGTAAAAATAAAGCATTGCAAATACTACATTGTTTCTCCTTCTTTCCCAGACATATTATTTTCATATGTATGGTTTTGTAATTTTTCTACATAGGTATGAATTCTGCCTCCCAAATATATGATAAATTTTGCCTAACATGTATTTATTTTTTCAAAACTTTTATTTAAAAATCATATTATCTTAACAATATTTTAATGATAAAGAATTTGTTTATTTGAATTTATTCAAATATAATACTAAAACATTTTAGTTATTCTCTCTAATTGGTTAAATAATAATAAAGTCAATGTTATTCAAACATCAATTATATTTTGTTTTCTTATTCAAATACAGTGCTTACCTTGGTACACACAAATACATTATTTGTGTAGAACAACATAATGCAGTATCTCGAGGAAAATATCCCAGAAATCCTTCCTGAATCTTTTGTGCTTTATTCAGTAACTGTGTTATTTATTTTACAGTGGGGATACTAAACCACTAGGAAAGAGATTTATAGCTGTTGCACAGCACTTCCAGAATTCCAGATATAATCAGGGAGCTAATATTGCTTTTATGATGATTCTGTACTTATAAACCAGAATGTAAATAAGCAGATATTTAGGCGCTTAATTTAAACCGAGACAAATGTCTCTGTATGAAATGGACTATTACGGGTTTATCTGCTATTCATTTCAGAAATACACTACAGTAGCCCAGTGGACCAGATAATCACATATAGTTGAAAGTGTGAACGATGCAGTGTAGCCATTCATTGCTTTTACATTATGTAGCAGGCAGAAAATTGGTAAGAATTCAAAATGCCTGTAAATAGTAGCCTCTGCTGAATAGATGTTTCCAGAATGTTTACTAAATAAGACAATGGAAGCTTGTGAAATCAGCTGGTTTTCTCACATCTGCCACAAAACCACTCCTGAAGAATAAATTTTTTCTGCTTTGGATTTCTGAATTCTATTTAATATACTTCAAAAAATGCTAATGTACAGGGTTGCCTGAGGCATCTCCTACCTACACTCAGCAAGGCATTTTACATGTCTCTCTTCTTTTTTTATCTACTTCATTTTCCCATTCATTAATTTTTAAACTCAAACGATTTGTTCTTTAGACACACTGCTATTCTCTGTCTACATATGAGGGCATGCCCCCGCATCATGTCTCCATTCCACTACTAAGAGAATTTTATATTATTCAAACCAGGTCTAGGTCTTTGAACAAGGTGAATGTCCCAGTAAATGTGGCTAATTCAAATCCAAAAAAATAGATTTTATTGAATCATATCAAAGACTTGGAATATTCCAAGCAGCGATGTCTTAGATAAATCAATTTGAAATCTTTGATTAAGTATATGATACTGTGTATGCCCAATCAAACTTTATTTGACTCAAATCTATTTAACCGGGATTGCAAATATAGTCTATATTTTTAAAGAGATAAATCTCTGTGCAAAATGAATCCACCTAGTGATTACAAGCTGCTTATTTTACATCCTAATATGTGGATGGGGGCTCTGGGTCTCAGCACGGAATTTACACAAGAGTTGTTGATTCAGTTAAAACAAAAATGCCATGTCAACTTTCTTTTTTCAGTTAGTGCTAGTCACTGCCAGGAAATAGCTTTCTGAAACAGAGTTCTTAAATTTAATCTCCACTTGATTGAATTAAACACACGTATCTGAAAAGAGAGTAAGAAAAAAAAATAATAATAAAGTTAACTCATTGCCAAACTGTCAAAGAGAAGAATGGCTGAACATTTTGAGGGGAAAATACCTTGATTTCAGCTTATTTCAAGGGCATAGTTGGGCATTTCTTTTTTAAGTTAAAAAAGGTTACACATTTGTATTCTGTCAACCATTCTGTTATTTTCATTAAATAAGACTGAAGAATGAAAGACGATGAGAATATTCAGCTTCACCTGATAAGATTTTTTTCTTTAAAGATGACCCCAACCTGTGGAAGATGATTTATGAAATCATGGTTTTCATTATTGGACTACGTGCTGACTGTGTTGTTTTTGATTGATGAGCCTTAGTTTTCTTCTCCTTTTGTCTTTAGCGGAGACCAAGGGCAGAGGAACTTTGCCAGCCGATAGAAGAAACTATGTAAAAGGTGTAATATTTAGGGACAGGTGGTTTGAAAGAAATGTAAAGGAAAGGATACAAATAGCTTAGGCATATTAAAACATGAGGCTTTAAAAAATAGATTTGCCTTTTTAAAGATGATTACATGAACTATGGCAGAGGATTTATAAAAATTTTCACTTGCTTGCTGAAAATAATGGAAAAATGCAAGAACAGGGACATGTTATTCACTCTTGCATATAAAATCTAGATGACACAGAAGAACATCTGTTATTTTACAGGTGAATAGAAAATAGATTTGCCTGTTTTTACAGTGTACAAAGGAATATGTTTTTTTGCTGAAGTTGGAAGATGTATAGCTTAAATTTTAGAGCATTTCTCACCAATTAAACAATATCTTTATGAAACAATATTTTTCTTATTTTTTTTAATCTGAAGTTTATTTTCTTATCTGTGTGTACTCTCTTTAAAACTTCTCAAAATAATACAGGCAAGCCTATAAAGAGATGGGGACAGACAAGCTTTGGTACATAGCACCTGTGAATGTTGTGGAATTCCAGCCAGGACTACAGAGAATATGGAACATCTTCATCCTTTCCTTTGAAATCATTTCTGTTTACTTTCAGAGCCTATTCTTTTCTAATATTTTGTTCATTCCCATTCACCAGTAAAAGGGAGCTTTAAAAATAAGTAGTTTAAAAGTGATATGTATTTTATAAAGAACAAGTCTTTGTAACTGATACAATCCATTTATTAAAAATTGATAGCTATTTTCTATTAAGCATCCCTACTGTATTTAGATAATTCTTAACATATCCATACATACATTTTTGTTGAATAAGTTAATTTTTAATATTTCTCTAAAAATACATTAGAAAAGTAGGCAGGCATGAATCCAAGCCTAAATATTACAAAAATTGTGAGACCCTCTTTGAAAAGAGAATATGAACGTAGACTATAGACATTACTTTGGAAGTAAGTATTAATTAGGAAGAGAACTGTAAAAGTGAGATCCCTGAAAGTTAAAATTCATTAGCTTCATGGTAGACCGGTCTCTGCATTTTTTTTTTTTATAATGGAGTAAGTAAGTGTTAGTCACTCCGTCATGCCCGACTCTTTGCGACTCCATGGACTGCAGCTCACCAGACTCCTCTGTCCATGAGATTATCCAAGCAATGATACTGGAGTAGATTGCCATTTCCTTCTCAGGGGATCTTCCCAACCCAGGGATAGAACCCAGGTCTCCGGCACTGCAGGCAGATTCTTTACTGATTGTACTACAAGGGAAGCCCACCTAATGGAGTAAATTTAAAATATATTAAACATAGGCAAAACAGTTATATTAAATAAAGGCTTATCAGTTATAATGCCTTCATCAATCTTACCACCACCACCACCACCACCACCATTTACTGAGCACTTAGAAAAGGAAGGCAGTGTTCAAGGGCTTTGCATTAATTATCTCATGTAATTTATTTAATGAGGTGTATACAATCTTGTCTGCATTTTAGAGTTAAGGCAATTACTGCTAAAGGAGTTTAAATACAATGCCCCAGGTCATGCAGCTAACAAATGGAGGAACAAAAATTCCAATACAAGTTTATACAGATTTAGGAAATTAAACAAGATGCCCTACTCTATTTATATATACAACGAAAAATAAGGACAATGCAAAATTAATGTAAACATTTTCATATTTATTCAAAGAAATTCTCAAATTTGTGGTAATTGTGTTTCATAAATACTTCAGGAATTTTAATGCTATAAATGTAATATCTGAATCTTTCAGGATATTAATTCCGAGGAGCACTGGAATGTTCAAAGCTCATCACAATTTCAGGCCTCATTGACACCATTTATCCTGCAAGTTATATAGAGTGGTTTTATTTAATGAGCAAGGGAAGCATCACCAAAACAAATTTTTTGGTTTTCAAATTTTGCCTAGTTTTTTATAGCTAACAAAAATTAATATACTTCAATGAGAAGTTTTAGGGATCATCTAGAAGGTCTATTTTTGCAAGCATTTTATTAATAAACTCTTGAAAATTCAAACATGCACTCTATAAGCAGAGAATGTAAAGATGTTAAAAATATGTTTTTCCAATCAAAATACACACTTCAAGACTTGGCAGCTTTAGAAACAGAAAATGAAAACAACAGTTATTAAATCCCTGAGAAGTAGGTAATGCATTAAAAAAAATGAGACATATTAAAATGCAAAACACTCAACAGTTTGACTAAACAAAAATATTTTTATTGGAGATATATAAATAATGATGTATGTTAATAACTTATAATTCAGCATAGCTGTTGGGTCCTGGCTTGACCACTTGTAAACTTGATGGATACCTTAAGACAGAGCTTTTCAAATTTTTCTTGGAATTTTCTCAAGGCGTAAAGAACAAACATCAGAAATCACGTGAGTCTTGCAAGTTCAGACCAAATTTATCAATCTTTATACGGAAAAGCATTTTAAATTTCTTTACCTTATAAGTACCTATGAAAGTTTAATTATCTCCCATAATATATCCATGTTCATTTTCACAGAAAAATGTTTTAAGTGTTCCGTCAAGTTGCATATCTCTTTCCAAATCTTTATGTAAAATGTAAATTCAAGGATGATATCACTAGGTTCTGTGAATTGTCAAAGCAAAAGTTGCACTGGCCAAAATTAACATGCTTACAAGACTTTATTCAAGACTATTACAACAGAGGAGAAAGAATGAACCATGAAAATGGAAGGTTCAGTTCCATTCAGTTCAGTCTCTCAGTCGTGTCCGACTCTTTGCAGCGCCATGGACTGCAGCATGCCAGGCTTCCCTGTTCATCACCAGCTCCCAGAGCTTAATGAAATTCATGTTCATTGAGTCAGAATGCTATCCAACCATCTCATCCTCTGTCATCCCCTTCTCCTCCCACCTGCAATAATTCTCAGTTTCAGCTTCAGCATCAGTGCTTCCAGTGAATATTCAGGACCGATTTCCTTTAAGTGGACTGATTTGATCTCCTTGCTGTCCAAGGGACTCTCAAGAGTCTTCTCTAGCACCACAGTTCAAAAGCATCAGTTTGTTCCATTCAGTTCAGTCTCTCAGTCGTGTCCGACTCTTTGCAGCGCCATGGACTGCAGCATGCCAGGCTTCCCTGTTCATCACCAGCTCCCAGAGCTTAATGAAATTCATGTTCATTGAGTCAGAATGCTATCCAACCATCTCATCCTCTGTCATCCCCTTCTCCTCCCACCTGCAATAATTCTCAGTTTCAGCTTCAGCATCAGTGCTTCCAGTGAATATTCAGGACCGATTTCCTTTAAGTGGACTGATTTGATCTCCTTGCTGTCCAAGGGACTCTCAAGAGTCTTCTCTAGCACCACAGTTCAAAAGCATCAGTTCTTCTGCACTCACCTTTCTTTATAGGCTAACTCTAACATCCATAACATGGCTATGGGAAAAACCATAGCTTTGACTAGATGGACCTTTGTTGGCAAAGTAATGTCTCTGCTTTTTTAATATGCTGTCTAGGTTGGTCATAACTTTTCTTCCAAGGAGCAAGTATCTTTAATTTCATGGCTGCAGTCACCATCTGCAGTGATTTTGGAGCCCCACAAAATAAAGTCTGTCACTCTTTCCATTGTTTCCCCATTTATTTGCCATGAAGTGATGGGACCAGATTCCATGATGTAAGTTTTCTGAATGTTGAGTTTTAAGCCAACTTTTTCACTTTCCTCTTTTACTTTTATCCAGAGGCTCTTTAGTCTTCTTTGCTTTCTGCCATAAGTGTGGTGTCATCTGTGTATCTGAGGTTATTGATATTTCTTCTGGCGATCTTGATTCCAGCTTGCACTTCATCCAGTCCAGTGTTTCTCATGATGTACTGTGCATATAAGTTAAATAAGGAGAGTAACAATACACAGCCTTGACGTACTCCTTTCCCTATTTGGAACCATGTTCAGTTGCTTCTTGACCTGCATACAGATTTCTCAGGAGGCAATTTTTAACTACTGAGATGACCTAATGGAAAAGTATTGCAAGACTGTAAGGAGAAGTTGCTCAATGGGATATTGCAAGTTCATTTAGCTATTCCTGAGTTTACAACTTTTTTTTCCTTTGATTAAATCATCTAAATTTGCTATTTGCCACAAGGTGATAGTTTTTTCAGTGTTTACATGTCAAAGAGATGGTTGTCAGGTCCTTGAGAAATACACGTACTAGGCTGTAAAACTGGCAAGAGCCTGTGAAGGATTTCACAGAATCAAAGAAAAAAATATATAATTTCAAGTTTTCTAAAGTAAATACTCTAAGAGGGAGTTCAGAGGCCCAGAGTCAGGAAGAAACCTGCTTAAAATTTAGTCAAGCCAAGGAGAACTTGGAGATCAGTCACAGTGTGTGTGTGTGTATATGTATATATATATATATATAACCTGGGTTCGATCCTGGATCAAGAAGATCCCCTGCAGGATCTGGCCACCCACTCCAGTACTCTTCCCTGGAGAATCCCATGGATTGAGGAGCCTGAAGGGCTACAGTCCATAGAGTTACAAAGAACTGGACACAACTGAAGTGACTGAGCACACGCGTATATATACATATAGACTTCCCAAGTGGCTCAGTGTAAAGTATTTGCCTGCCAGTGCAGGAGACATAGGAGACACAGCTTCAAACCCTGGGTTAGGAAGATCCCCTGAAGGAGGAATTGGCAACCCACTCCAGTAGTCTATCCTGGAGAATCTCATGGACAGAGGAGCCTGGAGGTCTACTGTCCACAGGGTGGCAAAGAGTCAGATACAACTGAGCATGCACACAAATGTATATATAGATAGATTAAACATTTTGAGACTCTACTAGTTTGCTATAACATACCTATATGATTTTACACCTAATAGTATATAACAGTATTTTTCAACAGGTACATTTGTAGATATTTTTTAATGTACAAAGCAGAATTCAAACCCATTTTGTTCTTTATCTCATTTAAACCTCACAGTCTCCTGAGAAGTCTTTCTCAGTTTTATAATTTCCCTATGAGAGAAGAGTTTATGAGATTAATAAAAGGGGTTGGGATTGGAACCAAGGTCCGTCTGACTCTAAATAGTTGTCGTCTGTATTGCCTTTCCAAAAGTTCCTCAAAAAATGTAACTTCCATTTCTTCATTGGAAACATAAACATATTTTCAAAAGCTAGACTGGTTTGTCATGTTTATCATATTATGTAAGTAAGAATGAATGAAATGATAATCCACTAGCCTAACATGATGAATGATACTGAATAATGGTGTTTAAGGTGGGCTTTTTGTGAATATTACTGGGTACAAAGATTTCCTGCCTAATGAAGGTCACAGTGCTTGTTAAATGTTGATTAACTGACTGCAAATTCTTGATGTAATTTGAGCTTATTTGACATTTGTATTTCAAAGTACATGTCCACTCTCTCAAAACTTGATTATCTGTGAGCAACACAAAAGCGAAGAACTCAAAGTCATCTGACTAGCACACTTTTCAATCAACTGCTTTGTTAGAGAAAGATATATGGTATAGAGAGAAGGCAAACATGCTTTTGAGTCATTATTTAGGACAGAACATGGTGGCAACCACACCCCACAGTGATGGACAGAGTAGTGTATTTGTACTCTAAGAGACCAGGATGGTGTTAGACAAATGGTTTGGTTAGATAAACAGTTTTTAGGAAAAAAGTGAGAGGTGAGATCTGGTTTTATCTAAAGGTCCTTTATTGTTCCATGATTCAAAAGTTTTCTTTATGAGAATAATGGCCTCAGGTTTCCGAAAGAAGAGTAAAGAAGCTACTTCTAGATATGCCTGCACTCAGATGATAATAGATTCTCAGTCTGCGCCAAAGGTTCATGACCCTTTTAAATTACCTGAAGAACTTTGAAAAATAAGCCACCAAGGTAACTCTTTAGAAATTCTTATTCACTTGGGCTGGGTGGAGTTTGGCCTTTAATAATCTTTGAAATCTCTCCAGACGATTCTAACACTTAAGCAGAGTTGAAGCCACAGCTCTGTGTCCACAACTTGTGGTAGAACAAATACACCAGACATTAACCTATCTATATCAGGTCAGGGTTACATTGGTCATAGATAGAAATTTGTTATTTTTCTGTGAAAACTCATAGTCTTGTAGATGTTTCATGTATTGTAAAAAGCAAACCATCTCATCAAACATCATGTTCCTTCCTGGAAACAGAGAATGCTGCTGCTGCTGCTGCTAAGTCGCTTCAGTCGTGTCTGACTCTGTGCGACCCCATAGATGGCAGCCCGCCAGACTCCGCCATTCCTGAGATTCTCCAGGCAAGAATACTGGAGTGGGTTGCCATTTCGTTCTCCAATGCATGAAAGTGAAAAGTGAAAGTGAAGTTGCTCAGTCGTGTCCAACTCCTAGCGACTCCATGGACTGCAGCCCACCAGGCTCCTCTGTCCACAGGATTTTCCAGGCAAGAGTACTGGAGTGGGGCGCCATTGCCTTCTCCAGGAAACAGAGAAGAGCTGGTGCAATATTTACTCCTTTGGGGAAAAGCAGAATGGTGTACTGGAAAGAACACTTAAGGTTTCTAAAGATGGAGATTCTAGTCCCAAATCTACAAAATAGCCTTGAGAACTTATATCAGCCAGTTAACAAACTGAACCTGTTTCTTCCCCTAAACATGGCCTTCTGTTTTTTATCTTTTACTAACTATTTCATACATCTAGCCTTAATCTTCCAATTCAAGTTTAGTATTTTTGACCCTATTTTATAGATGACTAAATTACAGTGAAAATCATCTTTGTAACTCACCCATTCAGTAAGAAGTAGAGAGAATTCCATCCAAGTCTTTCAATGCTGAACAAGTTAAGGTTCATCTGCAAACAAAACTCCTTTAACTTATTTAAACAGAAAGGTACATTAAACATTCAGTTAATGAACTGGAGGGACAGGCTCTACATTCAGCTTCCAATAATGGTCCCCACCTGCAGAGTCCTTGGCCTTTTCTTTAATTGATGGGGGAAACTCCTGCCGCCTTTGTAAAGGACCACTGAGTCACTGAGTTGCTAACAGAGAGATGTGTTGATAGAATCCACACCCGCAAAATTTCTTCATGGCACCTTGCCTGTCCTTTACTTAACTTGATTCTGACTGCAAATGTAACAAAATTCATCTGATTGGTGAAAACCTAAATTTAACTCAGGCCATGTGGCAAAGGCATCTGGAAAGTCGAGCTTTACCTTTCCAGCTTCCATGATATAGAAAGGTGCATAAGACAGAGGCAGATTGAATGTGGAATAGCTGGTGTTTGACATTTACCACAATTTCATGTGCTGTTTTTACTGTTTGTGGCTATATTACGTGTGTGTTCTGATAATGAAATCAAACAATGTATGAAGGGTTCCTAAAATAACTAAAATATCAAGTTTATTTTTTTTCAAATGCAAATTACTATTATTAAAGCATGCAGATAAGAGATAATGCTCATTTAGAGTGACATTTATTTAGAAGGTACTGTGACCCAGCACTATTTCAATGCTTTATATCAAATAATTTATTTGACCTTTACAGTAACCTTACAAACAAACCAAGGCAGAGATTTTAGGAAGCTTAGGAAAAGCCACCTATCTAACACAAAGGAGAGCCAGATTTGAGCCCATTTAGTCTGCATACTTACCTCTGGATAATCCTTTGTCTCCATGACAGACATAGACAGAAGCAGCTTGCTTTCATTGAATTTTTAGATGCTTTACAACTTGATTAATGCTAGAACATGACATAAAAAAAAATCAAACAATAAACAACACCCACCAACACATACATACAGGTTTTCTGACAAAGGAGATAAATGGGGTAAGCCAGAAACAGTAGAGGGGTTGCAGAAAAAAGAAGGCAAGCCCAGCCCTCCCCCTTGTAAAGTTCAAAATAAATTATTATTTTGCAATTTGTCTACCTATGATAACCATTCTGAATTTTTGCTGCATAAAAATGAAGGAAAAAAATGTGTTTCAACTTAAATACATTTTGCCTTAAGGAGCTTCAGACAGTTTGAACTTGAAATGCAGCCCATGAATGAATATTTAATTTCACTTTCCTTATAAGTGAAATTGAATCACTTTTGCAAGTCTGAGGGTGACAGTTTCAAATTTCAACTCAGGCAGGCAATCAACAGAGAATAATATTACAGCAGGGGAAAAAGTTGGTGATTCAGTAATGACATTTTAATGTTACAGAATAGAGTATTGGTATAGAAATTTGCAATCCCTTGTGATAGCTTTATGTTGACTTAACAATCAATACTATCATAACAATAAAAATATTCAAGTCTCTAGCTATAGGCAATGCCTAAGAATGAGAACTTGTCCATCATTTGTTAAAGCCTTCCATGTTTTTGTACACAACAAAGAATTTTCCATGCATTTAATCTGGTGTTTTAAATTATGGCATAGATATTTAAAGATATAAAAAAAGTATTTCTTCCTTTGGCCATTATTTACAAAAACAAAGGTAGTTTTATGGAATACTTTTTAAAGTTACCTTCTGAAACTAATTTGCACTTTTATTTTAAATTCAAACAACTTCAACTACAATAGATGGTATCTTATCATCATTAAGCATTTATTAAGCTTTCTTTTTGTGTGGCGCCATAATCAGTACTTAAAACAAACATGGTCTCTGTCCATTAGAACTGAGGCCTATAACCTGCTCAGTAACCACAAAATGGACTCCAACCCACTCAGTATCTTTACTTACTGAGTTAAAGAATAATGACTATAACAGCCTGATTTTTTCTAGCAATGATGTTTATAAATTGATCTTCTTTCTTATTATGATCCATGAGCATTTTCTTATTCTGACATGTTTTTTCTGCTTGCAGAGAATGTGGAAATAGACTGTTATTATGTGCATCTTCCATGGTGGGAAGAAAGAATGAGAAATAGCAGGAGTTTACAGCTTTTTAAATTTTAAGTTAGGGAAATAGATTCAGAGAAATTTTCCAGGCTTCTTATTTTGTGGGGTAGTCTAACTCCATCTATAAACAAAACACATGTAAATTTACATACAAGCTCACAAAAGACAATATGAATATTGGATCTGTCTCCCTCATCAAATATTTCTAGACATTACTTGTTCTCTTCAAGACTGGTTATAGTGAATGTCTATCTACTAAGGAAAGGGAAACCAACGAGGTATGATGTCTGCCTTCAAAAAATGCATAATCTCAAAAGACAAATGTAAGATGTATCAAAGATATACTATAAGATCATGGTTAGGAGAAGTACTCTACATATGTGCAAGAACTACAGAAGGGTATAGATTACTCTCCTGCTTTACTAAACACATCTCATCAGAGATGAAAATAGAAATAGGTTTTGAATACTGAGTAGAGTTAACCCAGGCTGAGAAAGATAGCAAGGGTCCTCTAGAGAAGAAAGCATTAAGGAAGGTGCATCAAATCTCAATCTCATTGATCTCTTTGGATTATAGAAAAAAGCAAGAGTGTTCCATAAAAACATCTACTTAGCTTTATTGACTACACCAAAGCCTTAGACTGTGTGGGTCATGACAAACTGGAAAATTTTTAGAGAGATGGGAATACCAGACCACCTTACCTGCCTCCTGAGAAATCTGTATGCNTCATTGATCTCTTTGGATTATAGAAAAAAGCAAGAGTGTTCCATAAAAACATCTACTTAGCTTTATTGACTACACCAAAGCCTTAGACTGTGTGGATCATGACAAACTGGAAAATTTTTAGAGAGATGGGAATACCAGACCACCTTACCTGCCTCCTGAGAAATCTGTATGCAGTTCAAGATGCAACAGTTAGAACTGGACATGAAACAACAGACTGCTTCCAAATTGGGAAAGGAGTATATCAAGGCTATATACTGTCACCTTGCTTATTTAACTTTTATGCATCATACATAATGCCAGGCTAGATGAAACACAAGCTGGAATCAAGATTGCTGGGAGAAATATCCATAACCTCAGATATGCAGGTGACACCACCCTTAAGGCAGAAAGTGAAGAGGAACTAAAGAGCCTCTTTACAGTGAAACAGAGAGTCAAAAAGCTGGCTTGAAACTCAACATTCAAAAAACTAAGATCATGGTATCCAGTGCCATCACTTCATGGCAAGTAGATGGGGAAACAATGGAAACTGTGACAGACTAGAAATATCCATAACCTCAGATATGCAGGTGACACCACCCTTAAGGCAGAAAGTGAAGAGGAACTAAAGAGCCTCTTTACAGTGAAACAGAGAGTCAAAAAGCTGGCTTGAAACTCAACATTCAAAAAACTAAGATCATGGTATCCAGTGCCATCACTTCATGGCAAGTAGATGGGGAAACAATGGAAACTGTGACAGACTTTTCTTGGGCTCCAAAATCACTGCAGATGGTGACTGCAGTCATGAAATTAAAAGATGTTTGCTCCTTGGAAGAAAAACTATGACCAAAAGTTTATTAAAAAGCAGAGACATTACTTTGCTGACAAAGGTCGGTCTGGTCAAAGCTATGGTTTTCCAGTAGTCATGTATGGATGTGAGAATTGGACCATAAAGAAAGCTGAGTGCCGAAGAATTGATGCTTTTAAAAAAACAGTGGTGTTGGAGAAGACTCTTGAAAGTCCCTTGAACTGCAAGGAGATCTAACCAGTCAATCCTAAAGGAAATCAGTCCTGACTATTCATTGGAAAGACTGATGCTGAAGCTGAAGCTCCAATACTTTGGCCACCTAATGCGAAATGACTCATTGGAAAAGACCCTGATGCTGGGAAACATTGAAGGCACGAAGAGAAGAGGACAACAGAGGATGAGATGTTTGGATGGCATCACCGACTCAATGAACATGAGTTTGAGCAAGCTCTGGGAGTTAATGATGGACAGGAAAGCCTGGCATGTTGCAGTCCATGGGGTTGCAAAGAGTCAGACACAACTGAGAGACTAAACTGAACTGATTAAATCTCAAAGCTCACAGTGAGTCTGGAGATGGTACATAAGCTGATGTGGAAAGAATTGAGGACACATAGTGATGGAATTTCTGAAGATAATCCTGGAACAGAGTATAGGCATTAATTTTTGGAAAATCATGATTGCTCTGCTAAGAAGTTTGAATTGATCCTGATGGATTAGCAGCCATTTAAAGGGAATGATTTGTTATGACTATTTGAGGGCAGATAATCATGGGAACAGACATTTGCTCACAGAGTGTTTCACCTCATAAGCATTACTTACCTAGCCTCATATCCTTGTAAAGTATCCCTGTTACCTTTCTTAATAAGTTTGTCAGTCCATTCTTTTTATCTATTCACCCCTTTCCACTTGTATGCATTAAACACCCATTATGTTAAATAGCCCTTGGCTCTGGGAACAAAGGGATAACCAGTATTGATAGTCTCTATACTTGGAGAAATCAAAACTGTTGAAGGTATATGAATTAATTACCTACAAAGCACACAAAGCTTAGAGGTTTTAAAAGGCTAGCCATATTCTTTTTCACAATTCTATCAGTTGACTCGGCAGTATGCTACTGGTCTAGACTGGGCTGCATTCCATGGAAGCCAGCTGAACTTGGTGGTATATGGTGCCTTCACTCATAGGGTCAGCTTAACTCAAGAGATAGAAACATATATTTTGATCTTTGAAGGGAGAAACTAAAGAGAGTTTTGGGCACAGGACCACAGGGGGATTTAAGCATATATAAATAATAGACAGATCAGATCAGTTCAGTTCAGTTCAGTCACTCAGTTGTGTCTGACTCTTTGCGACCCCATGAACCGCAGCACACCAGACCTTCCTGTCCATCACTCACTGCCGGAGTCTACACAAACACATGTCCATTGAGTCGGGGATGCCATCCAACCATCTCATCCTCTGTCATCCCCTTCTCCTCCTGCCCTCAATCTTTCCCATCATCAGGGTCTTTTCAAATGAGGCAGCTCTTCGCATCAGGTGGCCAAAGTATTGAACAGATAGATAAAGATAATTACATGTATAAAAAATACTTTGAAGGATATGACCCTAGTCATGAGATAGAAATGGGTCCAACAGACTATTTTAGAAAGAAGGAGTAGCCTAGGTGTTAACAAAAAAGTGGTGTTTATCTGCAACTTGAAGGGCAAAATGAGTCAGTAAGCACAATATTGTGGCTCATCTAGTAAAGGCAGGAAAGAAACAGTATTTGAGGAGCAGAGACGAGGTCAGTTTGTGGAATAATAAGCTAAAATGAAAGTGGCTTGAAGTGGAGTTGAATTTGAAGTTAGGAATCATTCTTGCTAGTGGGTTTGTGGATAATGGTAAGAATTTTGAATTTCAGATATAGCACTTCTCACCCATCATCTGTTTCTTCTGTTGACTTTACTGTTTTTTAATCTCTTCGTATAACAAGTTCTTATCTATTTTTCCCACATAAAGGGTGGTCAGGAAATGTGATCTGAGTGAAAGAAGTAAAGGAAAATGTAAAAGCAAAATTGAAAATGTACATTATAGAAGGTTTTACTTTATGATCATTTTTATATTAAAATGAGGTGGTATAGATATGATTATTATTTGTTTTGTAAAGATACGGAAAATGATGCTCAAATGAATAAAATTTCTTTACCAGAAGCACCCAGAAATTATTAGTGGATCTAATTATCCTATCTAAATCACTATATCTCCTTTCAGTCTTTCTTTAAAAGAATTAAAAAAAAAAATACAAGTTCTTATCTATTTTTCCCACATAAAGGGTGGTCAGGAAATGTGATCTGAGTGAAAGAAGTAAAGGAAAATGTAAAAGCAAAATTGAAAATGTACATTATAGAAGGTTTTACTTTATGATCATTTTTATATTAAAATGAGGTGGTATAGATATGATTATTATTTGTTTTGTAAAGATACGGAAAATGATGCTCAAATGAATAAAATTTCTTTACCAGAAGCACCCAGAAATTATTAGTGGATCTAATTATCCTATCTAAATCACTATATCTCCTTTCAGTCTTTCTTTAAAAGAATTAAAAAAAAAAAAGGAGACTATATCAGTAAAAGAGAAAAAAGCATACTGGTATTTTCATAAAATAATATTTCTAAAGTATTATTTAGGTCTAATATGAAAAAAAATCATCTTGTGTACTTGGTAAAGTGTAGATTCTTACTAAATCAAACAGTCCCCATGGGGACTCTGGAAATAATGTATTGTTAACCTTCTCCCTGAAAACACTGATATATGTACACTCTATTTTGGAAAACAATGTCTTTGTGCTTCTTCACAAGTTAAATCATTTATTCTGGAAACTTTTGGCAAATGAGTTATTCCATTACTTAAGAATTATGAGATATTGGATAATAAGCATACATTTATAAAGATTTTAAATAACTGTTAAATGCTCAGTCATGTCCAACTCTTTGTGACCCTGTGGACTGTAGCCTGCCAGGATCCTCTGTCTATGGAATTCTCCAGGCAAGGATATGGAATGGGTAGCCATTCCCTTCTCCAGGCAATCTTCCTGATCCAGGGAATCAAACCTGGTCTCCCTTATTGAAGGCAGATTCTTTACTGTCTGAGCCACAGTGAGATTCAGTGCAATTACAAATTGCAGATAATAAATATTTTTGTGAAAGGAACTAACTGGTTTTTAAAGGAATGTTTTACGGTGGAATTTTTTACCTTACCAATATTTCATCAAATTGTCTCATGGATTTACTTTTATTTTATTAAATTTGTTTATTCTTCATTAAGTCTTATTTAGGTATCTTGACATTCCTCACAAGCATGAACTTCCATATTCTTTACATTGTTTTATGATACATAGGGTAAATTGTTCAAAAGTTTCAGCAAATAAAATTGCTAACCTTAAGATATCATTATTTTTAATGTGTTTTTGTACAGTTTCTTTTTTTATAAAAAGAATAAACCACATGTGTTTTTTTAAAAGCTAGCAAAATAAAATTTTAAAAATATTTGATCATAAAAGATAGGCCAGACTTTTTATAAATAGTCTACTGATAAAACAGCCCTGTCCAATAGGATAGGTGTATGAGCCAAATAAGAAATTCCAAATTTTCTAATAACTATGTTTAAAAAAAGGTGAAAAGTATGCACATACTAACGTACTATCTTATGCCATGTGACAATTAACATCATCTGAAATTTTACTAAAACAGTGTTCTCTTTAATAGAAAAATACAGCAGTTTTTAAATTTAAATTTTTGTTAGTTAAATTTAGTCCCTAGGCATATTTGCTGTGCTCAATAGCCATATGAGAACAGTAGCTGGGGTACTGATGGCACAGATATAGGCTATCAAAGCTTGCCTTAGACAAATTTATAAAAATCTACTGTCTCTCACCTATATATATATATATATTTAATTTTAATTTTAATAAGTTTTTTATTTTACTTTACAGTACTGTATTGGATTTGGCATACATTGACATGAATCCACCACGGGTGTACATGAACTCCCAAACATGAACCCCCCTCCCACCTCCCACCCCACATCATCCCTCCGGATCATCCCCA
>SJYX01019190.1:0-19483 GCA_006410675.1 Oreotragus oreotragus | reverse complement strand
GATGGTGACTGCAGTCATGAAATTAAAATATGCTTGCTCCTTGGAAGAAAAACTATGACCAACAGATATTAAAAAGCAGAGACATTACTTTGCTGACAAAGGTCAGTCTTGTCAAAGCTATGGTTTTCCAGTAGTCATGTATGGATGTGAGAGCTGGGCCATAAAAAAAGCTGAGTGTCAAAGAATTGATGCTTTTAAAAAACAGTGGTGTTGGAGAAAACTCTTGAGAGTCCCTTGGACTACAAGGAAATCCAACCAGTAAACCTTAAAGGAAATTATTCCTGAATATTCATTGGAAGGATTGATGCTGAAGCTGAAACTCCAGTTCTTTGGCCACCTGATGCGAAGAACTGACTCATTGGAAAAGACCCTGATGCTGGGAAAGATTGAAGGCAGGGGGAGAAGGGGACAACAGAGGATGAGATGCTTGGATGGTATCATCAACCCAATGGAAATGAGTTTGAGCAAGCTCCAGAAGTTGATGATAGACAGGGAAGCCTGGCATGCTGCAGTTCATGGGGTCACAAAGAGTCAGATGTACTGAGCAACTGAAATGAACTGAATTGATGATCTGTCATCATTATTTGAGTATATCCATCATATAAATTGATTTTTTCATGTATGGGCATTTTTGAAGTAAAAAAAAAAAAAATCTCATCTAATATGAAGGAAAGAATAAATGAATCATATAAACATTACTTTAGCTTTTTTACCACTAAAATTTATCTTTCTTTTCATTTGAACTTATAGTATTAATAGTGTTATGCTTTAAATATAATACTAGGATGAAACACATATAAAGATTTTTTAAGTTCCCAAATCTATAAGCTTTTATTTTGACTTTCTCACCCACAGTTTGCTTTTAGGGTCTGACGTATCCATCAGAATATAAGTAAATAACAATGCTAAAGTGAAATGTTCCTTTAGCATTCATTCTATTTGTTGCTCTTTAAGTGAACTATTGCCATGTGACATTTAAGAATGACATCCTAGATGTTTAAATCCAAAAATTGCTCAGGTCTTGTATTTATATTTTATTGATGGAAACAGTTTTTGGTGTAGCTGCCAACCAGCTTAAGAGACAAACTCAAGGTTCAGCTATAAGAACTAATTTATCAAAAAGCAAGAGAGCAACTACTTCTCTGTTCTTTTAGCTCCTATCTATTCTCACATTGTACGGGATAATGTATCAACATTATATTTTATTCTTTTTTTGTTTGCTTTATATTTCTAGGGACTTTTGTTAGTACATCTATTTAATATCATGGAGCTATTTCCTTGTCTAAACTATAGCATGTTCTACTTGAAAATTTGGATATATGTGGGATTTGGAAATGAGATATGATATTGTAATATTACATAGTTGGGACAAGTTCCAAAAAGTTGTGTCTTTTCAGACCACAGGGATACAGGGATAGTGTTGAAATGAATAGGTTAGTAGTAAATGCAAAGAGTTACCCCAACCAATCTTTCTTGCCTATGTTCTTTCAACNAAGTGAAAAAAGCCAGTCACAAAAAGGCAAATGCTGTGTGATTCCACTCTTGAAGTTTCTAAACTAGTCAGATTCATAGAAGATATAAACCAGAAGGGGGTATAAACCAGAAGGGGGTGGTGTGAGGGATTCATGTTTAATATGTATAGTTTTAGTTTTGCAGGATGAAAAAGTTCTAGACGATGAACAATGTGAACATATTAACAATACTGAATTGTATGCTTAAAATGGTCAAGGGGGTGTTTACGTTTTTTAAAACATAATACAAAAGGAAATATCAAGAAATAAGATAACATAGGGTTTGGTATAAGTTTGTGTCACCACCAAAATGCAAAATAAACGTGTTTTCCCCCTTGCAACCTGTAAGAGGGGTGGGAGTACTTTTCAGGAGCCTTTGGAAGGCACTGGAAAGAAGAATAGGACTAGGTGAAAAAACCAGCAGAGAACTGGGGAAACAGGCATATTTTCTCATTTTCCTAGGGTTGCTGAGCACTGTGCACATAGACTTTGAAATCAAATATCAGGCCCGAAGTTAGGAAATTCAAACAAAAAATTGCAAATCCCTCTAGGGAACCTTTTCTTGGTGTTGGTGGGTTTTCAGTTCAGTTCAGTTCATTTCAGTCGCTCGGTCATGTCTGACTCTTTGCGACCCGCCAGGCCTCCCTGTCCATCACCAACTCCTGGAGTTTACCCAAACCCATGTCCATTGAGTTGGTGATGNGGAACCTTTTCTTGGTGTTGGTGGGTTTTCAGTTCAGTTCAGTTCATTTCAGTCGCTCGGTCATGTCTGACTCTTTGCGACCCGCCAGGCCTCCCTGTCCATCACCAACTCCTGGAGTTTACCCAAACCCATGTCCATTGAGTTGGTGATGCCATCCAACCATCTCATCCTCTGTCGTCCCCTTCTCCTCCTGCCTTCAATCTTTCCCAACATCAGGGTCTTTTCAAATGAGTCAGCTCTCCGCATCAGGTGGCCAAAATACTGGAGTTTCAGCTTTAACATCAGTTCTTCCAATGAATACCCAGGACTGATTTCCTTTAGGATGGACTGGTTGGATCTCCTTGCAGTCCAAGGGACTCTCAAGAGTCTTCTCCAACACCACAGTTCAAAAGCATCAATTTTTCAGTGGGTTTTAGGAATGAGTTAATTTCATATTGGGCTTCTCCAGCCAAAGGATTGGTGAGACACAGTTCTCCATTAATTAGCATTAAGCTTATTTACCTCACTTGGGACTGGAGTGGGAAAAGAAACATGTACTTTGACAACTTTCAGGTGCCCAAAACCTTGCATTCCTAGAGCGAGGAGAAATCTCTAAGTCCTCAGCTGTGCTTGCCAGTAGCAAAGTGACACCTCCAACCCAAAAAGAACATTTCAACAAGGTTGAGCTTATGAAATTAACTTAAAAAAAAGTTTAAAAAAAAAGAAGAAGAAAGATAAAGCATCATATAAGAACACATCAACCATATTAACAGATCCTTCTCATGGCCAGCCTGCTCATCTTTCTAATCAGGATTTTTGCCCTCTAAGTGAAAGGTTCCAAGCTAAGATAAACAATTATGCAGATTTTGTGGAAATCCCAGTGAGTAACATTGAAGAACCTAGGATTTTGGAGTATGAGATTTGCCAAAGCCTATATAATTCCCAGAAGAGTTGCAGCCAGTCTTGCTTAAAGCAGAGCTGAGGGACCCAATGACCTCTCAAGATTTCTTCCAGGATTCAGTTCAACAACCTTTGCAGGAAGGAGCTGAGAATGTAAACCAGAAGCAGGCTTGTGAGATGACGGCAGGGAGAGAGAGCACCCCAGATTCAGTGTCTCTAGAGACCTTGAAGCTTTGGCCACAGAGGGCAGCAGAGGGCACTACTAGGCAAAGCTCCCAAGCTGCTTAAAATGGGAGCAAACTGCCCAGCTCCCAACAAATCTTGCCACCTTCTCCTTACTCCAGACTGAATTGCTTGGTGACAAAGGCTGCAGCAGCAGGGAAACACCCATCTTGTCTTAACAAGTTCGAAGACTGGGTCTCTGGCTTCCTCTCCTCTATAGAGCACAGCCCTAGGAGGATGAGATAGAGAAAAGGAGTTAAGTTACAACCTTGGTAATTAGCTGGCACCTGGGATGCTGTGTGCAGATGGCAGAAATAAGACCTCAGTAATCGGTTAAAGTATGGTCCAGGATGTGGTTGGAAATTATGTTGGAATATCTCTTCCCAGAAGAAGAGCTATTGGAAGGCAGGGCTGTTTCTTTTGTATTTTATGACTTTCAGTGCATTATCGCACATCAGGGCTGAAACTAGAGTGAGGTAAGAGAGGCTGTCAGTCATGCAAGTCCCTGCATGAGTCCTGGTGCTACCAGGCATGTTATCTCAAGGGTGACCCATCTGGCCCTTGTCTGGACATTTAGCTGTTTTAGGGGTGGGAGATGGGGAAAGCAATGGCACCCCACCCCAGTACTCTTGCCTGGAAAATCCAATGGACGGAGTAGCCTGGTGGGCTGCAGTCCATGGGGTCGCTAACAGTCGGACAGACTGAGCGACTTCACTTTCACTTTTCTCTTTCATGCTTTGGAGAAGGAAATGGCAACCCACTCCAGTATTCTTGCCTGGAGAATCCCAGGGACGGGGAAGCCTGGTGGGCTGCCGTCTATGGGGTCACACAGAGTCGGACACGACTGAAGTGACTTAGCAGCAGCAGCAGCAGCAGCAGGGGTGGGAGAGGTTGCAGATTCGGGAGCCGAGATGGGAGGGAGGGCAATCATAGAGGCCACAACTCCTTCCCTATGGAAATAACACTTGAAATAACAAGGAACACTTGCACGTTACTCCCTCCAAAAGAAACCAGCTCTTAAGTTGTGACTTTACAAAATCTATTCTCACACTTCCCGTCACTGAACTTCAACATCAGTAAACCATACCCGCCCCCCCCAACAATCCCCCACATCTGGATTCAGGCCAAAGCTGTGGGATGGTTCACACAGACATCTGCTGTATCTACTATTAAATGTTGTGATTCTTGACACCCTTAATCCAGAATTTGTCATTTTTCAAAGAGTTCTGTAATTTTTATTGAGGAAAGGATCAAGCTTTTTTGAATTCCTAAGTGCTTATTGATAAGAAGGATCCAGTTTTAAAGAACCACAGCCTTGGGACTTCCATGACAGTCCAGTGGTCAAAACTCTGTGCTTCCAGTGCAGGGGATGTGGGTTTGATCTCTGGTCAGAGAACTAAGATTCCCATTTGCCGTATAGCGTGGTTAAAAAAAAAAAATCTAAAAAAATATAATCAAGAATCCCAGCTTCCCCTATGCCTCAGCCTGGATAATCAATGACTATTGAGACTAATAGCTTCCATTTTTAGGTCTAGGGATGAGGTTTTTGCCCATGAAAGGTCTTGTCTGTCCATCATGCTTGTTAGTCCTTTAACTAACAGTGAAGGAGTCTTTGGCCATGGCTACCATGTATCCAGCTTCTGTTTGTCAATGGCACCCCACCCCAGTACTCTTGCCTGGAAAATCCAATGGACGGAGTAGCCTGGTGGGCTGCAGTCCATCGGGTCGCTAACAGTCGGACAGACTGAGCGACTTCACTTTCACTTTTCTCTTTCATGCATTGGAGAAGGAAATGGCAACCCACTCCAGTATTCTTGCCTGGAGAATCCCAGGGATGGGGGAGCCTGGTGGGCTGCCGTCTATTGGGTCACACAGAGTCAGACACGACTGAAGTGACTTAGCAGCAGCAGCACATTTCCAGATAATGACACACATTTACTCTCTTTTTAAGACTTCTGAAACCAGTAAGAATCGTTTAATGTGGTAATGTTCCTATTTTCTCCCCTAAACTGTTTTTAAATTGATATATACAACATATATATTCTTAAAATTTCTTAAGATCAGAATTGAGAGAAAAATCAGAGTCTAAACAATGAGTGTTAAAAGAGTTTGGTGATGGAGGGTGAGACAGTGCAAGAGTGAGTGAAAAAGTAGGAAAAGCTAGAGTCCCAGCTGTGTATTAATAAGAAAGCTAGGGCCCTGAGAAGCGCCACTTAGATTGGCCCATCTGCCAGGCTGGTGGGTGCCATTGCAAGGTGGTAGAATCACACACATGCGGGAAGAATGGTCCATAGAAAGGACACACCAGCCCCAGCTTAGAGAGAAAAAAGGCACAAGCAGAAGTGAAGGTGCTAATGTCACTAAAAATGATGATACTGGGCCCTCAACAGCATACCCTGGAGCCTGGACAACTAAGAAGGATACAGAACAGGGGTCAGAGATACCCTCCTGACTCCTGTAGTGTGCGTTTGGCTTGTTAAAAATAAAGTAAGGCCTGTAACTAGGTGTTAAAGTGGGACTTTTTCTAGTTCAGGTTCAACTGAGTTCAGTCCCAACTGAGTTCAGTCCCAAGACAAGAGGAACCAACTACCCTTTTTCTAAGATACAGAACTGGAGAAAGAGATTTTTGAAGATGGTTTTGCGCTTTAGCCAATGCTTACCTCAGGGAGTGTGTGGATAGATATGGGCAAGGACTAGACACTTGGTCTTGAGGGCAGAGTTGTCAAAGTCATGGAGTCCCCCCTTCCCAGGCCATGGAGGAAGGGAGGACCCTCCCAAACACTCTCTCCAGATCTGGTGACTGGGGCTTATTAGCAACCTGAGGTTGATGCCTGTCCCCTGGAGCTTGAGGAACACCTGTGGGTCAGAGGCTGGCTGAAGTGGCCTGATGCTGTCAGGGGGAGGACGAGGTTCTGAAGCTAGTCCCTCTCGCCTACATCATGATGATGGTGCCTGTTGCAGGTTGGATTCCCCGGAAGCCAACTTGAGGGGGAGATGAGTGTGCAGGGAGGTTTAATAAGGAGCACTCTTGGAATTAGCACCAGTGGGAGGAACAGGAATTAAGGTGGATTGGGCAGAAGAAGTGAAATCTCAACAAAGACCTCGCCCAGTGAATCCCCCCAGGAAGTTCTGAAGCTGGAACAGCCCTTCAGGGTTGCGTTGGAGGGGATAGGCCTGTGTACCTCTGTGCTGATCAACCATTGGTTCTGGATGCTCTCGGGGAAAATATCTGATCATGGGCACCAGTACCTGGGGGAGGATGCCCTTCATTTCTAAGGGGGATCTGGGCAGTGGTCACTAGGTCTGTACAATGTTTACAGATATTGTACAATATTTACCAGATTGGAATCCATAGGCTTACCTGTCTAGGATTTTAGAGAAGATCCTGTCCAAATATACTTCTTCAAGGAGATCCCAGCAGAAAAGGTGAAGGCGTTGCTGGAGGAAGAAACTATGAGAAGATCATGAGTGGTCAGCTGAAGAAGCCGTGAGGGCTGCAATCGGAGGGGACTATCAGGGGAATATCCAGCAAATGCACAAAGATAACAAAGACAGACGTAGCTGCGATGGCCAGAGAAAACCAAAGAGACTGGTTTCCTATCTCTGGGCCTCAGTTCCCTTTTCTTTAAAGCGAGAGGGCTAGATATTTAGAGTTCCTTTAAGCTCTGCTGTTTGAATACTTTGTGCATTCACTGAATTACATGATGGTTTCTGACTCATTAGCCTAGGCTGGCAGAGGTGTGAGACTATCTCTGGGTTGCTTAGGGTCCAGCCATAGACTATACTTTTAGGGCTTCCATTTCCTACATGGGAAGAGAACTGCTTTGGGCATCTTGTCTAGGCAGATGCTCTGCGGAGGTGCGGTTTGACAGGAGTTGGTCTCCAGCATCTTCATGTCTCACCTCCCCTTGATCTCCTTGTCTTCCTGCCATCCTCAGTGCACTCCTGTGGCAGACAACAGGGCAACATCAACGAGGGAGCTTAGAAATGGAGGGAAATTCTAGTCACATCTGGACCACTCTCTAGGCTTCAGTCTCAGAAAAGGAAATGGGAGGGAAGGGCCGCACAACCTCAGAAATGGCTTTCCTTCCAAGTCATCATCACGTGTTCCCAGCAAACTCCCTGCAGATTTAAGAAGTGGTCAGAGATAGCAAGAGACAATCAAGGCTTGGGCCTAAGCTAAGGGAGGAAGGGGCTTCCCTAGTGGCTCAGATGGCAAAGAATCTGCCTGCAATGCAGGAGACCTGGGTTTGATACCTGGGTTGGGAAGATCCCCTGGAGAAAGGCATGGCAACCCACCCTAGTATTCTTGCCTAGAGAATCCCATGGACAGAACAGAGTCAGACATGACTAAAGCGACTTAGCATGCACACATGGCACTGAAGGGATCTGGATACTGCAGGAGTTTGATTATGAAACATATTAATATACAAAGAATGGGAGGAATGTTTGCCCCTTTATGATTTGCAGTGGCTGTGCAAAGACCTTTTCCACCTGTATAATTCTAGGGTCTGGAGCTGCATCCTTCTGCAGAGTTGGTGTTAGAGAGGAGGGTTTCAGGGGCACCTTCTAAAGCACTCACAAATGTGCCCCTAAATGTGCTCACACATACCCACATGGACACGTGCCTCCCCAGGTGCCAAGCCAAGATATAAGTTTCCACACAAACCTCATTTTTAACGTTTTATTTTTCTCTACTGCATACCTCTGTCTTTGCCCTTTGAAGAAAACCAGGGATGTAATGCTGAGAATGTGCCTGTAAATACTTAAGATTTTAAACTCTGAGGATTTCTCTTGGTTTCGCTCAGAAGATAGTAGTCTCTGGTGCATGAGTTGGGGTCACAAGCCTAGCTATGATCAACATGGTCAATGATCTACCTCAATAGAATGAAGAGGAGGCATGGATGTTTCAAAACTTTTAGACAATGGCGCTTGGCATGCTCTATCTTAATTGTTCATTTTTATCATAGCAGATTAGCCCTCTTATTTATTCTATCTTAGGCTAAATTAAAGAGTCTCTCCATCAGATAGTAATTTATGGTAGAGAGATGCCTTCTGACCTAGAAATGTGCTGATAGTAAAGTTCTAAGTAAATGACTCCAAGGCAGAGAGCCCAGAGTTCATTGTGTATGAGAGCATTACAAAGAGAAGTTCATCTGCCTGAAGTGTAATAATTAAGGCCAGAATTAGGCTTGTACTGGAAAGACCCAAAGACAATTCCACACTGACTTTACCTGTACAATGTACAGTGGTGAGTATTTCTCTGCAAATTCTAGGAGCATCTGTGGAATGGAACATGGGTGCCTTGACCTGGGCAGCCCCTGGCTCAGGTTGCTAAGTACTTTCTCCCAGTGCATCATAAGAACAGTTTACCTTTCTTGTTCAGCTCAATTTTTACAAAACCTTCATGCTCTCTTTATACTGAAACTTTGCACAATCGGCATTAGCATCAGAGCAAAATTCCTGTGGGCTTTAGAATCTCCTGCATATTCCCCCTCTAAATAAGGGGTCGACTATTACAGCCTTGATGTTGGAGGGGATCTTGGTCTGTAGGTGTGTCCTTGAAAGTACAGATGCGTGGCTGTGAAGGTCATAGCATCTTGGGGATTAAATAGGGTTGAAGCAAATCGAATGCTTCCCCCACAGTCCAGTTATTTAGGTGAAAGTAGCATGAGGAAATTCCTAGAGCTGGGAAGAGTGGATTTAGAGGGAGTCCCAGGCCCTGCAAAATTTCACTAAATTTCTTGCCTGGGGCAATCCCATCCCCTACCTGCCCTGTGTGCTGCCGGCTCCTTCGCTTCTTTCCACGCCTCCCTTTCTCTTTCCCTGTTTTTCTTTCCTAATGAATATATCTTTTTTCTGCAGAAGTTTCTATTGAATTTAAGAGAAGCTGTCAGGACAAATGGATCCCAAACTGAATCACTTTGCTGTACACCTGAAAGTAACACAACATTGTAATTTAAGTATTCAGTTCAGACAAAACCTAAGTTTTGCACATTATACATTCTGTACATTTAAAAATGTAGTTTCTATTTGATATCATTTTTTTAAAAATCAGATTTTTAAAAATTTTTTGCTAGAAAATTACAGTGAAGAGGCATTTTTTTCTATTTGATATCATTTAAAATCAGATTACTTAAAATCAATTTCTATTAAAATGAAGAGGCATTTGCTTTTAAGAGTCAGGAAAGACACCTCTCCCCTTCCCCTTGCTTGCTAAACTGGCCTACTTCAGGAGGGGGGCCCACTGTTCCCCTCCCCACTCATTAATGTAGGGGTGTTTAGGTGAATTCCCTGCACCTGTCAGGGGCAGGTGGGTAAGGACAAGGGAAGCCTCTGGTTACATTTTTAAAATAGTGTTGAGAGAGAGGGAGGGAGCCAGGCAGGGAGGCCCACCTGACAGGAAGGGCAGGTTTTTCTGCCTCCCTCCCCGCCTTCAGTCTCAACTAGCCCCACACCCTGTCACCTTGTCACCCCAGAGCAGCCACTAGTCCAGCCCCACACATTCAAGGGCCCTAGGCTGGCCCCACACAGCCTTCCCACTGAGTTTCTCTGTTCCTGGGGGACCTCCCCTCACATAGAAAGGAATCCCTTCTCCTAGTTCAGTTCTTGCATCCAGGCCAGGGGCAGCCTTAGTCCCTCAGTCAGTTATCAGCTGGGAGCTGGAAATGCAGAGGATGGCTCTGTAGGGAAAATGGACATTGAGTCCGGGGTCTGGGTCTGGCTCACTTGGGCAAAGCTGAGAGGTGGGTGCCAGGCACTCGCAGTGGCCCTTTCTATGCCCCAGAGGGAGTCCCAGGCCCTGGAAGGGAAGCCATCAGGGCCTCTGGCTTCCCAACAGTGGCACCCTGCCTCACCCTCAGCCTCTGGTCAGTGCCTTCCTCGATGGGTGGCACAGCCCCTCCACTGGGCATAGATGTGGCTGCGTCTTGCTCTTGAATTATTCTCAGGCTTGCATACCTTCTGGCTCCCCTGCCAGGCCTCTCACCCAGGCCCTCAATTAATACTTGCTGGCTGATTATTTGCCTCTTGGTGGATTGAATGACAAACCAGTCCCAAGGGGTCTGAGCTTGTCCTCAATCATCTCTGGCCTGACAGTTTCCCAGGATGTCTGGATCACTGGCTGTCATGGAAAGACTGATGGAGAACAAGACACTGATTCTTTAGGGTTGCAAGCCCTAGGACTGTGGCATACAAGGCTTTGGAATCAGGCTGACCTGGGCAGACTCCCAGCTCTGCAACTCACCTGATATCCTTGGACAAATCCATTACCAGTTTCCTCATGTGTAAAACAGATGATGATACCCACTGGGAGGGATGTTTGAAGATCAAATGAACTTTAATACTTAGACAATGCTTAGGCACAAAAATTACGTACCTATTACCCAAAGTGTACGTGCAGGTAGAGGCTGGCTTCTTGCATTTGTTTGTTTTTCACTTTGTGCACTTGTGTGTGTGTGCGTTTAAATGCTCTTTCATTCAAACTCAGCCTGCAGGGCTGGGTGACACACCGGAGGAGCACTAAGATCTTTCTTGATGTGTCACGGGTCTTTTCCCAATCCACTGACAACAGAAGTAACTCTTCAGTAAAAGCAACAACACTACGAACACTTCCTAAGGGGTTTCTGTTGCTTCTACTTCCAGATGAGGAAGCCAGTACCAGATTCTTATCCCTCTTCTCCTTAAGGGGAAATTGCCTTGGAGCTAAAAATGAAGCATTTCAGCAGTGGCTGCAAGCTGATCATCAGTCCCAAGTGTGTTAGTTTCTGCTGTACGGTAAATGAATCAGATCTCTATGCATATCTATACATCCCCACTTCTTTTTGGATTTCCTTCCCGTTTAGGTTACCACAGAGCACTGAGTCGCGTTCCCTCTGCTCTACAGTTAGTTCTCGTTAGCTCTCTGCTCTTTACATGGTAGTGCATTTATGTCAGTAGTGCATTTATGAATCTCCCAGTTCATTCCCCACCCGGCTTTCCCCCACTTGGTGTCCATATGTTTTTCTTGGTGTCAGTGTCTCTGTTTCTGCTTTGCAAATAGGTTCACCTGTACCATTTTTCTAGGTTCCAAAAATACATGTTAATATATGATGTTTGTTTTTCTCTTTCTGACTTCACTCTGTATAACAGTCTATAGGTGCATCCCCATCTCTGCAAATGGCATACTTTTGTTCTTTATGGCTGAGTGATAGTCCATTGTATGTATGTACCAAATCTTCTTTACCCACTCCTCTGCTGATGGATATTTAGGTTGCTTCTTTTCTTGGCTATGGTAGATAGCACTGCAGTGAACTTTGGGTGCATGTATTTTTTTTGGAATTATGGTTTTCTCTGGAATGCACATCAATGAGGCATCCCTTCGCACCCACCAGAATGGTCATCACCAAAAAAATCTACAAATAATAAATGCTGGAGAGGGTGTGGAGAAGAGGGAACACTGTTGGTGGGAACAGTAAATTGATACAGCCACTATGGAGAACAGAATGGAGGTTCCTTAAAAAACTAAAAAAAAATAAAACTAGCATATGACCCAGCAATCCACTCCTGGGCATAAAGGAAACTTTTTAAATGATCTAGCACCATCTTTATGTCATGGTGGCATAAACAGCATAGATATCACTACTGGCATTTCATAGACAGCAGGGGAGAGAGACCAAGTGAAGTAGCCAGCACGGAGCACAGCGTGTCGAGGAATCCAGGGTTCCTATCTCTTGGCCCTTTGTTTCATTTTGTTTGGTTTTCACTTGTCACTGCTCCAGGCTATTCTTCGCCCAGCAGCCCATGCTATCTTTTAGATCTCAAACAAGACCACTCAATCCCTGGTTTCCAACCTCCAGGGGCTTCCATCAGAAGTAGAATACAACCTGAGAGTTCACTAGGAACAGCTGCTGCTGCTGCTCCAAGCTCCTTCCCTGCCCACCCCTCGCACCGCACTGCCCTCTCTCCGCCCATGTCCAGAGCTCTGCCCCTTCTCCCCATCCATCACAGGATCTTTCCAGACTTCCAGACCACTCTGACCTACCGGCCTGGTTCTGTTGTTTGGAGTCAAGTTTGTTTCTTGTCTCCCACCAGCAGACTATCAGCTTGGTGGAGTCAGGGGCTTTGTCTTGTTTACGCTGCCTTCCCAGCACCTAGCATGGTGCCTGATACACAGAAGGTAATCAGGAAAGGCATTTTGAATCAATAGATGTTATACTGCATTCATAAAAGAAAGAGAGGAAGAAGTCCTAGAGAAAAAAAGTTCTGGAAGAAAGAGGTTATTAACTATGAGAAAGTATAATGCTTCAAATAACATGAAGATCTGCTGTGAGAGATTGCAGGAGGCTTGCTGGATCAGCCCTTCCCCACCCAATCTAATCTTCCTGAACCCCAGTCCTCTCCCACCCTACAGGTCTGACCAACAAACCAAATCCAGCAGTAACTCCAAGCAGACTCCAACTCTAAATCAGCCTTAACCCCAGGCCTACCTTGTAGAAGTAACATCTCTAAATTTAACCCTGCCCCTAATCATCACCTGAATATAAGTAACCTTAACTAACTATGCCAAACATCTAACTAGATGCTGACATGGAGATATCAACTAAAATCAGAGACTCCAAAAGCTGGGAAGGACCTTAGAGATCATTTAATTTCTTCCCTTTCTGGATAATATATTACAATTAATATGTGCTACCATTTATTTTCTACTTGGCCTCTTGGTTTCTTTTTCATTTTCCTTGTTCTCTTTCAGATCAACTATTACTTAATATTCCATCTTATCCCTTTTTTGGCTTTTTAGCTAACCCTCTTTTATTGAAGTATCTAGGGATTACCATATGCATCCTTATCACGTGTGTGTGTGTGTGTGTGTTGCTTCATCATGTCTGACTCCTTGCAACCCCATGAACTGTGGCCTGCCAGGCTCCTCTGTCCATGGGATTTCCCAGGCAAGAATACTGGAATGGGTTGCCATTTCCTTCCCCAGGGGATCTTCCTGACCCAGGGATCAAACCCAGGTCGCCTGCATTGCAGGCAGATTCTCTACCATCTGAGCTATAGGGAAGTCCCTCCTTATCACATATAAGAATTTAAACCAGTATCATTCTCTTTACCACCCTCTTTCCCTGTTCTACTGCTCTCATATATTTTATTCCTTGAGGATATTGTTATAAGCCCCATGATACATTCTTGTTGTTGCTTTAGACAATTGTTTTTTAAAGGAATTAAGAACTGGAAGATTGTTCTCTTAAAGTATCTATCCTGTATAATAATAGTTTCTGGTGCTCTTCATCCTTTTCCATAGATCTTACAGACCCTCACAATTCTCTCCCCACCACCAGAGATACTGTAGTGACCTCTCTACCCTTCCACCCTTGCCTTCACAAAGGCTTCAAAATCTTCAAGCTTCTATCCAGTTCCCAGAGTGTGGTTGACTGCCAAGATAAAATTTTAAGCATTTCAAACTCCCTAAAGATGGGTCCAGATGGAGCCACGAGAGAGGAGAAGGCAAGTAACAGGGCCCCTCCTCTTTCTTCTTCCTTCTTCACCTCCTCCTTCTGTGCTTCTGACCTCATTCTATAGGGCATCTGTCTGCTCCCAGGATGCAAGATTCAACTACTGTTTATCTATTGTTTTTATATCTGTTCCCTCCCAGGGGATGGGAGTCCATGTGCACCCATCCTAAGGAGACCAACAATCCAGTCTTCTTTCTTTTTCCTTCTTTTCCCTCCTCTTTCCCTTTCTTTTCTTGCCAATCAGCCAACATCAATAAAAATGTGGGTTGGAATAAATGCAACTAGGTAGGAAAAGAGGATCAAAGAAGTCCTCAGATTCTGGTCCCTGCTGAGGATGTTGCCTCCAAGGCCTTCTAAATATCCATCTCTAATATCGTTTAAAGAGATAACAAAGGGGCCCCTCAGAGCTTTGGGAATGTACAGGTAAGGACAAACCAAAGGCTATGCTGATGTGCATGGATCTGAAGAGGATATAGGTAAGCACTGGAGGAGTCCTCTGAAGGGTTATGAAGGAAGAAGGGGTGTTAGGCACATGTCCCTCAACTTGGAGGCAATGAATGGAAAAATGCACAGCTGGCACCAGGCCAGGCTCCTTCCTGGCTTCCAGTTCCCCTGGCACTTTATTCCTCCTCCTCCTCCATATGTGTCCCCAACCGCTCCAACACCTGACTTCTACTCATCCCTCGGAACATACTCAAGTTCCACCACTAAGGCTTCCACACTTACTGTTACCATTTCCTTTCCTCTTCTTTTTTTTTTTTTCCTGATCCAGAGTTGTGGAGTCAGAAAGACCTGTGTTCGAATTCCAACTTGACCGCCTGCTGGTTGAGTGACACTGGATAATTCATTTTCCTTGTTGAGTTTTGGTATACTTATCTGTAAAAATGGATATATATTTCTCTTTATTTGGAAAATTCTCTTTGAATGAATATAATGGACATATAATTAATATCCTGAAAATATAAAGATTTCATCTAAAGCAACAAGAAATATGCAAAGACAAAAACAATAAGAGGATAGGCTCATGAGCAGGTGATTCTTAAAAAAATGAATTACGAGTAGCTAACAAACATTTCAAAATATGTTAAATATCACTAATCATAAATGTGAAAATTAAAGAAGGGAAGCATATTTTGCTCATGAAAAACGACTGCAGTTTTAATCTAAATTAATATTGCAAGGACATGTGAAGATGGCCACTCTCTGCCTGGTTATTAGCAATGCTTTTGGAATACAGTTTGGCAATACATACAAACAGCTTTGACAAAGCTGGTACATTTTGACCTAGTAATTTCACTTCTAGGAATCTATTTGGAGGACATAACCAGAAATGAGGTCAAAGATGAATATTCACAGATGTTTAGATATTCATCTCAGAGTTATTAATAGGAAGTTTTTGAAAACAGAAATCTAAATGGCCATTTGTAAAAGAATGCTTACATTTGTATAGCACATTCTTAAAGTGGAATTGCACAGCTATTAAAAATAGTATTTTAAACAATAATTATAATGATTATATAATATTATTATATAATACCGGCTCATAAGTAAAATATAGCATTGTGTAAGCTGTGCAATACCAACTTTATGCAGCTATATTTATTTACACTTATGTATGTATGTCATTGGAAAAAAAAGACCGAGAAACAATCACACCAAAATGTTATAATAGCAATTTGAAAGGCTTTGGATGATATTATTTTCTTTTTTTTTAGTGTGCTCTATATTTTTTACAATAAGCAACTGTTTCTTTTAAAATCAGAAAGTGAAACTATTATTTAAAGTCACAGTTATGCAGTTTGTCCCAGTAACTTCTCTTCTTCAAACTATTCTAAAAAATAAACTGAAATCAGAGAAAGATATTGGTACATGATGTTATAGAACCATTATCTGTAATTTCAAAAGATAGAAAAACAGATATCCAGCAGTTGCGGAAAAGCTAAAAAGCTAGTCTTGCTGTTTATCCTTATAATGGGGCACTGTGAGGACAATATAGATGCTTTTAAAGAATTTTAATGACATGAAAATATTTTTGCTATACAGGTTATTTAAAAAGAATAGAAAATATTATATACATGTGATGTCACATGTTTAAAATGAATTTAAAAAACTGAAATATACACACATAAATGCTAATAATTATATTTTTATTATTAGATGATAGATGATATTTTCCTTTCTTGTACTTTATTATTTTCATATACTAGGTCTATAATTAACACTAATTACTTTATGACCAGAAAAGGAAAAAAAGGAAAACTAACAATGGAGAAAGGGTATGAGAGGAAATAAACTCCTGTGTTGGAGAATGCAGCTACTGACAATTATTTTACAAGATCTCTGGGAAGATTAGATGAGGTAATGGACGTGAATGTGACTAGCACAGTGCCTGGCACACAACAGGTCCTCAGTCAATGCAAGTTCATCTCTCCTTCTCCCTATATGCCCACACCCATCTTTCTCATTCTGCACCCTGTGTGCCTTTGGCAGCCTGTCTCCTCTCTTTTGCTTGAGTAACATTTGTTTCTCCAGTAGTTTGTTGGCCCAGCTCTTCCTGCCTTGCAAGGAGCTCCAGGCAGCCTCGCAGACCAGAGACAGGGGAACAGGAAGAACACCTGCTTCCCTCCACCCTCATGACCCACACTTGAGGTCTCTTCCCAGGGATGACATCTAGCGAGGTCAGGTTTGCATGGAGTCAAGGTGTGAGAGGGGAATTTCCTTGAAAGCGGATAGTTCCTTTCCCCTCTTTCTGCTCTCCAGTCTAGAACTGGCAGAACACCCAGGTAAAGAAGCTAAGGGGAAAAGGGTATGGTCAAATGGCTCTAAGAAAGGTTCCCACGCCAACCTTTCCTCTCGCTGATAATGGTGTTCCATCAACAGAGCCAAACAACGGTCCAGTAGTGCTCTTTGCAGCGACCTCTCACAATGCAGATCCCTCTGGGGCACAAATATGTTAAGTCTCTAATCCTCCAAGATGCATATATTTATCAGCTTCCCTTCAGAAGGCATATGTATGACAGCCTCCACATATGGCAGTTGAGCAGGAAACTACTGAAGACAGGTATATCTGGGGGTAGGGTTCTGGAAACTTGCCATCAGTTCAGTTTGGTTCAGTTCAGTCGCTCAGTCGTGTCCAACTCTTTGCGACCCCATGAATCACAGCACGCCAGGCTGCCCTGTCCATCACCAACTCCCGGAGTTCACTCAGATTCATGTCCATCGAGTTGGTGATGCCACCCACCCATCTCATCCTCTGTCATCCCCTTCTCCTCCTGCTCCCAATCCCTCCCAGCATCAGAGTCTTTTCCAATGAGTCAACTCTTCGCATGAGGTGACCAAAGTATTGGAGTTTCAGCTTTAGCATCATTCCTTCCAAAGAACACCCAGGACCAATCTCCTTCAGAATGGACTGGTTGGATCTCCTTACAGTGCAAGGGACTCTCAAGAATCTTCTCCAACACCACAGTTCAAAAGCATCAGTTCTTCGGTGCTCAGCTTTCTTCACAGTCTAACTCTCACATCCACACATGACCACTGGAAAAACCAGAGCCTTGACTAGACGGACCTTTGTTGGCAAAGTAATGTCTCTGCTTTTGAATATGCTATCTAGGTTGGTCATAACTTTCCTTCCAAGAAGTAAGCGTCTTTTAATTTCATGGCTGCAATCACCATCTACAGTGATTTTGGAGGCCAAAAAATAGTCTGACACTGTTCCCACTGTTTCCCCATCTATTTCCCATGAAGTGATGGGACCAGATGCCGTGATCTTAGTTTTCTGAATGTTGAGCTTTAAGCCAACTTTTTCACTCTCCTCTTACACGTTCATCAAGAGGTTTTTTAGTTCCTCTTCACTTTCTGCCATAAGGGTGGTGTTATCTGCATATCTGAGGTTATTGATATTTCTCCTGGCAATCTTGATTCCAGCTTATGCTTCCTCCAGCCCAGCGTTTCTCATGATGTACTCTGCATATAAGTTAAATAAGCAGGGTGACAATATACAGCCTTGACGTACTCCTTTTCCTATTTGGAACCAGTCTGTTGTTCCATGTGCAGTTCTAACTGTTGCTTCCTGACCTGCATACAGATTTCTCAAGAGGCAGGTCAGGTGGTCTGGTATTCCCATCTCTTTCAGAATTTTCCAGTTTATTGTGATNACAATATACAGCCTTGACGTACTCCTTTTCCTATTTGGAACCAGTCTGTTGTTCCATGTGCAGTTCTAACTGTTGCTTCCTGACCTGCATACAGGTTTCTCAGGAAGCAGGTCAGGTGGTCTGGTATTCCCATCTCTTTCAGAATTTTCCACAGTTTATTGTGATCCACACAGTCAAAGGCTTTGGCATAGTCAATAAAGCAGAAATAGATGTTTTTCTGGAACTCTCTTGCTTTTTCGATGATCCAGCAGATGTTGGCAATTTGATCTCTGGTTCCTCTGCCTTTCCTAAATCCAGCTTGAACATCTGGAAGTTCACAGTTCACATATTGCTGAAGCCTGGCTTAGAGAATTTTGAGCATTACTTTACTAGCATGTGAGATGAGTGCAATTGTGCAGTAGTTTGAACATTCTTTGGTATTACCTTTCTTTGGGATTGGAATGAAAACTGACCTTTTCCAGTCCTGCGGCCACTGCTGAGTTCTCCAAATTTGCTGGCATATTGAGTGCAGCACTTTCACAGCATCATCTTTTAGGATTTTAAATAGCTCAACTGGAATTCCATCACTTCCACTAGCTTTGTTCATAGTGATGCTTCCCTAAGGCCCACCTGACTTCACATTCCAGGATGTCAGGCTCCAGGTGAGGGTGGGTGATCACACCTTGGTGATTATCTGGGTCATGAAGATCTTTTTTGTACAGTTCTTCTGTGTATTCTTGCCACCTCCTCTTAGCAGACATTACGTTACAAATATTTTGCAGTGATGTTTTCCAGTTAGTTAACTGTTTCTTTCAAGGGAAAGATTAACCAGCATCTAGTTTAAAAGATTGCAGGATCTATTGGAGGAGTTAATCTGGTAACTTTGGGTTATGCTATCTTTGGAAATATTTTGTGCTTCTAGAAGTTAAATCAGAATCAGATAAGACTGACCAATGAAGTCCACATATTACCTATTACGTATTCCTAATTTCTCTGTGTTTTGCTGTTGGTTTCTTTTTTGACTTTTCATCTCTTTCTTTAAGGGAAGTTAAATTAGTAGCACTGTAGATGTTTAACTGCATAGGAAATAACTGAACAAATGAACTGGAATTACACATTAAACAAATGCTAAAGTCTTTGGGTAGTGTAATTAAGTCCAATAAGTCGCCACCCAAATCTGAGAAAAATAATCGCCAGGTAAATAGTTTTAAAACACTTTGTGCTAAAAACAGTAGAAACTAATAATCATTATCTTGCTTTTGAAAATATTGACAGTGGCCCTCGAAGGGATTTGGAGCATTAAAAAGAACCTCCCTATGGGAGGCTTGAAGCCAGGACTGCCGAGCAGGAACAGCTTACTGCCACAAGCCAAGTACTATTCAAGGCACGGAGGCCTGAGAAGTAAGATCCTGATACCCTTGATTTCCCCCTGCTCCCTGGTGGCTCAGACGGTAAGAAATCTATCTGCAGTGAGGGAGATCTGGGTTCAGTCCCAGGGTCGGGAAGATCCCCTGGAGAAGGGCATGGCAACCCACTCCAGTA
>SJYX01019189.1:0-14977 GCA_006410675.1 Oreotragus oreotragus | reverse complement strand
GGTGAACCAGCTTACTTGCCCCTCAGCATGTGGGATCGTCCCAGACCAGGGATCAAACCATATCCCCTGCATTGGTAGGCAGATTCTGAATCACTGGACCACCAGGAAAGTCCTCAAACAAATCAAATTTAAAGACAAAAAGCAAAAGGATGCAACTACATGACTCAGAAGGCATATTATCTATTTATATCAGAACTAAAATAAATCCATCAATAATTGTGCATTAAATTCATGCTTAGCACACAGAGAGGAGAAAAAAATATATGTTTGAACGAGTAGATTGTTGAATGATGCACAGTAAGTTGACATCCCAAGCTGTTGCCTGGATACAGACAGCACTCTAAATAAATGGTGACTATCCACTGACAACTCAGAAAAGTTAAATAAAAACTGAATCAGAAAAAATTTAGCCAATTTGAGATTATACCTTCTCCTAAAACATTGGTCACTTGTTTATTAAGACATCAGTCCTCTGGCTGTCCTTTCTCCTTCCAGGGAAATTAATCCTTGGAGCAACTCCAGCCTGGTCTCCCACTGCCAGGGACCGCTCGTGTCTACAATGCATGCCCTTTCCTCACTGTCCTTTCTGCAAATTCTACCCATCTTAATGCTCCCTCCCCATGAAAACTTCTGCACCCCCTGTCATTCTGTGATGTCCTCAGATTTGTGGGCTGCTACCTACTCCTCTCATCTCCAGGCACCAGGAGATGCTTCTCACCAGGTGCCCAGGGCTTGCCTCTTGGAGGAAACTCTGTTACCTAGTACAGTGATGCTGTGTTTCTCTGACTGCTCTCTGCACTTCTAGGGGGACATGCACGTGGTTCTCATCTTCTCTCAAGGACTATAAGATCTTGGAGAGCAGATCTATTTGCTCTTATATTCATGAACACAGTAGGAAGCACAATTGGGGGAGGAGACTGGTGTGAAACAGAATGGGGGTGGGAGCCTGGTTGGTCAGAAGTCTCTCCCAGTAAGACTCAGCTGGGTTTGGGGTGAGGAGTTGGGATTTCCAGAAGAGTTCCCTAGACTGTCACCTTGTATAGACATTCAGTTCACCATGACACTTCCAGCCTTGCAGAGAGCAGGTAGTTTACTAAATATTTCTTACATGAATGAATCCACGAGGCAAAAAGTACGTGGGTTGTAAGGAAAACTGCAAGCTTTTCTGTGGTTCATTTTACAGGTGGGAAGCCGTAAAATGACATGAGTGATGGGGTGGTTCCGGTCAAACGGGTGATACCTGCCAGGAAGCTGGCTGGCATGGAGGAAGGATGGCTGAGGACAATGGAGCGAGGGCAGAAGTTGGGGCAGAGGTGGAGTCGTACTGCTGACCTGGCATTTGCACCAAGGCCAGAGTCTAGCAGGGCAAGTCTAACGGCAGCAAGAAGGAACAGAAAGCCATTACAACAGACCCAGCCCGAGAATGGGCAGGTGGTTGGAGAGAAGGCAGGAAATTTGAGAAAGTCAGCATGTTTTGATAATTGATTAGATATAGATGGGGAGGGGGAACTGAAATAAACAGTGATCACTTTTTTAATATAATTACTTCATTGAAGTATAGTTGATTTACAAAGTTGTGCTAGTTTCTGCTGTACAGTAAAGTGACTCAGTTACACATATATATGTATTCTTATTCTAATTTTTTCCATTATGCTGTATTACAGAATAGTGAATATACATTGATGTACGTATATTCAATATACATATTGAATATATGTATATTCAATACACACTTTTAAATATATTGTGCTATACTATAGGACCTTCTTGTTTATCCATTTTTTCTGGGGGCCACTCTGCAAGGAATGTGGGATCTTAGTTCCCTGATCAAGGAATGGAAGTCCTCTGCACTGAAGCATGGAGCCTTAACCAATGGGCCACCAAGGAAGACCCTATTCATTCTCTTACCTTATATGGAAATATAATTGATTAAGAATGTTGTACTAGTTTCAGGTGTACAGCAAAGTGATTCAGTTACACATAGACATGTATCTATTCTTTTTCCAGTTCTTTCCCTGTTTAGGTTATTACAGAATATTGAGCAAAGTTCTCCATGCTATACAATAGGTCCTTGTTTATCCATTCTTTATATAACAGTTTGCACCTGCTAGTCCCAAACTCCCAATGCGTCCCTCTCCATCCTTTACCTTGGCAACCACACATCTGTTCTCTACGTCTGTGAGTCTAAAACGATGATCACTTACATGGTGGTTTCATTAAGTTAAGAGGAGAGAAAAGGAGCACTTTGATGGGGGCAGATGGTGGCAGGTATGGCAGAGTTGGAGAAAGACCTACCCGGACTGGAGGCTACAACTGTGTGCTGCGTAAATGGTCGCTGGCTCGAATTAAATGTTAAAGAAGTCAGATGTTCTCTATCTTTTCTTCATTTATGAGTCACTGGAAGCAGTGAAGTGCTGGATGCCAAGGCCAATGTGTGCCCATTAAAATAAGCCCAAATGAGCAACAGGATGATGTGGTGTGATGTGTTTGACATCTTTAAGGTAAATGTCAAGGTATGAGCTTGAATGTAGTCACTTGATGGATCAGAGATGAAGGTTCTGCTTGATACAGGCTCCCTACCTGCCTCAGAGCTCCTAGGCAGCAGGTAGCCAGTCAAAACCTGTCTGATGAGGGAAGCATATGGTTTTTAATGTCCTTGTACAGGGCAGCCCGACCATCATTAAGCTACGGACAATCTCAATTTCCTTTCAGAGTCCCAAAAGACAGACTCATTAACTTTTCAAGAACTTTTCTCCTTTGTAACCTTCAGAGAAATGCCAGCAATTACAGGAAAGGTGAGCCCACAGACCCAACAGTCTGAAGACAGACATGGCACCAAGACCCTTTGGAGAGAGAGAATTTGTTGAAACTTAACATAAGAATTTTAATATATTTCTTTTTAAAACTGAAGTATGGTTGATTCACAATATTATAGTTTTAAGAACAACACACTGCTTTGATTTTTTGAGAGATTATATTCCATTTAAAGTTATTGTAAAATATTGGCTGTATCCCCTGTGCTGTACAATACACCCTTGGGGTTTATTTATTTTGTCCCTAGTAGTTTGTGCCTCTTAACCCCTTCTCCTATCTTGCTCCTAATGCCACCCTTTTCCCCATTGGTAACCCCTAGTTCTTATCCTACAGGGAGAAGGGCCCCGAGGCTCTGTTTATTTATTTATTTTTGTCACTAAGCAGCATATTGGATCTTAGCTCTCCAACCAAGGATCAAACCCTTGCTCCCAGCAGTGAAATCTCAGAGTCTTAACCACTGGACCACCAGGGAAGTCCCTCTTTATTTATTTTATTTTATTAGAGTGTAGTTGTTACACAATGTCATGTTAGTTTCAGGTATACAGCAAAGTGATTCAATTCCACATGTGAAGTGAAAGTGAATTCGCTCAGTCGTGTCGACTCTTTGCGACCCCATAGCCTGCAGCCTATCAGGATCCTCCATCCATAGGATTTTCCAGGCAAAAAGTGCTAGAGTGGATTGCCATTTTCTTGTCCAGGGGATCTTCCTGACCCAGGAATCGAACCCAGGTCTCCCGCATTGCAGGCAGACACTTTACCGTCTGAGNGGATCCTCCATCCATAGGATTTTCCAGGCAAAAAGTGCTAGAGTGGATTGCCATTTTCTTGTCCAGGGGATCTTCCTGACCCAGGAATCGAACCCAGGTCTCCCGCATTGCAGGCAGACACTTTACCGTCTGAGCCACCAGGGAAGCCCCGAGCCCACATGTGTGTATGTGTATATATATTCTTTTTTAGATTATTTTCTCATATAAGTTATCACAGAATATTTAGTAGTGTTCTCTGGGCTATACAGTAGGTCCTTGATGGTTACCTACCTTATGTGTAGTAGTGTGCCTGTGTGTTCATCCCAAGCTCCTGATTCTTCCCTTCCTCTGTTTGTTTATTTTACATTTGACTTACTTATTTTGACTCTGCTGGGTCTTCATTCCTGGGTGGGCTCCTCTCCAGGTGCGGCGAGCCCGGGCTACTCCTGCTGCAGCGGCGCGGGCTTCTCGTCACGGTGGCTTCTCTTGCTGCAGAGCACAGGCTCTAGGGTGCCTGGGCTTCCCTAGTTGCAGCAGAGGGCTCGGTAGTGGCAGTTCCGGGACTCTAGGGCACACGCTCAGTAGTTGTGGCGCACTGGCTTAGTTGCTCTGGGGCATGTGGGATCTTCCAGAATCAGGGATGGAACCTCCATCTCCTGCATTGGCAGGTGGATTCTTTACCACTGAGTCACCGGGGAAGCCCTGTTTGTTTATATTAAAACCTATTTTCTCTCTTTTGTTCAGATTAGAAATTTCCTATTTTTCCCTTTTTCCATGTACCAATTCTTTGTCCCCTCCTGTCTGTTGTTGAGCCCATCCACAGAGCTTTTTTTATTCCCTCAGTTAATATTCAAGTTAAATATAGAAGTATAATGTTAGTGAGGCAGTTTTTTGGCTATTGAAAACAATAAAATTATCCCACAGTTGAATGGTATCAGTTAAGCAGATTTTCTTTAAAAAGAAAAGCATTCATTTTTTAATTGAAGGATAATTATTTTACAGAATTTTGTTGTTTTTTGTCAAACCTCAGCATGAATGAGCCATAGGTATACATATGTCCCCTCCCTCTTGAACCTCTCCCTCATCTCCCTCCGCATCCCACCCCTCCAGGTTGATAAAGAGCCCCTGTATGAGTTTCCTGAGACAAACACAAATTCCCTTTGGCTATCTATTTTACATGTGGTAATGTAAGTTTCAAGTTACTCTCTCCATTTGTCTTACCCTCTCCTCCCCTCTCCCTGCGTCCATAGTCTATTCTCTATGTCTGTTTCTCCATTGCTGCCCTGCAAATAAATTCTTCAATACCATCTTTCTAAATTCCATATATATGCATTAGTATATGATATTTATAGTTCTCTTTCTGACTTACTTCACCCTGTATAATAGACTCTAGGTCCGTCCCCTAAGCTTTTAATTTCCATTATTGTATTTATTTCAGTTCTAAAATTCCCATTGGGTTGCTTTTCTTTGCCGAGGCTTTCTGTTTATCACTTAATTCAAGTGTTTTGTGATTGCTCACGGAACTATTTTTATCACCGCCGCGTGTATCTTTTCAGGATAATTCTAACATTGCTGTCATTGTGCTGCTGGCTTCATTTATTGTTTTTCATTCTTTCAGCCCAGGTCTTGTTCTTGGTGTGACAGGTAATTTTCTATTCAAAGCTGGACATTTTGCCTTCTATTATGAAACTTTGCATCTTAATTAAACTGTTTTTTTTTTTNTGTCATTGTGCTGCTGGCTTCATTTATTGTTTTTCATTCTTTCAGCCCAGGTCTTGTTCTTGGTGTGACAGGTAATTTTCTATTCAAAGCTGGACATTTTGCCTTCTATTATGAAACTTTGCATCTTAATTAAACTGTTTTTTTTTTTTGTTGTTGTTGTTGTTGTTTTTTTCTGGCACTTCTCCAGCAAAAGAAGGGGCACAAGCCCATGACACTGCCAGTGGAGGTGGAAGTCCACGCTGACTCCCCAGGGCTTTTGGTCCCCTGGTGCCTGGTGGGTGGAGGTGAAAGCCGCAGTGTGTGGGCTCTCCTCACTGTATGTGGTCACAAAAGTCCCTGGTTCTTCCTTCCACTGTGGAGATTTAGGGTGCCCATCATATGCTGGTGCTGGGGGGTGGCTGGGGTCCTCGCTTTCCTTTGCTGGTGTGTGTGTGGTGGGACGCAGTATTTTCTGTGGCATTTGGCTGCAGTATTGTGGCCATTGTCTATAAACTTCTGTCCTTACAGATTATGGTTTTCCTTGTCCTTTGGCTAGAGAGCACAGATTTTTTTGGCGGTGGGGGGACTGTTTGGATCTGCACCTGCTGGTGTTTCCAGGTTGCCCGCTCCTTTGGCTCCACATCCAGGCTGAGAGAGGCAAGAAGAAAAGCTGAGGAAATTCCCCATGTCACTCAGGCAGCAGGGTCCCTGGCTGGCCTGCTTGCTCTCTATCCCTTTGAGTTTTCTTTTCTTTATTTTTGGCTGCATTGGGTCTTTGTTGCTTTCCTCTAGTTGTGGAGAGTAGGGGTTACTCCCTAGCTGCAGCAGGCGGACTTCTCACAGCGGTGGCTTCTCTTGTTGTGGAACATGGGATCTCGGCACTCTAGCTTCAGCAGTTGTGGTGCAAGGGCTTAGTTGCTCCTTGGCATGTGGAATCTTCCTGGATCTGGTGTCAAACCTGTGTTCCCTGCACTGGGAGGCGGATTCTTATCCACTGGACCACCAGGGAAGTCGCTGAGATCTCTTGTATTTGTCTCATACGTTGTGCCCAGGGTTTTAGTTGTACTTAGTAGAAACAGCAGGGGAAAGTACACGTACTGCATGTCAGAATTTCTCCTCCCTGTGGATTCAAGCTCATGACCTACCACGTTGATTAGGATTCAAGTGTCATTTTATGGCTCAACCAGTCACAGGTTCTTGTGGTTCAGACTGGTTTCTTGGTAAAGTGGGCACTGCCCAGACCTCTGTTTAGAATGGAAAGACTTATTTTCCTGGTTACCTGTAGTGCTGTGGACGGTTGGCCTCAGCATGCATTAGTGGCAGGGAGCTGAATTGCCATAGTTATGCCCCGTCCTGGGGTAGCCACATCCAGACGATCTATGCAGGAGTACAAAGCCCTCCACCCCTGCCCCAGGTGGGGACAACTTGACCACATCACACCAACTTCAGAGCCCCCATGGGCTGGCCACCCCTGAGGCCACCTCAGAGCTCGACTTCTCTGTGAGTCCCGTTTTCCTCCCTTTCCTTCTCCCAGGGGGGCCCCAGGAGCTCTGCAAATGCAGTCTGCTTCTCAATGAGCCCCACCTGCAGGTCCCAGCAGGGCAGCCTTCTTTGAGTCCCCGGAGACTTTGTTTCTATCTGATAGCTCAGTTGGTAAAGAATCTACCTGCAATGCAGGAGACCCCAGTTTGATTCCTGGGTTGGGAAGATCTGCTAGGGAAGGGATTAGGCTACCCACTCCAGTATTCTTGGGCTTCTCTTGTGGCTCAACTGGTAAAGAATTCACCCGCAATGTGGGAGGCCTGGGTTGGGGAGGTACCCCTGGAGAAGGAACGGCTACCCACTCCAGTATTCTGGCCTGGAGAATTCCATGGACTACAGCTCATGGGATCGCAAAGAGTTGGACATGAGTGAGCAACTTTCACTTTCCAGTCAGTCCTGTTTGCTGGTGACCACACCCACGGTTCTTCTAGAGAGCTGGCCCCAGCCTGGTTTAACTCATTGCTCTCTTTCTCTTTCACCCCCTTGCCTCTCATGCCCAACTTAAAGGGGGCCCTGCACCCTGAGCCATTCCTTACAACTCGGAGAGGTCAAGAGTTCAGCACTTCCTTCAGAGACCCTCTTCCCACACTGAGGCCAGTAGCAGGATGCATTATTTCTTATTTCTTGCCTATTTTCCCAAGTGTTACCTGCACGTTTCTTGGTCCTCCTTTTAAGACTCCTCATGCAACTTCTCAAGCTTATTGTGCCTTTTGATTACTGCTGGGCCTGGAACCTGCTCAAAAGTGCATCTCAACGAAAGTCCCTGAGTGGGGTTATGTGGGGTGTGTGCAGATCAAACTTGAGGTGTAGACAGCTCCATTTCTTATTTTTAAAGGGCTTCAAGTTAAAAGAATAGACTAATTATAATGGTGACATTCTATTTCTTTAGAATTATGATCTCGTTACAAATTCATGTACCAGAGTTTATATTTTAACTTCATTTTAATTGGAAGTAAACTTTAATTATTTACAACCTTTGTTAGGAAGATCATAAAATATGAATGTAAAAAATTATTTCACATTATGATGATTATAATGGACCCATATCAGAATGGCTGGCACTCAATTAATATCTACTTATTACATGATCTCCATCCTAAAGGAGATCAGTCCTGGGTTTTCATTGGTAGGACTGATGTTGAAGCTGAAACTCCAATACTTTGGCCACCTGATGTCAAGAGCTGACTCATTTGAAAATACCCTGATGCTGGGAAAGATTGAGGGCAGGAGGAGAAGGGGACGACAGAGGATGAGATGGTTGGATGGCGTCACTGACTCAAAGGACATGGGTTTGGGTAGACTCCGGGAGTTGGTGATGGACAACGAGGCCTGGCGTGCTGTGGTTCATGAGGTCGAAAAGAGTTAGACACGACTGAGCCACTGAACTGAACTGAACTATTACATGAAGGAGTCATTATATGTAATACAAAAGTACATATTCTACCCAAATTAAGTGAGTGAAAAGAGTGAAAAATTAAAGTGTTACTCATTTGGTCGTGTCTGACTCTTTGCGACCCCAGAGACTACAGACTGAATGCATCTACAAAAGAAAAGTTCTTCAGAAAATTAAGCTTCATCAGAGAGTTGAAAATGTGATATTTTAGAGCGGCTACCTTATTATACCTGCACCTTATTCACGATTGTCTCTGGACTCATAAGAGGAAAGGAAACAGCTGAGCGGGGAGAGGAGAGGACGCAAAGGGTCCCTGGGGTTGCTATGACATCACTCTCTTGGTTTATCACAAACTGACCTGAAGTAACCCAGTTACATGATGGTTGCACATCACTAACATAGTATCGAGAGTTATTGAGTTATAACTTATTTTTAAATAACTCGTATACTTATTTCATTTTTGCTGCGCTGGGTCTTCACTGCTTTGCACAGGCTTTCTCTAGTTGCGGTGCTGGGGCTTCTCCTTGCTGGGGCTCCCCTTGCTGTGGAGCGCTGGCTCTAGGTACTCAGGCTTCAGAAGTCGTGGCACACGGGCTTAGTTGCGCCACAGCACGTGGAGTCTTTCCGGACCAGGGATCGAACAGGAGTCACCTACACTGGCAGGTGGATTCTTATCCACTGAACCACCAGGGGCATCCTTGAGTGCTATTAAGAGCTGAAAATTTAAGTAAAGTGTTCTCTGGTAAACAAAAGTGTCTGCAGTTTGGAAGAATATTAGGCAAATCAGACAGCTTAATTGCATGTAATTTCAGGGCTTGCTTGCATGTCCCTTTTTTTTTTTTTTAAATACTCAGAATTGTGTTACTTATTTATAAGGGGTCCTGGATATCTTATTCCCTTTTCCTGGCCTTCTATAGCAATAATCAAAGAAGTGCAGTCTGGGGAGTAATTAGGAGCAATGGCTGGTCTGATTCTAAACTCTCCAACATCTGCCTACCACTTCATGACCTTCAACTGTGTTGTCTACACCTAGTCTTCTCACTGAGAGGATGGCAGGCAGTAACAGCACTGAGCTGAGAATTAGACGAGATGACACAGGTGAGCCTGGCACTTCACACACCTCCAGTAAACCTAAGTTTCTTACCAGAACGAGTTTTCTGCCACTGTCCTTCCAAACACTCCCACTTTCCTTCGGGCTATCACAGAAAGCGACATCCATCTTGGTTTCAGTCATCAAAACTGTAAAGCTTCTTGACCAGTTCCTTCACAAGAGCTAGTCTTGAAACAAGTAGTACTTCACAGGATTCATAGATTCAGTTTCCCTCAGGCATCTTCAGGCTTCCCAGGTGGTGCTAGTGGTAAAGAACATGTCTACCAACCCAGGAGATATAAGAGATGTGGGTTCAATCCCTGGGTCAGGAAGATCCCCTGGAAGAGAGCATGGCAACCCACTCCAGTATTCTTGCTGGAGAATCCCCATGGACAGAAGAGACAGTCCATGTGGTCGCAAAGAATCAGATATGACTGAGGTGACTAAGCACGCATGCATGCAAGGCACCTACAACTCGGGTGGGAGATATTTCCCCAGTGAAGCCTTGCAAATAGTGTTGGTTTCTCAGAGCTTCTAGTGCAGTGTGGTCTTGGGTATCACGCAGTGGGGCCCAGAGCTCTTCTGGGAGCAGCCAAGGTGTGTGTCTTTGATTCTTCAGATCTGTGCAACACTGGGAAGGTACAGGTCATCTGGGGGAGCCTGCCCAGGAACATGGCAGCAGAACTCATTCAAATCACAGCAAAGAGGGGAAAAGCCCATGTTGTGTAGAGATGTTAAGTCCTGAATAGTAAATTACCATACACATACAGGGTTATTATGCCATCTTACATCTTTTCCAGGTCTCAGTATTATATACTAGGTATCTTAATAAGAATCTCCAAAATTATCAGTATTACCTGTGTTTCTCATGTAGGGCCATAAAAGAAAGCAGATGAATGATAATAGCCTTTGGTCTTTTATTAAAGTCTTGTGACCTTTAAGTTACAGAAATGTAAGCCATACATGCATTGCCTGCCAGCCAACCTGACAGTCAAGCTGTAAATATGGTCAGTTTTACAGGCAGCCTCGTAAGTTACAAGGCTGGCTGAGCATAAACAGAGAAACATGGATAATGAACAACAGCCAGGACCACCTCTGTGCATGTGCCATGCAGGCAGCACATAATTGGTTTCATCTGAGGTCATCCTTGCTTGCAAAGTTTCCTCCACCACCCCGAGCAGTAACTGAAAATCTGAAGACAACGCTTGGATTGAAACATCTCTGAAATATTTGAAATGACAATACCACTTGAGAAGGTTCATGATGAACTCAGTAGCATCCTTCAATACAGTAACTTGAATGTATTGATTCATCTGTTAAACACTTATTGAGCACCTCCTGTGTGCCTGACAGTCAAAACACAGAGATGAAGGCTATGTTCGCCTCTTTGAGTCGGCCCTGCAGTCCCAAAGGTCATTGTGCCTGTCACAGCCCATGTGAACATCCTTACATTCAATCATCTTCCGCTGAAAAATCTGCTCCCTAAAGACTAACATGTAAAGTCAGCATGCAATGAGGATGAATCTCTTGTCCTCTGTGATAGAATAGAACCAGAGTGACCAACCTGCAACCAGGTAGCTGGTTGTTCCTCCGAGAGTTGTTCCCTGTTTGGGTCTAAGGTATTTCTCTCTGCTGTTGGCAGATGAGGCAGCAGAGAGCAAGGTCAGCCTTGGTGAAGGGAAGTGCGTGTTGGCTGAAGCCACGAATAGCATCCTTATCACCATGGATACCTTTCTCTTGTCTGTGAAAAGGTACAGAGGGCTGGGGGAGAATGGTGACTGAATCCACAGAGTGCATCAGTGTGTCCCTGGGTCCTGAGAGCCCCTAAGCCATGGATGCCCTTGGATGAGCATTCACAGGAGAGTGTAGTGGGTGGGCAGCCTTGAATAGTGCTTCCTGCTGTCCCTGCCTCTGGGCATTCGTATCCCTGTACGATGCCCTCCCATTGAGCATGGGCTGGACTCAAGGTCTTGCTTCCAGGAAATGAAATGTGGTCACATGCCACGGAGGTGACAAGAGACTGTCTGACTCCTCTTGCCCTGACCGTGAGAGTGACCTGTCATATGATGAGGGGCGGGTCATGGCCAGCAGCCCATGCAAGGGATTAAGGCTTCCAGACCCAGAAGCTGACTTGCCCACAAGCACTTTCCCTGGAGGTGGATCCTGTCCAGGAGACAGCAGCTCTGACACCTGGACTGCATCCTCAGCAGATGGTGAAGCAGGGAACCAGCTAAGTCATTACTGGGTTGTTATTTTAATTCACCAAGTTTTGGAGGGTCATTTGCTATAACAGATAGCAACACATAATTGATACAAACCTCATTTGAGAGATCTGTCCACAGAGGTACATGGACGCTCCGAGCTTCTTTGTCACTAGTCTTCCAATCCTGTCCTTTCTGTATCCCTCACTGACCATTCAGCCAATCTACTAGCTACTATAATGAACTGATGTGGGCTTCCTACGTCGCACTAGTAGTAAAGAACCCACCTGCCAATGCAGGAAACATAAGAGACACAGGTTCGATCCTTGAGTCAGGAAGATCCCCTGGAGTAGGGCGTGGCAACCCACTGCGGTATTCATGCCTGGAGAATCCCAAGGACAGAGGAAACTGGTGGGCTCCAGTCCATAGGATCACAAAGAGTCGGACATGACTGAAGCGACTTAGCACACACACAGAAATTGAAACAGGTGGATATTTCCCGTTATCCGTCACACCAGAGAAGGTAGACCAGTTTTCTTTCAAACAACATGAAAGATGGCTGATATCAGAGTTAGGATGAAATTCTGCTGTAATTTCCTGAGAGACTACCATTTGACTGTCCTGTGTGTTATGGCCTCATAACAAAGAACAAAAAAAGGTCATTTCATCTTTAAGAGGATTACCTCTATGAGGATCAGAACTCTTATTCTCTGCTGCTGCAAAGATGGATGTGATTTTGAGACCTTTATCAAGTAATTTGCTTTCTGAGGTATTGGGATTAACATCATCAAGGGTTGATCTCTAATAGGCTACTTTCTCTGGTCCCAGATTTCTGGATGTTGGATGGGAAAGGATCCATCAAATCTTTATTTTCTCCTTAAGGCTCTGTTCTAATCTCCAGGCTCACTTGTCTCTTGAAAACCACACAAAGAACTTCATCACACATTTAACAAATCCCAAATAGCCCCTTACCTCTGTCTCCCACATTCCACTTCCTTCATCTTCCAGGTCATTCTGGTCAAAGTTTATGTTTCTTTCTCCCTATCATTGGTCAGTGGTGCACCATCCTCCTAGTTTCCTGGAATAGAATGTCAAAATTATTCTCTCCTCAAGATACACTATGCAGTTTCATGTCTCATTCTGTTGTTCACGCTCTTTGATCAGGACTGTCAGTATCATCTTATCCTCATTGTATCCTTCAGAGATCCTCCCCAGTGGAGCCTCCCCTGCTTTCCCCCAAATGGGAAGAACAGTTCTTCTCATGGACTCCCACCAGACTTTGCCTCAATACTACGTCATCTTTATTATGGCACTTTATTCTTTGCTGCATTTTCTAAGGCGTGTTCTGAAGAATGCTTATCTCTGGGAAGCATCCACATAAAGAAATGTTCTCAGGTAACCAGTCTATGGAATTCTTCCTACTGTGGTATGAATCGGCATTCCTGATTAACGTTAGTATACTCAGGATTCTGAGAACAGTTAGAACAGGATTCATCTCCTTGTTCCACCATTTTCCACTTCGGATTTATGATTACCTTGCAGAACCCTTTTGCCTTGTTGACAGCTGCTTTCTCGCCATCCTGTTTCTCGGTGTTCTACACGTTGTCTTATGCATTAGGATTCCTCCGTGACTGTTGTATATATCATGCATTTTCCACACACTAAGGCAGACAAATCTCAGATAACATTTTGGTGATATTTTCTTCCAGCCGACTCTGTGAAAACTTGACCCTGGCCATCAGGAAGTAAAGGAAATAAGTTATTTAACTACCACCAGAAAGAGCTGACTGAGAAAATAGGACTGCTCGGGGCCACTATTAGTGAGAGAAGAGAGGAAGGTGAGTAAACAACACAGCAAGATTTTAAAAAGAACAATTATAAACTCTTGGATGAAAGAAGACATAAAAATCTTAAGATTCACTATTTGAACTAAATATTAGAGCACTTGTTCTATTGGATAAAGTGCTGATGAGTCAGCCTAGTCAGAAAAGCACCCAACCTCTCCTGGGTGAACACGCCAGCCTGGGATAACCTGTAATCGGCCATGAGTTGGCCCCATAGGTATCATATTTCGGACTTCAACTCTACCGCTGTGTGAGTTCCTGTGCTACTGACCTGCCTTCCAGTATAATGATGAGGAATTATCCTCTTACTAACATCTTGAACCAGTGTGGTGTGCTACTGACCTGCCTTCCAGTATAATGATGAGGAATTATCCTCTTACTAACATCTTGAACCAGTGTGGTACATCTGTCACAATCAATGAACTGGTGTCCATCAATTATTTTCATCAAAGTCCGTAGTTTATAACAGAGTTCATGCTTTGTCTGTTCCCCCACCCACCCCTCACCACAACTTGATGAATGAACTCGGCGACCACTTTGTTTTGATCATTGTTTCCTCCTGTGAATCCCTCAGGAGTACAATGCGCAGAAATCAGAAAGTGCTGTCATCTGTTTAGTGTCATCAAAGCATTTCATTTCGAAACAGTAATAACCAAGCAGCTCCAAGAAGCTTTATTTAAAAAAAAAAAAAAACAAACAAATGAACACAGAAAAATGTTGCAACTTATTTTATTACTAGAAATGTCTTCTGGGGAACATCTGGGTAAACAAAGCAGCATTATACATACACTTTTGCCCTCAGACTTGAGGCTGCCAGCACCTTCATCACCCATCTCTCAGCCTTAATGATGCTTATGGCACACGGGGTTCCAGTATGAAGACACATTAGGAGCAATTTGTGTTTATTATCTTATCTTCATAAGTTGCAAAAGCAAACTGATACTAGAGTGCTATTTGAGAAGAAAAGCATTTCCCTCTACTCTTAGGTTCTTATGGCTGGTCCAGGAATTAAACTGTTTTGAGACAGACTGACAGGAGAAACTCAGATTTAATTACATATGCACAGGGCCCCAGTCCTATGAGGCCCCAGGACAAGTCGAGGATTCCATGGCATCTGAGGGGGGGGGCAGGTGGGGACTTCAACAAGGACGAGGCAGTTCACATGGAGATGGACAAGCAGGTGTTTGGTGAACAGATGTTTGTGGGGCTTGCAGGGACAATGGGACACAGAGCAGACTCTGGTCTCTAGGCCCCATCCAACTCCCCCGCCCCCAACCCCATGCTCTTTGTAGATCTCTGGGGATAGTGCCCTTGTGTGCCAGGACCTTCCCCTGAGTTCTGTTGGCAGGCAAGGGGCAAGTAAAAAGAAAGACTTCCTACGGCATGAGCTAGGATTTCCACTACAATATGAAAAAGAGTGGTGAGAAGGAATACTTTTGCTTTGCTCCAATCTAGGGGGAAAGTGTGTATTAGTTTCTCATCATTAGGTGTGATATTACCTGGAGGGATTTTTGGGTAAATGTTCCTTCTCCAGGTGATGAAGTTCTTCACTCTTCCTGCTGAGAGTTTTATCATAAATGGAGGTTGAACTTGGTCAAAAGCTTTTGCCATTTCTATGAATATATGTGATTTCTCTTCAAATGGCT
>SJYX01019187.1:113101-199402 GCA_006410675.1 Oreotragus oreotragus | reverse complement strand
TTGGTGATGGACAGGGAGGCCTGGCGTGCTGCGATTCATGGGGTCACGAAGAGTCAGACACGACTGAGCAACTGAACTGAACTGAACTGAAGGAAAAACTTGATTGGTGGGAATGACTGATTCTTTCACTTATAAATTCTAGTATTTGCCACTCTTCTAAAGTAATGATAGTTTAGTATATAAATAGCTTTATGTTTGAAGCTATATTTATCAAAATTTGTTATTAGAATTTTGCTAGCATTACAACATATAAGCAATAGCTCTATCCTTTTACATTCATTGTAACATATTAAAGAATATGAAAATTATTATTTCCTTCAGTAGTTTAGAACAATACACACTATCAGTTGAAAATAATTCTGTGCTACTATGTTTTTTTTCTTAGATAATTCCCTACCAGCTAGAATTTTCTTCATAGTTCGTGGTCTATTCAAATATTCCACTTCTATAATTAGTTAGAGTTCTAAAAGAACATTTACTTTATCAAGATTTTCAAATTGCTAAGTGGATCAAAGAAGTGGGTATATTATACTCCTATTTTATAAATATCCATTTGTCTCCTATTCCTGGAATATGTTTGTCATATATTTTTGTATGTTGTTTCTGGCTTGTTGTCCATCTCTTTGTTAAAAAAATCAGTTCTTGAAGTTTTTCAACATTTAGCCTGTGTAGAAATCAGTTCCTCCAAATTTTTCCACCCTGAAATATTTTTTAGTATCTGAATAGTTATTAGTTCAGTTCAGTTCAGTTCAGTCGCTCAGTTGTGTCCGACTCTGTGACCCCATAGATTACAGCACGCCAGGCCTCCCTGTCCATCACCAATTCCCAGAATTTACTCAAACTCATGTCCATTCAGTTGGTGATGCCATCCAACCATCTCATCCTCTGTTGTTCTTTTCTCCTCCCGCTTTCAATCTTTCCCAGCATCAGGGTCTTTTCAAATGAGTCAGCTTTTCGAATCAGGTGGCCAAAGTATTGGAGTTTCAGCTTCAACATCAGTCCTTCCAATGAACGTCCAGGACTGAGCTCCTTGCAGTCTAAGGGACTCTCAAGAGTCTTCTCCAACACCACAGTTCAAAAGCATCAATTCTTCAGCACTCAACTTTCTTTATAGTCCAATTCTCACAACCATAGATGACCACTGGAAAAACCATAGCCTTGAATAGATGGACCTTTGTTGGCAAAGTAGTCTCTGCTTTTTAGTATGATGTCTAGGCTGGTCATAACTTTGCTGCCAAAAGTAAGCATTTTTTAATTTCATGGTTGCAGTCACCATCTGCAGTGATTTTGGAACCCCAAAAAATAAAGTTAGCCACTGTTTCCCCATCTATTTCCCATGAAGTGATGGGATTGGATACCATGATCTTCGTTTTCTGAATGTTTAGCTTTAAGCCAACTTTTCCCTCTCCTCTTTCACTTTTATCAAGTGGCTCTTTAGTTCCTCTTCACTTTCGGCCATAAGGGTGGTGTCATCTGCATATCTGAGGTTATTGATATTTCTCCCAGCAATCTTGATTCCAGCTTGTGCTTCATCCAGCCCAGCAATTCTCATGATGTACTCTGCATACAGGATTAAATAAGCAGGTTGACGATATACAGCCTTGACATACTCCTTTCCCAGTATGTCAGATTTGGAACCAATCTGTTGTTTCATGTCCAGTTCTAACTGTTGCTTCCTGACTTGCATGCAGATTTCTCAAGAGGCAGGTCAAGTGGTCTGGTATTCCCATCTCTCTCAGAATTTTCCAGTTTATTGTGATCCACACAGTCAAAGGCTTTGGCATAGTCAATAAAGCAGAAGTAGATGNTTCTCTTCACTTTCTGCCATAAGGGTGGTGTCATCTGCATATCTGAGGTTATTGATATTTCTCCCAGCAATCTTGATTCCAGCTTGTGCTTCTTCCAGCCCAGCATTTCTATTTATATACTCTGCATATAAGTTAAATAACCAGGTAGACAATATAGAGCCTTGATGTACTCCTTTTCCTATGTGGAACCAGTCTATTGTTCCACGTCTAGTTCTAACTGTTGCTTCCTGACCTGCATATAGGTTTCTCAAGAAGCAAGTCAGGTGGTCTGGTATTCCCATCTCTTTCAGAATTTTCCACAGTTGATTGTGATTCACACAGTCAAAGGCTTTGGCATAGTCAGTAAAGCAGAAATAGATGTTTTTCTGGAACTCCCTTGCTCTTTTCGGTGATCCAGCAGATGTTGGCAATTTGATCTCTGGTTCCTCTGCCTTTTCTAAAACCAGCTTGAACATCTGGAAGTTCACGGTTCACATATTGCTGAAGCCTGGCTTGGAGAATTTTGAGCATTACTTTACTAGCGTGTGAGATGAGTGCAATTGTGCGGTAGTTTGAGCATTCTTTGGCATTGCCTTTCTTTGGGATTGGAATGAAAACTGACCTTTTCCAGTCCTGTGGCCACTGCAGAGTTTTCCAAATTTGCTGGCATATTGAGTGCAGCACTTTCACAACATAAATATACCCTTTTATAATGCACTTGTTTTTATGCTTAAAACTTTAAAAATAATGCACATTACTGATATATATAAGCTCTTAATTTTCCTATGCATTAGTTATGCTTTTTGAAGATGATAAAAATTAATAAAAGTGAAATTATTTTAATTGTTAGTCATTACTTATGTAGCATAAAATCCAACATATCACATGAGTTCACTGAGTGCTCTACATAGTAAGTAGATTTTTCAGAATCCATTCTAGCTTCCAATGTGCATTAAATGCTGCCCACACAAAGCTGAAGAGTTGTTGTGTCCCTAATAGACTGGGATATAGGAGCTGAGAAGAAACAAGTGAATGATTAATTTCTCCTCTGGTTAGAAGATAAATGAAGTTATTAATTTTCATTTCTGAGCTTAAGTGGTAGCCCTTCACAATCCTGGAGAGATGAAATTGACTTGAGTCTCAAATTTTATGTAGATTGATTCAGGTCTCAACAGATTAATGTAAAAGACTTATTTTTCTTTAAAATCAAGATTGCCTTCTGCTCAGTGAGACCAATTCTTCCCCAATACACACTTATACTCACGTAGCCACTATTTTCTAGCACTTGAAAAACTGCAAACAAAGTATCCTAGGTGGGATAAAAATGAGTAAACTGGGGTTTGCTTCAATAAGCTGGTTTTTTCCTCACTCTCCCCATAAAGATCTATCAGTTTAGTTGCTTATACTCAATGGGCTTCCCTGGTAGCTCAGTTGGTGGAGAATCCACCTTCAAGGAAGGAGACCCCTGTTTGATTCCTGGGTCAGAAAGATCGACTGGAGAAGGGATAGGCTACACACCTCAGTATTCTTGGGATTCCCTTGTGATTTAGATGGTTAAGAATCTGCCTGCAATACAGGAGACCTGGGTTCAATCCCTGGGTTGGGAACACCCTCTGGAGAAAGGAAAGGCTACCCACTCCAGTATTCTGGATAAAAATGAATAAACTGGGGTTTGCTTCAATAAGCTCTGTTTTTTCCCTCACTCTCCCCATAGAGATCTACAAGGTTATTTGCTTATTCTCTGGGTGAGTGTCTATTCAAAGGGAATACAAGTTGAAAAGTTAAAAGAATAGCTAGAGAAAAAGGCAAATGTTTGGAACAAGGCTGAGGGGTGAGTCTCAGAAATCTTTTGATCTTATAAAAGTCGTGGTAACAATTTTGTTTATAGCAAGCATAAGACTAAGACACAGGAAAGGAAAGCATCCTTAAAAGATGAGACCGGTCAGTTGAAGAATGGCCGACCATGTCCTGTTAAGAGTCCTGCTCCTGTTCTAGCCCAAACTCACTAGTTCACATTATCTGACACAGAAAAGTGTTCTGAGCTAGTGAACAGGCTAAAGCATGGAAACTTTTATAAATACAGAATTCTGTTATTTTTTTAAAGTACTACTAATAACCAAACTCAAATAACCAAAAAGGTTGCCTACTAATTATCCTAATTTAAATAAGAGCAGTTACTAATTATTCTAACACGTAAAGTGGTGCCTCAAAGTATGTGACTGTGTTTGAAAATGGTTAGTTCTCATCCCCTGGTTCATAAGTTGTTGAATTCTATTTCACTGATTCTTAATAAGTTAATGGAAAGCCAATCTCTTATCAAATATTGGAGGTGGACAGATTTACTGTGACTCCTTTAACCTTCTCTTTTGTACTTCTAGTTAGCTCAAGTAATTGAAAATCTTTCAAAGTCCAATTGTTACACATTTAAAATTAAAATCTTTTGAAAGTATAAAATTGGTTACACCTTCAAAATAGAGCAGACGATTCTGAATCATGGAGTGAAGTTAAGCCCTTGGCATGGGTTTGGTTGTTTAGCTGTGGTCCCTAAGTCTATTCCACATGTTGTTTGTGCATCAACAACAGTTTGAAAATCAACCAACCAGTCTAGAAGTATCTGAAATGCATTTATTTATTCAACAAATATTTTTAGAGCACATACCATGCCAGTACTAGTTAGACACTGGGATTTTTAAAAGGAATGTGTTTAAAATTGTGTCTGTGTGTGTCCCTGTGTGTGTAAGATGGTAGGTGTGCAGACCTGTAAGCCCTGGCTATGGTATGACAAGTGCTTGAACAGATGCATTTTAGGGTCTCAACAAAAGTAGCCATAATTCTCTGAATTAACAATGTCAAGCTTTCCGACAAGAACTACCCATGACACACATGTGGCTATGCATCCCCAGCAACACTCACTCCTTCATCTTTCATTTACCATTCATTCAATTGGGGAGGGGTTTGGGGATGAGCTAGATAGAAACTTTTTATTATTTATTTTGAGTCATAAATGAGACAGGAGAACAAGGGCAAGACCAGGAGGACCCAACCCTTCTAAATAACATATTGGGAGTTGGCTTTCCACTTGGCTAAGTGAGCTCTTCATGGGTGAATTCTGAGATCTGATCTCTCGTCAACTTTAATCTCTGAAAAGCAATCAATCCTGTTCCTATATGAGACATTGGACTGGAACATAAAAGGCCAGCACATTCTTGGCAGGAAATCAGAAATTAGGAGAAACCCTAAGAGTCCAAAGTCATGTCTGTAAGTCAACTGATGGATCTTTTGTGGTGGAAACCACTGGTAGGGAATGATATGGCTGTGGGTAGAAATGGCCTTCAAGAAGGGCTGAATTCTTTGCAGTCCGTATACAGCAAGCTGTGCTTCTACCCCAAGGTCAAAGCATACTAGTGGTTGTAACATCATTAATAGTTTCTGCCATAAGACCTCTGTAGTTCAGGAAATCTGATTTGGAGCAGATGAAATTGAAGAGAAACATTTCCAAAGTCAAAATGAGTTGTGATAGACATTATTGGTCAGTGAGAGGAAAAAGTCTGCTAAAAACAGATGATCAAATAATTTTTTTTCATGATAATCAGTTGCCTAAGTTAAATAGAGTTTATTGTTACTTTTTTGTTTTTTTTTTTCTTTTTTTTTTGTTTTTTTTTTTTTCGAACTCCCAAACATGAACCCCCCTCCCACCTCCCACCCCACATCTTCCCTCCAGATCATCCCCATACACCAGCCCCAAGCATCCTGCATCCTGCATTGAACATAGACTGGCAATTCATTTCTTACATGATAGTATACATATTTCAATGCTATTCTCCCAAATCATCCCTCCCTCTCCCTCTCCCTCTCCTTCTCACTCAAAAAGTCATTTGTCATGTAGAAAGTATCATCAGCAGATAATGTGATGCAGATACTATCGTTTGGCTTTGCCTTTCATATCTACTAAGGCTGCAAATAAATGCTATTTTTTTCTTTAAATTAGAAAACTGATTCCCTCCAACTTGTACTCAATACATTCTGCAGCCTGTCAAAGACACGGATGACTGGGGACTCTCTCTCTGAAATTACACAGATTTTCAGAGTTAGTTAAACAATAAATCAAGGCCAGATTGTTATTTCTATAATGATAGAGAATTTGGAAGTGAATACAGTGATTTGGAAGGAAAAAGAAACACTCTTTTGATTTCAATTGATTTATCAATGAAGTGGGTGAGCAAGGACTCAAGCATAAAGCCCAGGAAGTAAAAGATTGGGAAAAGAGGTTTGGTCTTGATGTATGAAATATGAAGGGTCTTGCCTCATGCTGTTGACCTATGGACAGCCTGAAGTGAAGGTAACAAGTACTCTTGACTCCGTGGTGTTAGTGTAAACAATCTCATGGGCTCAAGTATCAGCCACTTAAATAAATCAGGAGACAGAGGAAGTGATGTTTATGGGCTAGAGATCTGGACTGCTTCTTAAACAACATAAGTACACAGATAATGAATAGCTGATATAATGGAAAGAAAACAAGAAGGAATGGCATGGGGTAAACTTGAGGGGAGGGGTTAGAAATCCTGAAATCTAATTCTGTGATAGAAAAAATAGAGAACTTTATCCACTTGAGACCAATTGATGTCTTACCTTAAAAAGTTAGTGTTTCAGTGTTTACCTTATATTGCCAAAGGTCCTTTTCTTTTTTTTTTTTGTAAGACATTTTTTTTTTTCAAAAGATACCATCAATTTTATTTATATCGGCAAATAAAAGGAAGTCATTTTGAAAATCCGTTGTACTAAAGCAAACTTTAAAAACAATTTATTTTTTAAATATTAAAAACATTATGATGTTTATGTTTACTAGATTTAATATACGATTTAAAAATTTTAAGAAAAAACTACACTAAGAAAGAAAACAATATACTTAGAAATATCCTTAGTATCAAGGGTAACCTAGACTAGAATTTAAATATGCTGTTAGTTTCCTAAGTGAATAAATACTGAAACATAAATGCACATTATTAAGTGAAAGAAACTAAGCTGGAAAGGCTACACTTTGATTCCAACTATATGGCATTCTGGAAAAGGCAAAACTATGGACACAGTAAAAAAAAAAAAAAACTCAGTGGTTACCAGAGTTGTGATCAAGTGGGAGAGACAGATAGGCAGAGCACAGAGAATATTAGGGCAATGAAAATAATCTGCGTGATATAATAATGATGGATATATATCATTATTGATATTTTTCAGTCTCTCAGTTATGTCCAACTCTTTGCTACCTCATGGACTGCAGATGCCAGGCTTCCCTGTATTTCACTGTCTCCTGGAGTTTATTCAAACTCATGTCCATTGAGTCAGTGATGCCATCCAACCATTTCATCCTCTGTTGTCCCCTTCTTCTCCTGCCCTCAATCTTTCCCAGTATCAGGGTCTTTTCCAATGAGTTGGCTCTTCACATCAGGTGGCCAAAGTATTGGAGCTTCAGTTTCACATCAGTCCTTCCAATGAATATTCAGGGTTGATTTCCTTTAGGATTGACTATCTCCTTGCTGTCCAAGGAATTCTCAAGAGTCTTCTCCAGCACCAGAGTTCAAAAGCCTCAATTCTTCAACATTCAGCCTTCTTTATGGTCCAACTCTCACATTCATACATTATATATTCTTCAAAATCAAAGAATATAAATTATTCACCAAGAGTGAATCCTAAGACAACTTATGGAGTTTGGGTGATTATGATGTTTCAGCATAGGATCATCTTTGATTAAAAAAAAAGTATCATTCTAGTGAGTGACGTTGGGGGAAGTTGTGTATGTATAGGGGCAGGTAGTATATGAGAAACCGCTCTACCTTCCCCTCAATTTTGCTGTGAGATTAAAACTGCTCTAAAAATAAAGTTTCTTAAAAAAAAAAAAAACTCTAAATTAAAAAAACGTGTCTAAATAAAGACTCTCAACAAACAAATAAATAAATGCAAAGAAGATAGAGGGGAGCGAGCAAGAAGTACATTTGTATAAGAGCTATGGCTTTATTTCAATCCATGAAGAAACTTGCCAGATCTCAGGGAGATAAAAAATACACCATTCATATATATTAAGAATGAGAGTCCAAGGCTTATTTTATTTTATCAATGAGCCTCTACAGTACACGCAATTTGGGGATTCATCCTTCCAGTTGGTATAATACAACTTGTAGTTATGACCTTTTGCTTTCTAATTGGAGAATCAATGTTCTTTTCATAGGCGGGCTCTGAAATATATACTTAGTTCTAATTGAAAGTACACTTAAATTGAATCAGTCCACCTGCATAACTTGAGATCTGAGAGCTGAGGTATCTCTTCAACTCTTTTTCTACATGTCTAGTTCCTCAACATCCCTGTTTCCTGTCAGTTCAAATTGATCCCCACTATAATCTAAATCACTGTCCTTCCATCACAACCAGCTTTCCCCCAGGGATTGTCTTGTTTCTGCAAGGAGCGCTATCATTCTCCCTTACTAAGTCTGCCCTCCCCTAACACATCAACAAATAGCACATCAACAAATATTCTGCTCAGTTCTAGTTATACTTCTTTTGCTATGTCACCTATAGCTGCCCTTCACATCCTGTTCCCAATACCATTACTGATCTCCATATGACTGATCTCTTCTTTAATTTCTCCCGCTCTTGTTCTCTCTGAGATTCTCTTAGCAAATCATTCTTCCTGAATCATGGTTGAGATACGATATTTCTGTAGTTCTCCATCGCCTATGGACAAAACTGCAAAGCCTTTAACTGCTTTTCCCCACCTGGTTTTTTATTATCACCTCCTTTTCCCCAACCTTCTAGTCTAGATTGCTGACACTTTCCTTCCCGAATATATTTTGTGTTTTTCCTTCCCTGTGTTGGGGTTTCAACTCCAAGTACTTCCACTTGGAATGCACCTCTACTTCATGAAATCCAGGTCATTTTTAAGCCCCAATTCTAGTGTCTGCTTCTCCATGGAATTCTGCTTTGGTCACCAAGGCTGATCCCCCTTCTCAAGCCTACTAGTTAGTATTTTATCTGTATATTTCCTATGAGATTATCACATACCTGTCTCTATTATGTTTGCTTGTGAGTGCACTTTATCACCCCTTCTCTTTAACAAGGTTGCAAGATAAGATCCTGTCTGATTCATTCACCTTGAAAGCCCCTCACAATGTTTAACACACAGTAGGAACACAGTAAATACTTGCTAAGCAAAGAACAAGCAGCTCCCTGGAAAGCCTAGCGTGTAAAGACCTTTTATAAATTTTCCATTACAGAGTAATCACTAAATGTCTGACCTCCTACTCATGAGATTTCAAAGAATATCACATGATGAAATGTCTCATTCATCCAAAGCTATTACTATTGTCTTTTGAAACATAAATATAAATCCCTTTTAGGAATAGATTTGGTAGATGTGATTAAAAGCAACTTTTAAAAGTGTGACACATAATCAAAACTCACTGTATGATTAAAAGGCACCAGAATTTTTAAAGTTAGCTCATTTTCTCACAACTTCAAACTAAATCTCAAAAGGGAGAAGAAAGTTCATGTTTGAATGGGTACATATAATTTAGTCTGAATACCAAAGCTCTGCTTGTGAAATAGACCATATCTAACACAAAAATTGTGCTGCATCAATTAAGTTTAAATGGTATACTTCTTCATTCAAACAAATACTATTTTTATAAAATATAAACTTACAAACAGTTTTTCAAAACTAACAAATTTAGAAAAGTTCATTTTAAAGATGTTCTCTTTGGGGTTGAAAGAAAATGTGAATCACTTCAGCAGATCATTAACTGTGTTGCCTTAGAATGACAGAACAATTATTTTCCATGAATCTTCTTGAGGCTTCTGTTTTTTTCTGGAAATTAGAACAGAAAGATTTGAAAGTAAGTATTTGTGGAGATAGTGCTATCATTTATGTCAGGTTTTTTTTTTTTTTTTTTATTAAAACCCTTCAGTGAAAGAGCAATCTAGTTTAAATAAACCACTTATAAAGAAAAAGGCACACTGAAAGTAAAATTGCTGTCTATGGTTTTCTAAAGGCTTGATCAAGGTTCAGAGGAAGGTTAACATAAGAGTCAAATTTTCATTAAGTTTTCAGCCTAATAAATCCATCTGGCATGTGGGAAAAGAGTTCAGTGCAATCTACCAGCCTCTATCTCTAATTATCTTACAAGAAGCTCCTTCTTTTTCTATGGTCCTCATTTTGGATACATGGTTCAAGAGGTAATGATGCTGCAGTCTTCATAAATATATTCCTAGGTAGAGTTTTAAATACACATATTTCAACTGTGGCAAGAGTTCCACAGATAGCAAATAACTATTTTAGGCACAATGCCTAAACCTCCATCTTGGTTCCACAACTTATTAGTTGTATAATAGTCAGGAAGTCACCTGACATCTCTGCAGTACTATAAAATAGGGATAAGAATAGTTCTTCCTGTATGAGGCTATGATGAGGATTAAATGAAAACATGCATGCTAAACGTATGACACATATTTTGAACCACCATACACACTCAGTCAATTGTTCTTGTTAGTACCGCCATACATAATGTCATGTTGTTGCTGTATTATTGCTACTGTTGTTGTGTGATCAAACTTCTTTATCTTATAGAACAGCAGTCTAGAAGCATCACATAGCTAAAGCTTAATGACCAAGAGGGAATGTGTTCTGATGTCACAGTGCTTGAGTTTGAATTCCAACCCTTCTGCCTACCAGGTGTGTGACCTTGCTCAACTTAATTAATATCAGTTTCTTAATTTGTAAAATAGGCATAATAGGAGTTATCATCTCTTAGCATTGTTGGGCAGAGGAAATAAATTCATAAATAGCAATTAGAATAATATAAGTGCTCAATTAAACACTGGCTATTATTATTACAACATCATTATGATTTCTATTACCACCATTGTTATTATGAGCAGACTTACACTGCATACTAGACTAGTGGTTAGAACTCTGGCTGTCATATGATAGGCACTGAATTAACATTACTAAGCAAAAGGTGGTCTGCAATTACAGCAACATGGATGGACCCCAGTTCAGTCGCCCAGTCGTGTCTGACTCTGTGTGACCTCATGGACTGCAGCACACCAGGCTTCCTTGTCCGTTACCAACTCCCGGGGCTTACTCAAATTCATGTCCATTGAGTCAGTGATGCTGTCTAACTATCTCATCCTCTTTCCTGCCCTTCTCCTCCTGCCTCCAATCTTTCCCAGCATCAGGGTCTTTTCCAGTCAGTCAGTTCTTTGCATCAGGTGTCCAAAGTATTTGAGTTTCAGATTTAGCATCAGTCCTTCCAATGAATATTCAGGACTGATTTCCTTTAGGATGGACTGGTTGGATCTCCTTGCAGTCCAAGGGACTCTAAAGCGTCTTCTCCATCACCACAGTTCAAAAGCATCAGTTCTTCAGCACTCAGTTTTCTTTAGAGTCGAACTCTCACATCCATACATGACTACTGGAAAAACCACAGCTTTGATTAGACGGATCTTTGCTGGCAAAATAATGTCTCTGCTTTTTAATATGCTGTCTAGGTTGGTCATAGCTTTTCTTCCAAGGACCAAACTTCTTTTAATTTCATGGTAGCTGTCACCATCTGCAGTGATTTTGGAGACCCCCCAAATAAATAAATAAATAAAGTCTTTCACTGTTTCCATTGTTTCCCCATCTGCTGCTGCTGCTAAGATGCTTCAGATGTGTCCGACTCTGGGCAGCCCCATAGATGGCAGCCCACCAGGCTTCCCCGTCCCTGGGATTCTCCAGGCAAGAATACCGGAGTGGGTTATCATTTCCTTCTCCAATGCATGAAAGTGAAAAGTGAAAGTGAAGTCGCTCAGTCATTTCCGACTCTTAGTGACCCCATAGACTGCAGCCTACCAGGCTCCTCCATCTATGGGATTTTCTGATGGGATTTTCTGGGCAAGAGAACTGGAGTGGGTTGCCATTGCCTTCTCCGGTTTCCCCATCTATTTGCCATGAAGTGATGGGACAGAATGCCATGATCTCAGTATTCTGAATGTTGAATTTTAAGCCACTCTATTAAGCCACTTTTTCACTCTTCTCTTTCACTTTCATCAAGAGGCTCTTTAGTTCTTCTTCAGTTTCTGCCATAAAGTTGGTGTCATCTGCATATCTGAGGTTACTGATATTTCTCCTGGCAATCTTTATTCCAGCTTGTGCTTCAATCCAGCCCAGTGTTTCTCATGATGTACTCTGCATATAAGTTAAATAAGCAGGGCGACAGTATACAGCCTTGACCTACTCTTTTTCTTATTTGGAACCAGTCTGTTGTTCTATGTCCAGTTCTAACTGTTGCTTCCTGACCTGCATACAGATTTCTCAGCAGGCAGGTGAGGTCGTCTGTATTCCCAATTATTTAAGAATTTTCCATAGTTTGTTGTGATCCACAGAGTCAAAGACTTTAGTGTAGTCAATAAAGCAGAAGTAGACGTGTTTCTGGAACTCTCTTGCTTTCTCTATAATCTAATGGATGTTGGCAATTTGATCTCTGGTTCCTCTGCCTGTTCTAAATTCAGCATGAACATTTGGAAGTTCACAGTTCACATACTGGTGAAGCCTGGCTGGGAGAATTTTGAGCAATATTTTGCTAGTGTGTGAGATGAATGCAATTGTGTGGTGGTTTGAGCATTCTTTGTCATTGCCTTTCTTTGGGATTAGAGTAAAAACTGACCTTTTCCAGTCCTGTGGCCACTGCTGAGTTTTCCAAATTTGCTGACATATTGAGTGCAACACTTTCACAGCATCATCTTTCAGGATTTGAAATAGCTCAACTGGAATTCCATCACTTCTACTAGCTTTGTTCATAGTGATGCTTCCTAAGGCCCACCTAACTTCACATTCCAGGATGTCTGGCTCTAGGTGAGTGATTACACCATCATGGTTATCTGGGTCATGAAGATCTTTTTCGTATAGTTCTTCTGTGTGTTCTTGCCACCTCTTCTTAATATCTTCTGCTTCTGTTAGGTCACTACCATTTCTGTCTTTTATTGAGCCCATTTTTGCATGAAATGTTCCCTTGGTATCTCTAATTTTCTTGAATAGATCTCTAGTCTTTCCCATTCTATTATTTTTCTCTATTTCTTTGCACTGATCACTGAGGAAGACTTTATTATCTTTCTTCACTATTCTTTGGAACTCTGCATTCAAATGGGTGTATCTTTCCTTTTGTCCTTTGCCCTTAGCTTCTCTTCTTTTCTTAACTATTTGTAAAGCCTCCTCAGACAACTCTTTTGCCTTTTTGCATTTCTTTTGCTTGGGGGTGGTCTTGATCATTGCCTCCTGTACAATGTCAAGAATCTCCATCCCTAGTTCTTCAAGCACTCTGTGCATCAGATCTAATCCCTTGAATCTAAACTCTTGGATGGACCTAGAGATTATCATACTAAGTGAAGTAAGTCAGAAATAGAAAGATCAATACCAATTGATATTAGTTTTTTGTTGAATCTAAAAATTATGATTAAAATGAAGTCATTTACAAAATAGAAGCACACTCACAGACTTGGAAAAAATTTTTTTGGTTACCAAAGGGGCAAAGGGCAAGAAAGGATAAATTATAAGCTTGGGATGAATAGAATACCATTATATATAAAATAGATTTAAAAGAAAACAACAAGAACCTACTGTATAGCACAGAGATCAATATTCAGTTTAGTTCAGTTCAGTCCCTCAGTTGTGTCCGACTCTTTGTGACCCCATGAACCACAGCATGCCAGGCTGCCTTTTCCATCACCAACTCCCAGAGTCCACCCAAACCCATGTCCATTGAGTCAGTGATACCGTCCAACCATCTCATCCTCTGTTGTCCCCTTCTCCTCCTGCCTTCAATCTTTCCCAGAATCAGGGTCTTTTCAAATGAGTCAGCTGTTTGCATCAGGTGGCCAAAGTATTGGAGTTTCAGCTTCAACATCTGTCCTTCCAATGAACACCCAGGCCTGATCTCCTTTAGGATGGACTAGTTGGATCTCCTTGCAGTCAGAGGGACTCTCAAGAGTCTTCTCCAACACCACATTTCAGCAATATTCAGTACCTTACAATAACATATAAAGGAAAATAATCTGAAAAAGAGTATATATATAAATTTTTTTAATAAATAAATAAAAGTGGCCAGAGGGGAGCAGTGCCATTATGATTGTAGCAGAAAGACATGGCAATAATGATTTAAACTTTCATTCAAGATCTAGTACTTAAACAAACAAATCAGATCTTTGACTGTGTGCTCTAGGAAGAAGAAAAACTTCAACTCTGTCCTATAAAGCTGAACTATAAAGTTCTATAAAGTCCATGGCATTTCCTCACTTGCAAGGCCTTTTATCTTATTGCAGGCTGATATCCATGCAGCCAGCATGAGCTAGTTCTCACCTGACATTCAAGGTTCTGTCTGCATCCTCTCTCTTGAAGCAAGCTCTTCCTGGAGCTCTTTCTGATAAGACACTGCTATACTCTGATTAGGAGGATAAGGAACTGGAGCTGAGAGACACTGTAACAAAGAAGGGATCAAAATGGGATGACTATAGCTTACTGTGAGTTTTGTCAGTGTGGCTGCAAGTTTGCCTTTCAGTCCACATAGACTATGAGGAACATTGTCTACGCATTTGCAGCTTGGAGAAGAAAAAAGAAGGAGACTATTACTGGGAATTTTGTTTCTCTGCCATTTTCCTCTTTTCAGAAGAGATATCATTACTGCTGTGTTGATTGGGAGAGAAGTGGGTATGCATTGGCTATATAACATTGATGAATATTCAAGAGCTTTAATCTTGTTTGTCATATCTTTTCATTTAGAAGTGACCCTATTGCAAAATTCAGGCTTAAATTGAAGAAGTAGGGAAAACCACTAGACCATTCAGGTATGACCTAAATCGAATCCTTCACGATTATACAGGGGAAGTGACAAATAGATTCAAGTGATTAGATCTGATACCCAGAGTGCCTGAAGAACTACAGACTGAGATTTGTGACATTGTACAGAAGGCAGTGATCAAGACCATCACCAGGCAAAAGAAATGCAAAAAGGCAAAACGGTAGTCTGAGAAGGCTGTACAAAAAACTGAGAAAAAAAGAGATGCTAAAAGCAAAGGTCAAAAGGAAAGATACACCCATTTGAATGCAGAGTTCCAAAGAATAGCAAGGAGAGATAAGAAAGCCTTCCTCAGTGATCAATGCAAAGAAATAGAGGAAAACAACAGAATGGGAAAGACTAGAGATCTCTTCAAGAAAATTAGAGATAGCAAGGGAACATTTCATGCAAAGATGGGCTCAATAAAGGACAGAAATGGTAGGGACCTAACAGAAGCAGAGGATATTAAGAAGAGGTGGCAAGAGTACACAGAACTATACAGAAAAGATCTTCATGACCCAGATAACCATGATTGTGTGATCATTCACCTAGAGCCAGACATCCTGGAATGCAAAGTCAAGTGAGCCTTAAGAAGCATCACTATGAACAAAGCTAGTGGAAGTGATGGAATTCCAGTTGAGCTATTTCAAATCCTGAAAGATGATGCTGTGAAAGTGTTGCACTCAATATGTCAGCAAATTTGGAAAACTCAGCAGTGGCCACAGGACTGGAAAAGGTCAGTTTTTACTCTAATCCTAAAGAAAGGCAATGGCAAAGAATGCTCAAACTACCACACAATTGCATTCATCTCACACCTTAGCAAAATATTGCTCAAAATTCTCCCAGCCAGGCTTCACCAGTATGTGAACTGTGAACTTCCAAATGTTCATGCTGAATTTAGAACAGGCAGAGGAACCAGAGATCAAATTGCTAACGTTCATTGGATCATAGAAAAAGCAAGAGAGTTCCAGAAAAATGCCGACTTCTGCTTTATGGACACTGCCAAAGACTTTGTGTGGATCACAACAAACTGTGGAAAGTTCTTCAAGAAATGGTAATACCAGACGACCTCACCTGCCTGCTGAGAAATCTGTATGCAGGTCAAGAAGCAACAGCTAGAACTGAACAGGGAACAACAGACTGTTTCCAAACTGGGAAAGGAGTAAGTCAAGACTGTATATTGTCACCTTATTTATTTAACTTCTATGCAGAGTACATCATAAGAAATGCTGAGTTGGATGAAGCACAAGCTGGAATCAAGACTGCAGGGAGAAATATCAATAACCTCAGATATGTAGATGACATCACCCTAATGGCAGAAAACTGAGAAGAACTAAAAACCTCTTGTTGAAAGTGAAAGAAGAGAGTGAAAAAGTTGGCTTAAAACTCAACATTTAGAAAACTAAGATCATGGCATCTGGTCCCATCACTTCATTGTCTCCCACAGGGAGACAATGGGTTAGAAGCAGTAAGAAAGATCTCACACATGCCTGTCCAGGAAACCTCTTGGCCCCCAGGCTTAATTCCCTTCTCATACTTTGGGGACCAGGTGTCTTGGCCTGGGGATAACCCTGAGGTAACAGCAGGGAGAGTTCTCCAGAACCAAGCAGGCAAAAATATCATTGCAAAGACTCTGAAAATATAAATTGTCATTGCAGCCACAGCTGAAAAATGGAGGTGAACATATATGCAAAGCCTAACCAAGATGACTACCTTCAAAAATAAAAGATGTAGATAAAGCTCAGATTCTACAAATAAAGCAGTCAAAATTTCATCTATCTTATCAAGAAATAGAAAAATCACAAATTAGAAAAGACAACCAACTGATGCCAGCACTGAGATGAATTACATATTGGTATGGTCTGACAAGCTGTCATAAAAATACCTCAACAAGCACCTACTAATTCTCTTAAAACAAATTTTTAAAAGAAAATCTAAACAAACAAAATAAGTCAAAAAAAAAAAAAAGAAAAACCAAGTGGAACAATTAGAGTTGAGAAATAAAATAGTTGAAATTACAAAAGCAACAACAACTTGCTGTCTTGATTCAATTTTGAGATGAAAAAAGATAGAATCTATGAACAAAGGAATTCCTAGGTAGCATTAGTGGTAAAGAACTCACCTGCCCATGCAGGAGACTTAAGGGACATGAGTTTAATCCCTATGTTGGGAAGATCCCCTGGAGAAGGGCTTGGCAACTCACTCCAGTATTCTTGCCTGAAGAATCCCATGGACAGAGTAGCCTGGGGGGTATGGTACATGGGGTCTCAAAGAGTAGGACACTGCTGAAGCAACTTAGCATAGCATAGCATGAACATAGGGCAAATCAATAAAATTTACTCAGTACAAAAACACAGAAAAAACAGACAAGAACAAAGTATCAGGAATCCATGGCATAACAAAAATGAGACAACATTCATATTATCAGAGCTACAGAATGAGAAAAGAATGAAAGTGGGGCTAAAAGAGTATTTGAAGAAACAATGGCTGAAAACACTCAAATCTGATGAAAGATATGTGTATAGATTTAAGAAGGTGAGTGGCTCATCAAAGATAAAACCTAAGAAATCCACACCAAGACAAAAATAATTTAACTTGTGAAAATTAAGAGAAAGAAAAAGATGAAAGCAACCAGAGAGAATTCTATAGGAATACCGGTTCGAATGACAGTGTATTTCTTATATTAAATCATGGAGTTCAGAAGGAAGTGTGCCACATTTTTTACATGCTGAAGAGAAAAACGACTAACCACAAATGCTATACCCAGTGAAACTTTTTTGTTTGCAGAAATGAAGAGAAAATAAAAATATTCTCTGGTCACAGAAAACTAAATAATTTGTCACTAGCAGATGTATGCTTGAAGACTGATAGTAGAAGTTTTTCAAGAAGAAAGGCAATCATGAAAGAAGGAATCTTGGAGATGAAGAATGAATGAAGAACTACAGGAAGAATGGAGGGGTGGGCCTGCAGAATACACTCTTGGTTAAGAGTTTTATGAATCATTCCTGATAATTGAATCAAAATTTGTCAAGACAATATTGACAACAGAAAAGGAAAAGGGAAATATTGGCAAGAAAGTTTTACAAACTTCATTCTAAGTGGTAAAATGTTGATATCAGTGTATTGTGGTTAAAGTCATATATACGATAGCTCCCAAAATAATCACTGAGAAAACTGAGGTAGGCTGGGACCTGGAACCTGGGATCCTTCACTGAAGGCTTGCACCTGGACAAGTCCCCTCAAGAAATAGATAGAAATACTATACTAAGGGGAAAAAAACAACTGTACACATGCCCAGTTGGAGCAAATTATGTACTATGAACAATAAGATACAAAAAGGATATAAAAATCAACTGCCACTTCTGAGGGCCTTAGAGCAAAAACAGAGTAATGCGCATGATCCCTGAACACAGCTCCATCAAAAAGGGGGGCAGACCACCAAGTCACCCCTCCAACCTCACCCATTGATCTGCCTCCACCTTCAGCCCATTAAGAGACCACGTCATCCCTCCGCTTCCGGGTGTAAGCTGCAGCATCTGTTACTTGCTCCGCTCCCCGGTGCTGCAGCACTGCTGCTGCTGCTAAGTCGCTTCAGTCGTGTCCGACTCTGTGCGACCACGTGGACTGCAGCCCACCAGGCTCCTCCGTCCATGGGATTTTCAGCACAAGTCCCAATAAAGCCTTGTCTGAATTTCTAATCTGGCTTCTTATGAATTTCTATTGATCAAATAATCTAATAACTCCGGTAAATAACAAAACCACTCAATGAGATACATCCAAACTCAAAGCGCAGTGGATAAATTAAAACAGAATGCTTACTTATGCAACCCATAGAAAGGCAAGCATTGTGAGGAAGAGGAACAAGAAACAGAAAAAACAAACAGGAAAAACTGTCAGGCTTGAGATTTAACATATCAATAATCACCTTAAATGTAAATAGTCTTCAAACCAATTAAAAGGCAGAGTTTGGCAGAGCGGTTTGAAAAATATTATGATCCAACAATATAATGTCTAAGAGTACTCATTTCAAAAATGAAGACAGATTTTAGTAAAAAAAAAAAAAAGAAAAGAAAAATATCTCATGTAAATATTAATCAACTATTTTATTTAAGTAGGAGAAAATGAATTATACAGAGCAAATAAAATTACTAATAACACAAAAGGACATTATATCATGAAAAAAGAAAAATCCACCAGGAAGGAAAGAAAACTTTAAAAGTGAACCTGTCAAAAAACAGAGTTTCAAAATAGTAGATTGCCCAAAAAGTAAATTCAAAATCTTATGGAAAAACCTCAACAAACTTTATGGCCAACCCAATGCATGAAATAAAATATGATAATATATATAAAAATGTGCGATAGTCATTTCAGTCACTAACTCATGTCTGACTCCTTGCGACCTCATGAACCACAGCACACCAGGCCTCCCTGTCCATCACCAACTCCCAAATCCCACCTAAATCCATGTCCATTGAGTTGGTGATGCCATCCAACCATTCCATCCTCTATCGTCCCCTTTTCCTCCTGCCCTCAATCTTTCCCAGCATCAGGGTCTTTTCAAATGAGTCAGCTCTTTGAATAAGGTGGCCAAAGTATTGGAGTTGGAGCTTCAACATCAGTCCTTCCAATAAACACTCAGGACTGATCTTTAGGATGGAATGGCTGGATCTCCTTGCAGTCCAAGGGACTCTCAAGAGTCTTCTCCAACACCACAGTTCAAACGCATCAATTCTTCAGTGCTCAGCTTTCTTTATAGTCCAACTCTTACATCCATACATGACCACTGGAAAAACCATAGCCTTGACTAGATGGACCTTTGTTGGCAAAGTGGTGTCTCTGCTTTTCAATATGCTGTCTAAGCTGGTCATAAATTTTCCTCCAAAGAGCAAGTGTCTTTTAATTTCATGACTGCAATCACCATCTTCAGTGATTTTGGAGCTCAGAAAAATAAAGTCAGACACTGTTTCCACTGTTTCCCCCTCTACTTCCCATGAAGTGATAGGACCAGATGCCATGATATTAGTTTTCTGAACGTTGAGCTTTAAGCCAACTTGTTCACTCTCCTCTTTCACTTTCATCAAGAGGCCCTTTAGTTTTTCTTCACTTTCTTCCATAAGGGTGGTATCATCTGCATATCTGAGGTTATTGATATTTCTCCCTGCAATCTTGATTCCAGCTTGTGCTTCTTCCAGCACAGCATTTCTCATGATGTACTCTGAATATAAGTTAAATAAGCAGGGTGACAATATACAGCTTTGACATCCTCCTTTTCCTATTTGGAACCAGTCTGTTGTTCCATGTCCACTTCTAACTGTTGCTTCCTGATATGCACACAGGTTTCTCAAGAAGCAGATCAGGTGGTCTGGTATTCCCATCTTTTTCAGAATTTTCCACAGTTTATTGTGATCCACACAGTCAAAGGCTTTGGCATAGTCAATAAAGCAGAAATAGATGTTTTTCTGGAACTTTCTTGCTTTTTCCATGATCCAGCAGATGTTGGCAATTTGATCTCTGGTTCCTCTGCCTTTTCTAAAACCAGCTTGAACATATGGAAGTGTTTTCATGTATTGCTGAAGACTGGCTTGGAGAATTTTAAGTATTACTTTACTAGCATGTAAGATGAGTGCAATTGTTCAGTAGTTTGAGCATTCTTTGGCATTGCCTTTCTTTGGGATTGGAATGAAAATTGAACTTTTCTAGTCCTGTAGCCACTGCTGAGTTTTCCAAATTTGCTGACACATTGAGTGCAGCACTTTCACAGCATCATCTTTTAGGATTTGAAACAGCTCAACTAGAATTCCATCACCTCCACTAGCTTTGTTCTCAGTGATGCTTCCTAAGGCCCACTTGACTTCACATTGCAGGATTTCTGGCTCTAGGTAAATGATCACACCATCGTGATTATCTCGGTCATGAAGATCTTTTTTGTACAGTTCTTCTGTGTATTCTTGCCACCTCTTAATATTTTCTGTTTCCATTAGGTCCATATCATTTCTGTCCTTTATTGAGCCCATCTTTGCATGAAATGTTCCCTTGGCATCTCCAATTTTCTTGAAGGGATCTCTAGCCTTTCCCATTCTATTGTTTTTCTCTATTTCTTTGCACTGATCTTTGAGGAAGGCTTTCTTATCTTTCCTTGCTATTCTTTGGAACTCTGCATTCAAAGGGGCATATTTTTCCTTTTCTCCTTTGCTTTTCACTTTTCTTCTCACAGCTATTTGTAAGGCCTCCTCAGGCAGCCATTTTGCTTTTTTGCATTTCTTTTTCTTGTATTACAGTGTAGTGAGGCAAATTTACAGCATTAAATTCTTACAAAGGAAAAGAGAGACAATCTCAAATCATTAATGTAGATTTCCACACCAAGAACCTAGAGATGATAAAAATATACCAAAAGAAAACATAGGGTGGAAAATAATTTTAAAAATAACTAAAATTAATGAAATTTAAAAATAGAAAAAATGAAACAGAAATAGTTCTTCAAAAAAATTAAAAATTGATAAACCTTTAGGAAAACTGTTGAAAATGAGAGAAAATACGAACTACTCATGTCAGAGATGAAACAGTAATACAACTATAGATACTATAGTATGTTATCGTTATTAGAGGATGATAAGAGGATATTATAAATTACTTTACTCTCATAAATTTGATGTCCTAGAAGAAATTGATCAATTCCTCAAAAAACACTACATACCAAAACTTAACAAAACAAAGTATATTATCTAAACAGTATTATAGTCACTAAAAAAATTAAATTTCTTGCTGAAAAATTCCTGAATACAATCTTCAGACCTAGGTGATTTAATTGGAGAATGTTACCATTTAAACTATTAACACTAATTTTATAAAATATCTACCAGGGAGTAAAACAAGAACTCTTTCCAAGCCTTTTTATAAGGCATTATAAACCAATTACTATCAATACTGGACAGATACAATAAGAAAAACAAAAGCCAAGCCAAGCATAAAACTATAAACCAATAGCCTTCATGATAACAGATGTAAAAATCATCAATGAAATGCAAATTAAACCCAAAAATATATAAAAAGAATTGTACTTCATGGCCAAGTGGAATTTATTCTATATATACAAGGCTATTTAAACATTTATTTGAAAGCTGATGTAGCCCACAAAATGAACAGGCCAAAGAAAAATCATGTGATCACATCAGTTAACACAGAAAATGTACATTATGAACTCTAACACTCATTCATGATAAAAATTCTCAGCAAGTTAGGAATAGAGGGGAATTACATCAACTTGAAAAAAAAAGCATCTACAAAGAACCTACCATTTATACGGTTATTTAACAATGAAAGACTGATTCACTGTAGTGTATACCTGAAACTAATAACAACATTGTAAATCAACTATATTCCAATAAAACACTTTTTAAAAATTGCAAAAGATTTTAATTTCTTCCTAAAGCCAGGAACAAGGCAAAGATGTCTGTCTTCATCACTCTTACTCAACATAGTTGTTCTAGCCAGTAAAATAAGGGAACAAAAATGAATAAATGTGTACAGATTGGAAAGGAAAAAATAAAACTTCCTATTTGCAGATGACATGGAGCTCAAGTTTAGGGAAAAGATCAAACAGGCAGCGCATGGTCCTCCTTTGGGCAGATGAAGTCCACCCTGTTAAGAAACAGTGAGAATGGAGGCCTGAGATGATTCTTGTACCATCTGGGCCAGGGGTAGGGTGGGGGTGAAGGAGGTGAGGCGGGTGGAAGTGCAAGACCTCTAATAGGCAGCAGAGTAGGGGCAAGGTCTTGCACAGCCCTTCTCCACAGATCTCAGACACAAAGGCTGTATAGGTCTTATGTGACACCTCTTCTTAACCTTCTCAGTCATCTATCTGAACTTGAAAGAGGCCAAGACCTGTTTTCTGTTTTGTCTCAGCACAGTGACAGGTTAAAAGCATTTGTTTTAGAAGTTTTGAGAATACAGAGGAGGGAAAAGAAAAGACATTTATTTTCATTTATTTTTTCTTTTTTTCTTAAGCTTTAATTACTTCTTTTGAAATGTATCAGAAAAGGGAAGAACAAGGTGTCTTTCTACTCCAGGGTTACAGCAATTTCCAGAGCTTGCCTCCAGGTCTCTGCCTAGACCCTGATTACCTGATTAGGCCCTCAGTGCAGGGTGGATCCAGGATCTGTGTCAGTACTCTAAGTTAAGAAGTAGTAACTTTAAGGTGGGAGAAGGCAATGGCATACCACTCCAGTACTCTTGCCTGGAAACTCCAGATGGAGGAGCCTGGTAGGCTGCAGCCCATGGGGTCGCTGAGTCAGACACAACTGAGCGACTTCACTTTCACTTTTCACTTTCATGCATTGGAGAAGGAAATGGCAACCCACCCCGTGTTCTTGCCTGGAGAATCTCAGGGATGGCGGAGCCCAATGGGCTGCTGTCTGTGGGGTCGCACAGAGTCGGACACAACTGAAGTGACTTAGCAGCAGCGGCAGCAGCAGCAACTTTAAGGTGTGGTGGGGCACCACCTTTGCACCCATCATCTCATCCATCTTCATGGTAAAACTTTCAGGGACAAACAGACATAGGGCTTTGAGGTACAGCTTGAGGTTCTCAGCTGAGTGACTTAATTTGCTGGCATATTGAGAGCAGCACTTTCACAGCATCATCTTTTAGGATTTGAAATAACTCAGCTGGAATTCTATCATCTCCACTAAGCTAGTGATGCTTAGTTAGTGTAGTGATGTTCATAGTGATACTTCCTAAGGCCCACTTGACTTGGCACTCTCGGATGTTTGGCTCGAGGTGAGTGATCACACTATCGTCGTTATCTGGGTCATTAAGATCCTTTTTGTCTAGTTCTTCTAGGTATTCTTGCCACCTCTTCTTAGTATCTTCTGCTTCTGTTAGGTCCATACTGTTTCTGTCCTTTATTGTGCTCATCTTTGCATGAAATATTCCCTTGTTATCTTCAATTTTCTTGAAGAGGTCTCTAGTCTTTCCCAGTCTCTTGTTTTCCTCTATTTCTTTGCACTATCACTGAGGAAGGCTTTTTTAAATCTCTTCTTGCTATCCTTTGGAACTTTGCATTCAGATGGGTATATCTTTCCTTTTCTCCTTTGCCTTTAGCTTCTCTTCTTTTCACAGCTATTTGTAAGGCCTCCTCAGACAGCATTTTCCTTTTTTGCATCTCTGGCGGATTACACAACAACAAAAGGAAAGATCCTAACTTGAATAATCTGGTTCCAGAACTCATGTTCTTAATTTTCAACAAGAAGTGTAACTGATCAGTCCATTAGCTCCCTGCAGGCAAATCTATATGGGAAGCCAAACTACAATCAGAAAGACTGGAAGAGCCTGGAGGCAGATGACTTCAGTGGCTGCCATTCTCAACCAGGGTACCATTTCACTCTAAAGGCTGCCTCATTACAAGAACTGGAAATGCTGACTAGAAAGTCAGGGTACATCTGCCTTGGAGGGTACTTTGATGGTTGCAACCTCCTTGTTCTCTCCTCTCCTCCCTCGTTTCCAGCCCTCTTCTCTAATAAGGTTGTGGTAAGAAATTACTTGTTGTAATCATAGTCTTCTACTCTACTACCAGATAAGAAATCCCAGAGTTCTCTGAACAGAAAGGCCAAATAAAGATCTTCAAATCACAGTTAATTGAATCCATTTAAAACATGAAACAAAAAGCAAGGGAAAATGATGAGCAAGGGTAAATTAACATATATATTAATAGAATAGGGTTCAATGATGGGGGAAGTACAACATAGTATCCAATGCTGAGTTACACAGTTTTCTCTCCTGTCTTGCTCTGTGGCATCAGCTTTCCCCATTGATGCTGCAGTTAAAAGGACTAGAGATGAGAGTGGGCAAGGGGACTCAGCAGACAGAAGGTGCTTGATCTTAATTTAAGCTTGTTCAGTCAGTGAGATACAGGGGCAAGTATGCCTGACCATCATTGTAATTCACCAATAACTTGTTGAGTAGCTATGGCTTTGTCTGTGTTTAGCATGCAGATGGAGAAGGCAATGGCAACCCACTCCAGTACTCTAGCCTGGAAAATCCCATAGGCGGAGGAGTCTGGTAAGCTGTAGTCCATGGGGTTGCTAAGAGTAGGACACAACTGAGTGACTTCACTTTCACTTTTCTCTTTCATGCATTGGAGAAGGAAATGGCAGCCCACTCCAGTGTTCTTGCCTGGAGAGTCCCAGGGACGGGGGAGCCTGGTGGGCTGCCTTCTATGGGGTTGCAGAGAGTCGGACACAACTGAAGCAACTCAGTAGCAGCAGCAGCAGCAGCAGAGGACATTTTGGGCAAAAGTGGCTGTCACCAGTAGATGGCTGATGGAAGCCATGAATACTGGGCACTTCATGTGTCTCATGAATATTTGATATGGTGCTTACTTGGTACTTCTACCCTTTCCTATATCTATGTAGGAAGATGCTCTATTTATTTATATTTAACATTTCTCACAGGCTATGTTACTTACTGGAGAAGGCAATGGCAACCCACTCTAGTACTCTTGTCTGGAAACTCCCATGGTTGGAGGAGCCTGGTAGGCTGCAGCCCATGGGGTCGCGAAGAGTCAGACACAACTGAGCGACTTCACTTTCACTTGTTACCTATAGAGAAAATCAGAAATAACCTACATTTTCCAGAACTATTAAGTGCCTTCAAAAAGATCGTTCAACACAAGATCAATACACAAAAGTCAACAATCAATTGTATTTCTGTATGGTACCAATGAATACATGGACATGGGAGTTAGTGACACAATCCCATTTGCAATCACTCCAAAGAAAATAACTGCTTACTTATAAAGTTAACAATTTTGAACCAATCCGTTGGTCTATGCCCAGTTCTAACTGTTGCTTCTTGACCTGCGTACAGGTTTTTCAAGAGGCCAGTAAGGTGGTCTAGTATTCCCATCTCTTTAAGAATTTTCCAGTTTGCTGTCATCCACACAATCAAAGGCTTTAGCATTCTCAACAAAGCAGAAGTAGCTGTTTTTCTGGACCATTCTTGCTTTTTCTATGATCCAATGAATGTTGGCAATTTGATCTCTGGTTCCTCTGCCTTTTCTCAGTCCAGCTTGTATTTCTGGAACCTCTCAGTTGAAGTATTGTTGAAGCCAAACTTGAAAAATTTTAAGCATTACCTTACTAACATATGAAATGAGTGCAATTGTATGGTAGTTTGAACATTCTTTGGCCTTTCCCTTCTTTGAAATTGAAATAGACCTATTGGTTTGAAAATAGACCTTTTTTAATCCTGTGGCCACTGCTGAGTTTTCCAAATTTGCTGGTATATTAAGTGCAGCTCTTTAACAGCATCATCTTTTAGGATTTGCAACAGCTCAACTGGATCTCCATCACCTCCACTAGCTTTGTTCATAGTCATGTTCCCTAAGGCCCGCTGGCCTTCACATTGCAGGATGTCTGGCTTTAGGTGAGTGACCACACCATCATGGTTATTTGAGTTATTCAGACCTTTTTTGTATAATTCTTCAGTGTATTCTTGCTACCTCCTCTTAATTTCTTCTGCTTCTGTTAAGTCCTTGCTGTTTCTATCCTTTATTGTGCCCATCTTTGCATGAAATATTTCTTTGATATCTCTAATTTTCTTGAAGAGATCTCTAGTCTTCCCCATTCTATTGTTTTCCTCTATTTCTTTGCATTGTTCATTAGAGAAGCCTTTTGTAAATCTCTCCTTGCTATTCTCTGAAGCTCTACCTTTAGTTGGATATATCTTTCCCTTTCTCCTTTGCCTTTCACTTCTTTTCCTAGCTATTTGTTAGGCCTCTTCAGACAACCATTTTGCCTTCTTGCATTCCTTTTTCTTTGGGATAGTTTTGGTCACAACCTCCTGTACGATGTTACAAAATTCCATCCATAGTTCTTCAGGCACTTTGTCTATCAGATTTAACAATTAGAACTGGACAAGTAACAATAGATTTGTTCAAAATTGGGAAAGGAGTATGTCAAGGCTGTATATTTTCACCTTGCTTATTTAATTTATATTCAGACTACATCAAGTGAAATCTTGGGATGGATGAATCAGAAGCTGGAATCCAGATTACTATGAGAAATATCAACAGCCTCAGATATGCAGATGATACCACCCTCATGGCTGGAAATGAAGAGGAACTAAAGAGCCTCTTGATGAAGGTGGAAGAGGAGAATGAAAAAGTGAACAACAAAAACTTAACAAAACATATAGAACCAGTATGCTGAAAATTACAAAAAGCTGTTAAAAAGAAATAAAGCACAATTTCAATAAATGTTCATGGATCTGATGACAACATAGTAAACATGTCAGTTCTTTGCACCTAATTCCTATCAAAATTCCAGCAAAATTTGTTGCTGTTCAGTTGCTAAGTTATGTCTGATTCTTTGTAGCCCTATGAACTGCAGCACATCAGGCTTCCCTGTCCTTTACTATTTCCCAGAGTATGCTCAAACTCATGTCCACTGAAACACTGATGCCGTCCAACCATCTCATCCTCTGTCACCCTCGTCTCCTCCTGCCCTCAATCTTTCCCAGCATTAGGGCCTTTTCCAATGAGCTAACTCTTCCTATGAAATGGCACAGATCCTAGAATGACTAAAACAATCTTAACAAAGGAAAGTTAAGAAGCAATCTTAACAAAGGAACCAACCACTGGACCCACTGTTTACTCTGTTTACAATGTGGCCTTAGCAGAGGGTAGACACATGGGTCAGTCAAACAAACAAACAAACAAACAAACAAAAAGAGTATCTAGAAACAGATTCACATGAATAAGTCTAAATTTTCACAAAATATAGAAACAATTCCTAGGGTAGTATTTATAACAAAGGACAATGGAAGAATCTGACACCTCTTTGCAATAAATAAACCTCAATCTAAACTTCAGACTTTACCCAAAAATTAATTTGAAATGAATCATAGACTTAAAGTGTAAGACAAAAGTATATAAACTTTTAGAAAAAGACATTGAAGAAAATCATTGGGATCTACATCTAAGTAAAGAATATTTAGATGACACCAAAAACACAATCCATAAATGAACACAAATTTAAATAAAATTTTTATTTATTTAAAATAAATAAGTGAATAAAATGAAAAAATGTTTTTTTCATAAAATTTAAAACTTTTGCTCTGCAAAGTTAAGAGGATGATAATAAAAGCTACCGACTGGGAGAGAATATATGCAAACTATAGATCAACAAAGGCTGGTGTCTAGAATATACAAAGAATTCTCAAATCTCAAGAGTAAAAGCAAACTATCACCAATACAACATTGTAAAATAACTACCTTTCAATTAAAAAATTTTTTAAAAGCAAATAATCTTCTAAGAACATGAGGGACTTTTTAGTGATGGAGCTGTTTTATATAAATTTTAAAATCTATCTTTATTTATTTTTATTGAACTATATTTGATTTAAATATTGTGCTAATTGTTTCAGATGTAGAGAAAGTTATCAATTTCAATGTAAGTATATATATATATATATATATTTGTTTTCATATTCTTTTTCATATATTTATCTGTGCTATACAGTAAATCATTGTTTATCTATTTTATATATCGTAGTATGTATCTCTTCGGGGAAGGCAATGGCACCCCACCCCAGTACTCTTGCCTGGAAAATCCAATGGATGGAGTAGCCTGGTGGGCTGCAGTCCATGGGGTTGCTAACAGTCGGACAGACTGAGCGACTTCACTTTCACTTTTCTCTTTCATGCATTGGAGAAGGAAATGGCAACCCACTCCAGTGTTCTTGCCTGGAGAATCCCAGGGATGGGGGAGCCTGGTGGGCTGCCATCTATGGGGTCGCACAGAGTTGGACACGACTGAAGTGACTTAGCAGCAGCAGCAGCAGCAGCAGCAGCAGTATGTATCTCTTAATACTATACCACTAGTTTATCCCTCCTCCCCCTTTCCTTTTGGTAACCATACATTTGTTTTCTATGTCTGTGAGTCTGTTTCAGTTTTATAAATAAGTTCATTTGTATTAATTTTTAGATTCCACATTTTTTTCCTGTATCTTGACTGTGGTGGTGAATGTACAAGTCTTTACACCTTGATACATATGTATATACATAGGTACACACTTCTACACACCTTATTACACATTATTATAAGTAAAACTAAAGAGTCTGGATAAATTCAGTGAATATATCAATGTCAATATCCTTATTGTATGCTGTATCATAGTCCTGAAAATATATAAAGAACTCATACAACTCAACAACAGCAAAACAAATACTCAGATTTTAAAATGGGTTGGAGACCCAAAAAGACAAAAGAAATATATATAGATGGCCAACAAGTACATGAAAGGATGCTCAATATCACTTATCAGGGAAATGAAAATAAAAACTACAATGCAATATCATCCTTAAATCTCTCAGACAGGTTATCATCAAAAAGCAGGATATAATGAAGGTTGGTAAGGATGTGGAGGAAAATTAACCCATGTACACTGTTGGTGGGCATGTAATTGGTGCAGACCCTATGGAAAACAGTATGGAATGGAGGTTCCTCAAAAAATGAGAATAAGACTGCCAATATAATCCAGCAATTCTGCTTCTGTGTATATACCCAAAAGGAATGAAAACACTGTATTTGAAGGGATTCTCTTCATCCACATGATCCTTATAACATAATTCACAATAGCCAAGATGTGGAAACAATGCAAGTATCCATCAGTGGATGAACAGATAAAGAAAATGTGATATATATCCACACACACACACACACACATATAGAAAAAGCAGAGGAACCAGAGATCAAATTGCCAACATTCGCTGGATCATCGAAAAAGCAAGAGAGTTCCAGAAAAACATCTATTTCTGCTTTATTGACTATGCCAAAGCATTTGACTGTGTGGACCACAATAAACTGTGGAAAATTCTGAAAGACATGGGAATACCAGACCACCTGACTTGTCTCTTGAGAAACCTGCATGCAGGTCAGGAAGCAACAGTTAGAACTGGACATGGAACAACAGACTGGTTCCAAATAGGAAAAGGAATGCGTCAAGGCTGTATATTGTCACCCTGTTTATTTAACTTAGATGCAGAGTACATCATGAGAAACGCTGGGCTGGAAGAAACACAAGCTGGAATTAAGATTGCCAAGAGAAATATCAATAACCTCAGATATACAGATGACACCACCCTTATGGCAGAAAGTGAAGAGGACTAAAAAAGCCTCTTGATGAAAGTGAAAGAGGAGAGTGAAAAAGTTGGCTTAAAGCTCAACATTCAGAAAACGAAGATCATGGCATCTGGTCCCATCACTTTATGGGAAATAGATGGGGAAACAGTGGAAACAGTGTCAGACTTTATTTTTTTGGGGCTCCAAATCACTGCAGATGGTGACTGCAGCCATGAAATTAAAAGATACTTACTCCTTGGAAAAAAAGTTATGACCAACCTAGGTAGCATATTCAAAAGCAGAGACATTACTTTGTCAACTAAGGTCCATCTAATCAAGGCTATGGTTTTTCCTGTGGTCATGTATGGATGTAAGAGTTGGACTGTGAAGAAGGCTGAGCACCAAAGAATTGATGCTTTGAACTGTGGTGTTGGAGAAGACTCTTGAGAGTCCCTTGGACTGCAAGGAGATCCAACCAGTCCATTCTGAAGGAGATCAACCCTGGGATTTCTTTCGAAGGAATGATGCTAAAGCTGAAACTCCAGTGTTTTGGCCACCTCATGAAAAGATGCTTTGGCCACCTCATGAGAAGAATTGACTCATTGGAAAAGTCTCTGATGCTGGGAGGGATTGGGGGCAGGAGGAGAAGGGGATGACCGAGGACGAGATGGCTGGATGGCATCATGGATTCGATGGATGTGAGTCTAAGTGAACTCCGGGAGATGGTGATGAACAGGGAGGCCTGGCGTGCTGTGATTCATGGGGTCGCAAAGAGTCGGACACGACTGAGCAACTGAACTGAACTGATGGGAAAGATTGAGGGGAGGAGCCAAAGGTGATGACAGAGGATGAGATAGTTGGATGGCATCACCAACTCGATGGACATGGGTTTGGGTGGACTCTGCGAGTTGGTGTTGGACAGGGAGGCCTGGCGTGCTGCATTTCATGGGGTCACAAAGAATTGGACATAACTGAGCGACTGAACTGATACTGATACCGATACTGATATATATATGCATATATAAAATTCAGCCACAAAAAAATATGAGAACCCTACCATTTGTGACAATAAGAATTGACACAGAGAGCATTATGCTGAGTGAAATGTCAGATAGATAAAATTATGATCTCACTCACATGAGAAATCTTAAAAAACTCAGCAAAGACACAAGAATATATTTATGGTTGCCAGAGTTGAAGAAGTGAATGAGGGCAAGATGAGTAAAGCAGAAAAATGACAAATTTATAACTATTACAAAGAGAGAGAGAAAAAAAGAAATAAACCAACTCTCTTGCTGTATTTAGACCCAGATAGTGACAATAATATAAGACTTGGATACCAGAGATGCCTTTGTTTCTGCATTTAGTTAAGCTACTTCTCACAGCACCACTCAGTTGTGGCTAGTTTACAGGCAGTCATGAGAAATGTCTGGCTAGGTCCAGAAGGAGAATTCTCTAGGATAAAATACAGGGGAAAGAAGCTATAATGTGGATAACAGAGCCATACCCAAGTTCCATGGGGGGACCCCTCAATAGCTAAATAATTGGTCACCAGATGGGCACTTTGCCAGACCTATTTTTTTTTTTTAGGATTCTTACAACCATGGATTCCTAAACCTACTCATTGTTCTTTGGTTGGTTGTTTCTTTTTTCTTTTAATCTCTTTCTTCTTTGCAATGCAATGATGTGATTTGATGTGTCACATAGAAAGACATGTATTACAGGTGTTCAACAAAATCTTGTTGGATGAATTGAATTCAATAAATATTTTTTTAAAGTTGTTATATGCAATATGTCTAGATACACTTATAGAAAAAAAAACAATTTCTTTCTCAATAGATAAGAGATCAAGTAAGCTGATAGCTCTTTAACAATTCAGTGAAAGGCAAAATTAAGCAAATGATACAAGTAGATGAGAGAGGAAAGATTTCTAGCCATAGAATTGGGGAAAATCTTCATGAAGGAAATGAAATTTAAATTAAACTTTAAATGAAGTGCAAGACTCAGGAGGCAGAGAAGGTGAAGGTGCTCCTGAAAGAGAGAAAAAAAAATCAAGAAATGAAAGATTGAGAAGAGAAACTGAGATATAGCATTAAGCATACTTATCCATTATGCCAAGGAATTTGAACTTTAAAAGAATACGCTAAAGGGAATCATCATTTCAGCAAAAAGGAAATCATCAGATGTAGGGCCTAAAGAACTTAACCTTGCAGTATTATGTAGAAATGATAGAACAACTAAAAAAGGATTAAGAGGTTTTGAGTCTCAATGATGAGAAGATGGGATGTTTTTAATGAGGTGAAGAACAAATTTGGACCAATGTGATTTTTTTTTTCATAAAATAACTGGGTTATCTTTAATCGGTTGAAAATCAAATTCTCTTGATTTTTATCTTCCCCATCTTCAAGCAGGTATGAGCTCTTCTTGATGTCCTTGGATGTGTTGGGTAAAGAAGTCAGCCACCAGTAGGATTTTCCTGGCAAAGAGTGGTGAACACCCAAGACCATCAGTCTGTCACCTCCCATGACCTTCTAGGTGGAACTCTTGCTCTTCCCAGAGGTCCTAAGGGTTCTTTGCAACATGTATATGTGAACTGAATTAAGATTTATGTGGTATGAGATAAGAATTGGCTACCATATCAGCATGGATTGTTGTTATTCAGTTGCTAAGTCATGCTTGATTCTGTGTAACCTCATGAATTGCAGCACACCAGGCTTCCCTGTCCTTCACTATTTCCTGGAGTTGGCTGAAGTTCATGCTCATTGAGTGGGTGATGCTATCTAACCATTTCATCCTTGTGCTATGCTGTGCTTAGTTGCTCATTCATATCTGACTCTTGGCGACCCCAAGGACTGTAGCCACCAGGCTCTTCTGTCCATGGGGATTCTCCAGGCTAGAATACTGGAGTGGGTTGCCATGCCCTCCTGCAGGGGATCTTCCCAATCCAGAAATCAAGTCCAGGTCTCCTGCATTGCAGGTGGGTTATTTATGCTCTGAGTCACCAGAAAGCCCAAGAATACTAGAGTGAGTAGCCTACACTTTCTCCAGGGGATCTTCCTGACCCAGGAATCAAACCGGGGTCTCCCACATTGCAAGTAGATTCTTTATCAGGTGATATCCTTAAGTTTATCTAATTAATCTTTGATTAACCCATTGTCACAAGGAGGATCAAGACACTGGAAAATAAAAGCTAAGTAAATGTTTAATTAGAGGAAAGAGAGAGAAGCTTAATGGACCTCCCAGGCTCTGACCAGATTTTGCTGCATAGCAGAATTAAATTTTACCCAAATTGTTCCAAACAGAGGCTAGAAGTTCTCAGCCAAATGAGCTTCAGAAGGCCTCTGTCCATGGCTTTATACTGGTTCTGACTTGAAAACAACTGATGTTAGTAAAGGTATGAAATTGGTGAGGATATTGTAAAAAAAAAAAAAAACTTTGCCCAGTATCAACTTCATATTTATATTTTTAAAAAAGAATAATAACGAGAATTAAGAAGAAAGGAAGAAAGATAGCTTTCCATTATTCATAAAGGTTCAGAAAGTGGGCAGGACCTGTCAGTAAAGTGGCATCTTTCTAGGTTGCATTTGTTCATAACGTGACTCACTGGGGGTCACCTGCAGCAGGAGAGACTCCTTTCTACTCCAAGTCCAGAATCAAATAAACAAATAGTACACCAACTTTGGAGAGACACACATCAGAGTTAAACATGTAATTTTGGAATTTTTTATGTGGCTAAGTGCCCGGAAGAAACCTCTTAGCTCTTCACAGAGATTCATAGAGAAGATTCTGGAAGCCTCATCAGAAAGGATTGGACCTTTATCTTCCCAGGACAAGGGTGAGAAAAAAATTATTCTGAAGTTTGTATTTGTCTCTTACTAGGAGGTAGGAGGCTCAGATGGTAAAGAATCTTCCTGCAATGCAGGAAACTTGGGTTTGATCCCTGGGTTGGGAACCCTGGAGGAGGGCATGGCAACCCACTCTAGTATTCTTGCCTAGAGAATCCCCATGGACAGGGCAGCCTGGCGGACCTCAGTCCATGGGATCTCAAAGAGTCAGACACAACTGAGTGACTCAGCACACTTCCCAGGAGGCAGGAATGTTTCCAGAGACATTCTTGTTAATTCCAAATTTCTTCACCTTAATTTTCACTCCCTTGGCTCAAGGTAGTGATAATTTTTTTAGCTTTAAATCAATAATTTGTTGTCCTTCCCATCTCCCTTTTCTGACATACTTACTTCACTCAAAAGAGAGGTACCTAAAAGCCTTTCCCCAAAAAAGATTTATGTAGCAACAGTGGGTGGATACTATTCTCTTTCTAGCCTGCTTTCATAAGTAAGGCAAGTTAAAAATAACTGAAAATTTGCAAGGCCTCAAATCAAACCTGAAAATTCAACATCAGCCAAGTACCAACCTCTACTGGCTACTCACCAAAGTAATTGTTTATAATTCATTTGTCTTATTAGGGTTCCAGCAAAACACGTAGATAAATAGATAAATAGATGGTAGATAGATAGATGATAGACAAGTGAAACTGAAGTACACTCATCTTTTTAATGACAGCATTTAGCAGAAACAAAATGGAACAGAACTGTGTAAATAAAATTATGAAGAGTGCTGGGATGTAAAACAAAGTAATCTTGTTCTGGTTATTTTTCTGCCCCCGCCCCCCGCTATGATAAAAATAAGGAAGAAAATGAATAAAAATTGTCATCTCTTGCTCCCTTGGGCAGGTCTCCACATTCTAGCTGTTGAGGTGAAAGCTAGAAAACATTTGTGTATTCAGATCAAGTGGAGATGGTTAGAGTTTCAGCCCTCAATCTCACCCTTTCCCCAGCTGTGATCTGCTGTTAGAACCATTGAAAAGCATCTCCTTGGGAAGCTGGATTCTGACAAAGCCCTTATTATGATCATGAATTAAAAGTTCAAGTGCTGGCCGATGGAACTTTCTGTAATGATGGAAGTGTCTTATAAACCTTGTTGCCCAATATGGCACCCACTTGCCACAGGAAATTATTGAGTATGTGGAATGTAGCTGGCCAGTCTGAAAAGTTCTTAATGCTATTTTATTTTATTAATTGAAATGGAAATAGTCGCATGTGGTTAGGGTACTACATGAAATTATCAGTGCACCAGCTGGCTTTCCTTGCCAATGGCATCTCCAAAGATACCAACGCAATCAGCCCCATTTAAAATATCTCTGAATTAGTATGGAAGGGCTCTCCAGTAGTAGATGAAAGAATTAAAATTGCAATAGATTTTCTAAAACAATTTAATCATATGACTGATGTAATTGACACAAAGATAGCCAGTTTGCTAAAGGCCCAGTTTTGTTTTGATGGGAGTGTTATTATTTGCAATTACCCTTTAAACACTCCAAACTGGACCTGTCTTGCTTGCAGTTTCAGTGTCTATATGCAAATGGTATTTTGTGGTATTTTTATGTTCTCATAAGCTAGTTTCTCTTATATTATACACTTCTTTAAGGGAAGGCTTTGCAAACTAATTGCCAAAATGTCATCTGGATAACTGACTGCTTTGTCTACAGCCATTGTCTTCTTTCTTGGTTGATTTGGCTGAGTTCTTAGAGCTATACAGTATTGTGGGTGACTTTAGTTTTTTGTTTTTTTTTTTTTTCATTTTTGGCTCCCTGAGCTTATAGCAACTTCCTTGATCCCAACCTTTTAAACTAACTGTCTTTATCTCTTTCATCTGTTCTTGGTCCATGTAAGCACAACTTGACAAGATTACCTAGAATGAAGGTTCTCAAACTTTAGGGCATCTGGAATCACCTAAAGCATTTGTTAAACACAGCTTTCTGAGTTCTAATCCCAGAGTTTCAGACACAATAGGTTTGGAGTGAGGTGGAGAATTTATGTCTCTAACAAGTTTCCAGGTGCTAAGGATGCAGCTTGTCTGTGTACCACACTTTGAGAACAAATAACCTGGACTTTAGGAATTCTTCTGCCTTCCTACCTGAACTCCATGGTTGGTCATTTTGTCATGGACCCTGAAATGTCCTTTACAAAATTCATGCATATAAATCAGTTAGGATATTGTTCAAATGAAGAGTTGGAATCAATGGGTCTGGAGTGGAGCCTGGGAATCTCCATTTTAAACAAGTTCCCAGGTGATATGCATGCTTCTGGTCCACCCTCGAATACCACCCTTGTCTTCTTTATCTTAATCTTACCCCCTGCTCACTTCTAACTTTGTGTCATTCTAAGAAACAGAATCTGCCAAAACACTGGACTCTTCACACTCATGTTTGTCTTCCTGCTCACCAGCACTGGAGCTGCCACTCCTCAACCCTTTGTTCAAAGCAGACATCACTGATTCATCACGGCAGTTCTGAAGGCTGAGTCTGTATGTGGCCTCAAAACCTTTCTCAACACAGTGTGTGCCAGGCAGCTACTAACAAATCCCAGTAGAGAGGAAACTGATTGTCATTCCTGGTTCAAGTAAATCTCTCAAAATGATTGTACTAAACTTCATCAGGGATTAAGTTTTTCCCACATTTTAATGTCTATAGATTATCATGCTTTCTATATTCCTGAGAAAATTTCATTCATATAGCTATTCAATTCCTTCTTCCAAATAACCTTGTTAATTAGAATATACCTGTTTCTTCCTGTAAGTTTTCAACCATCATCTTTAACTGTCTTCTCTCTTGGTAGAAGTTATATTGTACCTTATTCGTGTTAGTTTCTTTGCCTTCTAAGATGATACTCATTTAAAGTCTTCAATATTTTCTTCTTTTTAATGTATTTCTCCCTTATCTAAAAATAAGTTCATGTCACATCTCCAAAACAGGTACACTTGATGCTTCCATTACATCAAAATGGTTGTCATTTCTCTCTTGGATTTTCATTCCTCAAAAGTGGAGTTTATACTTATTCCATCATCAAAGCAGCCACTCATTCCTTAACCTCCAGAAACCGATTCCTTCCCCCACCATTCTAGTAATGGTGTACCAGAGGTATTTTCTCAGGAAACTCAATGAACCTCTCAGCCCTCAGTGTAGTAGTTTCTATTGATTAGATGCTCTGAAGCAAAACCTTTCATTTTCCCCTGACTCCTGGCCCACCCATTTATTTCCCTGACTTCATTTGTTTTGCAGCCAATAAACATCTAAAAACCAAACAGGAGTCCTGTCTCTAGCACCCTATTGCTTTCTCTCTGCAGTCCTCCTCAGAAACCTTGTGTAGTTTCAAAACTTCAGCAAATATCTCTCCTGTGGGTAAAGACACCCAAATCTATTTTTCTTTTAAGTTTCAGTCTGCTTTGCCGAAAGCCTACTGGAAATCTCCACATGGATTTTCTCAACATGTCTTAAACTGATCTCACATTTTCCTCACCTAAGTCAGTTTCCTCTTTGGGTTTGAAAAAAAAAAAATTCCTTCAAATTACCTGGGCTCAAAGTCCTAGAATCAGCCTGGACCTGCCCACCCGTCACTCTCTACGCCCAGTAAGTTCTCAAGGCCTATAAATAATTTATTCAAAATGTTCCTCTAAACATTCCATTTCTTTTTATCATTGCCAATTCCAACTCATTGTAGGTCTCTCGTTACTTAATCTTCTAAGCATATTTTGCATTTTTCAATACTTTCCATGTCAATTAATCCAGAAGGCTACCATAATGGAAAGTCCCAAAACTCTTCCTTCTTAAGTCACTGTCATGTTCCCAAAGCCTTCATCATATCATCATTTTCTACAACAAAAACAATCTGTAATCCCATTGAGGAGACCCTAATCAGAACCATTCACTATACAAACATACATCCTTCTACCTACCTCCATGAATTCTTTACTTCAGCCATATTGGTCCACATTTTCTCAAAACATGTCATCATTAGGTGCACAGAGCATCTCACCCCATCTCCATGTGCTGTAAGTTTCCTATGCCCTAAACTCCTCCTTTACATATTCCAAACTCCATCTTCTGAGTAAACTACTTTTGCCCCAGTATGCTTCATATACCTAAAGACTTGTTTGAACAATGTAGGTAGTGCTTAGGTTTTCTTTTCTTACATAACTTTACCTTTTCCTATGAATCCTGCACTCCAGCAGATTCAAAACTCACTGAATAAGAACCTCTGTCTTCTATCTGTTATGCCTAGAATGTAACTAAGAAGCGATTAGCAAGTCGCCAGATGACTGAGTTTAAAAGTAATGATTCTATTATAATTTTGTCCATTTTATGGACTGATGTTAGAATTTCTATGTAGTTTGAACTTAGTATTGATTGCCCTCAGGGTGATAATTTCATCTAGTACCCTGCAAAAGACACACACCAGAGTAGGTAGCGTCTCCTCTAATAACGAGACCTCCACACAGTCAAAGGTTGTAGCAGAACTAAATATTGTTTCATATTCTAACTAATAAATGCATCTAAATATTTTCAAGCTTCCTCACCGTCGCTAAGGCTTAGAGAGGCTATTTGTCATACTTACAAAGGCTTCAAATGAGGCATGCTTTCCAGAAGAAAGCAGCTGTGTAAAATTGGCCTGCAAACAGAAAGACAGTATAGCTGCAGGACACCTAGTCTGCTGTCAACAACCCAAACCTTTTGCTGGCATTGGTAAATGTTTTATTGGTTTAATATTAAATTAACTGCCCCTGCATACGGAGTGCATTATGTTTAATGGCAGTCTGGTATTTGGAACTGCAGTTTGCTCTTATGCACCTGTAAAATTAGTATTTCATAACATTCCACTGAGTTTGTAAAGCTTCATTTGTTTTATATGCCGTTTTCAAAGGCTTGACATAGGCAGAGGGACTTGAACTTAGAGAAGATTTGATGTGCAAACTCTTAATCACCAGCAAAGAGGGGCTTTCTTTTTCTGTCTACAATACACACTGTATGAAAGAAAGATTATAAGGTTTTTCAGTTATCTTGAGTCATCAGTGAGCGATTAATGCAATTTGGTTGCCCTTCTCTTTGCCCAGGGAAAGTCTAGCTAGGAAGATGAGTAATTGCAGGTTTACTAAGATCAAACCCCAGGACCAATTCTTCAGGCTGCTCCTGTTCAAATACTTTAACTGTTACTAAACCTTGGGTAGGGAGTCATTTTTGGTTTTGCCCAGACATTTTAAACCTACAATTAGAGAGGATTATTTACAAATAGTATTCATTTAGGGGCAAAATTTCCCCAATTATAAAACCGTTTAAAAGAAAAACCCGAAAACAATGAAGTTTAGATTCTGTGCTTCTCTTCTTAAAAGTGATGATATAGCTAACTCAGAACTCACCTTTCACTTTCATTCAGCTAATTTACAGAAACTATTGTCATCCTCCAATATTCTTGCCTGGAGAATCCCATGGATGGAGGAGCCTGGAAGGCTGCAGTCCATGGGGTCGCTGAGGGTCGGACACGACTGAGCGACTTCACTTTCACTTTTCACTTTCATGCATTGGAGAAGGAAATGGCAACCCACTCCACTGTTCTTGCCTGGAGAATCCCAGGGATGGGGGAGCCTGGTGGGCTGCCGTCTATAAGGTTGTACAGAGTTGGACACGACTGAAGTGACTTAGCAGCAGCAGCAAAAGCATTGTCATCCTGTGATTCTGTTTTTGGCAACTGGAAGCAGTGTGAGCTAAGATCCTCAATAAAAATCTGGCTTAATAAATTCAACTGGAATTGTGGCCACTCAGCTTTTATAGAACTCACTTTTTAAGGTGAATTATCTAGAGCTTCAAAGGTGTCCATTCAAAACAGGATCTTCATTCATATACAAGAATGTGTTTGAGTATCGGTTTTTAGTTTTTCTGGATGCATCATCTAGATAAATCATAGAGATAGAAGACAGATTAGTGATTGCCAGGGGCTGGAGAGAAGGAAAAATAAGAATGATTGCTTCATGAATTTCTTTCTGTGAGAGAAATGTTTTGGAGCTAGACTCAACGTTGTGAGTCTACTAAATGAATGTTTCTGAATTTTACATTTAAAAATAATTAATTTTGTGTTGAGGCTGGTGCACTGGGACGACCCAGAGGAATGGTACAGGGAGGGAGGAAGGGGGGGTTCAAGATGGAGAACACATGTATACCTGTGGCGGATTCATGTTGATGTATCACAAAACCAATACAATATTGTAAAGTAATTAACCTCCAATTAAAATAAATAAATTTATATTTTTAAAAAGCAAAAAAAATTAAAAATAATAATAATTAATTTTGTGTATGTGAGTTACACTTCAATTAAAAAGAGAAAAACATGGGTCTTGGTCATGAGTTTGCTAGTTATCCATATGGCTTTCAAGTCCCATTCAGGTCAAGGTACTATTGAGTTGCATTAAAAAATGATCCCTAGAACTTATTATCTAAATGAAACAGAGGGCTTCCAACAATTTTTTACACGTTCTTATGTAATCAAATTTGCCTACTTCCCTTTTGACCTCTTCTCTCTCTATAAAGACTCAGTGATCATCCCTCCCCCTTCTTAAAGATCTTTCCACCAACCTCTGATTGTTTCTCCACATGATGCTGCTTTTCTTCACTTCCTTTCACTGTCTGAGTACACCTGAAGAGCTGGCAACCCTGGAGCTCTGCAGGAGCCCTCTTCCCTTTTCTTCCCTATAGAATTGCCAAGGACTGCTCTGCCCCTAGCCTGGTTGTTAAAGTCTCCCAAATTTGAACCTGCAGTCCTGTCATTTTTCTTGGTTTCTGATCTCTGTGGCATTAGCCACCTGTATGTCCAGAAATCTATCATTTCTCAAATTAAGTCCATTATAAAATAGCTTACCTTCATTTATTTTTCAAAACAAAAGAAGAACCTTTTGACAATGCCCTCACAGACTTTGTGTCTTTAAATCTTCTGAGTAATTGTGAGATAAATAATATAGCTTCCTTCTCACTCCCATTTTTCATCTAAAGAGGCTGAAACTCATAAAGAGAAGTATTTGAGGTCTGTGAGTTAATAAGTTGTAAAGGTGCCCACTGTTCAGTTTCCCAATTCCTTACCCATCCCCCTGAATGATAGGGATGGTTTTATGTCTCATCAAGAATAATTTATTCTCTTACACTTGCAAACAGTTTTACAATGCCACTGTCTCTCCACCCAGGCCCCAAAACCAATCTTGTAAATCATTCTTGATTGGATTCTCCCTTAACCAAGTTTCACCCTACATTTTTTTCTATACCCATGACCATTTTCATCCTCTTTTTTCACCAGATTACTTCCAACTTCTCTTAACTGGCTTCCTAGTCCCCAGTTCTATCCCTAATGGGCCCTATATGAGTACACTTCATCATCCATCCCTAGCCTGAAAATATTGGTTAACCAGCATCGCCTATCAGACCACATTGAGGGTTTTCTTATGGCATTCTTGGCATTTACATCTCACTTTCCAGACCCATCCATCAGGATTCCCTTCAATGTCTCCATCCCATGGACACTGAATTTTCGTCTGTCCCCTCAAAACCACTGGATTTCACTCTCCTGTGCCTTTATGTGTGCTACTGCTTCTTCTTAAATGTCCCTCTGATTTAATTTTTGAACTCATAAAACCCTTCTAAATTGAGCATCACTACTTTGTGAAATATTTCCTGAGTTTTCACTGCTGGCCCAGAGAGAATTTGTCAATATTTAATCAGTATTCAATAGAAAGCACTATGCATATCATGTATATCAGTTTCCTACAGCTGCCATAATGAACGGCCACAATCTTTATTGCTTACAACAACAGAAATTTATACTTTCACAGTTCTTGTGGCCAGAAACACAAAATCAAGGTGTTCATAGGGCCATACTGCTCCTGAAGATTGTAGCAGGGAATCTGTTCTTTGCCTATACCAGCTTCTGGCAGCTACCAGCATTCTCTGGCTGTGGCTGCATCTCTTCTTGCTTTGTCTTCATGTTGTATGTCTAAAATTGACTTTATTCTCTACTGACAATTGAATGATACATTTGCTGGGTATAGAAGTATGGTTTGAAAATAGTTTTGCTCACAGTTTTAAAGGGCTTTTCCATTGCATTCTAGGTTCCATTAAAATTTCATTTTTAAAATTTAAGTAACCCTGTTTATAATTTCCATGAGATCTTATTCTTTGTTCCATTTTAAACAACATTTTAAGATGCAGTGGTTACAATATCTCTCATATGTCTTTTTGAGATGATAAATATTTTCTTTAATGTTTCTGTTTGTCATCTGTATTGCTTCATCTTCCTCTGATTTCTTTTTTCCTGTTTATTTTAGATTTTACATTTTCTGTGATAGGATTTTCTGAAATGGCTTTTTGTCTATTTACATTTTATAGCAAATACAAAACAGTTAAGTAGAATCTTTTTTATGGGTGGTGGGGGGAGTTGAATATTGGTATGGTTGATTGGTTCAGTGGGAAAGAATCTGCCTACTAATGCTGGAGATACAGGTTTGATCCTTGGTTCAGGATGATACCATGGAGAAGGAAATGACAACCCACTCCAGTATTCTTGCCTGGGAAACCCCATGGACAGAGGTTCCTGGTGGGCTACAGTCCATGAAGTTGCAAAAGAGTTGGATACAACTTAGTGACTAAGCAAAAACAACAAAGGATGACTCTAAGGTGATCAGATGAAAAGATGACTAGATCATCTGGCAGGCCAAATATATGTATCTGCTGTTTTTCTTTCCGGGGATTGTTTTGCTCTCTGAAAAAGAATCTCTAATATTATCTCTGGGAAGGAATATATCTCATCTTTTGCTTTGCAGACTTTTACTTGCCTGTTATGATCAATAGAACACCGCCAAACTCATTCTCCTCTGGGCCCCATATTCCTAATCTCTAAGACTTTTCTGGTTCAATTTCTCTAGAGAACAAACTTTCAGGCCATTGCAAGCATGAGGAGTAGGGGGATTTTCTCTAATTATTGCAAATGGTGGAGGTGAGGACTAAGAAGTTGTGTACTTCTTTAACTGATGAAAAGCAGTAAGAAGCAAATCTTACTCTTTTCAGCTCCCCAGTTCATGCTTCCTTCTTCCCCCTACCAATTCCTTTAGCTGTTTTCTGACTTGCAAACCAACTGGACTGTGTGACATCAGCTTTCATACAACCATCTTCCAGCCCTGGCCCCAAAGTCAAGTTGGCTTAATTTTCCTCTTTACTAAGTCATTTCCACCTAACTTCATATACTTGCTATCTGCTATATATAAACATTTGCCATTTTCTCTGCCAATTACATATTTAGGTTTCCAGAAGTCTCCCAATGCATTCAAAAACTCTCCTTTTTTTTTTCTTCATGAGAACCTCTAGAGAAGAAGATGGCAGAAAATGCTTTATTTATTTCATCTTTAAAAATAAAAGCTCTCATCTACTCAGTCCCATACCCTTTCTCACTGATCTTTCAAGAACATCCTTTTATACTTTTCACTTTTCTTTTTTTCCAATAAAATAGCCTTATTTGTCACCATCCACACTTTTATAGACCCAGATTTTTTCTCTAAATTCTGTCTTTGAATTGTAATTCTCAGATTGAAACATCATTTGGTTCCTTATTCCTTCAAGTAGTATTGTTGAATTGTTTTATTTGCCCCAAGTTGCCTCTAACTTTTGAAATTACATCCATTCCTTTATCTTGATGATAAATAATATCAATATAGAATTCAAAGTAAGAAGATGAACAAAACACTACTGACAACAAATTATTCAAAGGAGGGCAGGGAAAAGGGAAACTACTGAGTATACAAGTTCATTAAACACTAAGCTAATTCTTGAATATTTTCCCCTGGGATTTCAAGCTTCCAGAATGCAGAGTGGAGCACCTCAGGATGGATGCTCAGTGAACTCTAAGTTTGCTCTGAGTACAAGTCTCTGGGAAAAGTTTAACAATAAAAATAGACTGCATTTCCAACTATCACAATTATGCATTTTATCCATTGCTTTGAAAAGTATACAAGGCAAATTATGATCCTATAGTGTCATTAATAAAACAAAATCAATCAAAATATAGTATGTTATTAAATAAATTTGATATTACTTCTTTTTTTTTTCTTATTTATTTTTTTACACGAACTCCCAAACATTTCCCTCCCCATACCATCCCTCTGGGTCATCCCAGTGCACCAGCCCCAAGCATCCTGTATCACGCATCAAACCTGGACTGGCGACTCGTTTATAATTAATCCTCAGAATACCATTGTGGAGTCATTTTATTCTTTTGAATGGACAAATTGAGGTATGAGATAAGAAAGTATGTTCTTTTAAATCATTGCTGAGAGAACTAGGAGACTTAAGAGGCTAATCTGAGCTTGGTTTAACCTCTTGTTTATCAGCCATGGGATTTTCCATATAAAATATTCTTCATGGAATAGTTGAACTTAAAACTCCAAGATTCTTTTCATATGAGACCAGACACTTAAATGTAAAAAGTTTATTTTCTGATATCTATAAGCCCCACTCCATAACATTACACATATTTTAATTAAAGCAAATTTAATTATAAAAATGCCTGATAGCTTGAATTTTATATTTTACACTCTCTGAAATTGCTGTGGTAAAAGTAATTAAATTTGGTTACACATTTAAACAGAGACTTGGTCATGCATTTTAATTTAACTGTGTACTTATTTAAAGGAATACTTATAATCATAATGATTCAAATCTAAACAATAATTTGTTGAATGTAAGACTATACCATGAACTTCATAGCTGGATAAAAATCACTGGATCTAAAATCATTCAATTGCCTGCATGAGCCAGAATTTGGATCAGATTTTTGGAAAATGTGATCTACTGTTAAAGTTCTGAATTGATACTCAGTAAGGAAAATATAGAGAAACTAAAAATTCAATGTGAAGAGGAGAGGAAGGATAATATTTTATCCTTATATTATTATAAAACTTAAAATTTTATATCCTTATAAACTTTTTATCCTTTTATATATATATAAAACTTTTTAGCCTTATTATATCTTTAAAATTGTATTTTAAAGTTATAAGGGAATTGTGTTACAATGATAGTGTTTACTCCTTAAGTATGGATGTTTCTTGATTACACCATAAACCATCTTTCTCTAAATCTTACAGCCACTCAGCAATGCCTATCTCAACAGCCTGCCAGAAACAAGGGACAATCCTACTACCTCAGGAAGCCTCTCAGAAAGTGGTGAAGACTGGCCATGTTGCTCTCATGCCATTCTGTCCCAGCCTGAGAAATGAAAATTGCAATCCACTTTACTCAGTCCTTTTCTGGTCTTAAATCAAGAAGACACCATGATCTTCATGGTAAACGAAGAGAGCCCTCCCAGTCATGGGCACAACCTGGTTTCCTCTCTAGAACTTAATGATTACCCTATTTTGCTCCTTTCAGCTCCATTTCTTTGCAAGTGGAAACCTGCTCCATGCACTAGCTCAAGTCTTCTTTCAGAGTCTCCATTCTTGATAGATTTCTTAGTCAGCAGAGGTCTTCACTCAGCCTGATTGGATTCCTTTGGACCACATCTCCATCATAACACCATCACACCACCATCACCTGTTAACCAGATTTATCAGGAAAGCTTGCATACAGCTCTTACCTCTGCACTTGAGTCCCGAGGCCATTCCCTACAGCATGGTCAGAATGGTCTCAGCCACCTGTCTACCCAAAACTCTTAAAAGGGTTCTCTTTCCTTTCCAGATGAATAACCTTAACTCCTTCAATTTCACTTCCTGTTTTTCTCCAACACAATCTCTATGCTCAACTACTGTTGGGCTATTTTCAGACACCAGAGCACAGATCTCTCCTGCTCCCTAGCCTGTGGAATTGCCAAAGATGTAGACACCTTAGTCCATAAAGCCCTTCATCTTGGCTCTAGGCTACTATTTCTAAAAACCACTTTCCCTAATACCAGTTCATCTATAACTTAACACCTTTTAGACATTTTAGTTTTGAAACACATTCTATGATTTTTAAGATATATTTTTGATGTTGCTGTTATTCAGTTGCTAAGTCATGTCCAACTTTTTGGGACCCTATGGACTGCAGTATGCCACGTTCCTCTGTCCTCTATAATCTCCTGAAGTTTGCTCAAATTCATTTCCATTGAATTACTAATGCTGTCTAATCATCTCATTCTCTGTTGTCCCCTTCTCCTTTTGCCTTCAATCTTTGCCATCATCAAGGTCTCTTCCAATGAGTTGGCTCTTTAAATCACATAGCCAAAGTATTGGAGCTTCAGATTCAGCAACACTCCTTCTAAAGAATATTCAGGGTTGATTTCCTTTTGGATTGATTTGTTTGATCTCCTTGATGTCCAAGAGACACTCAAGAGTCTTCTCGAGCATCACAGTTTGAAAACATCAATTCTTTGGCACTCAGTTTCTTTACGTTCCTACTCTCCCATCTGTTCATGACTACTGGAAAAACAATAGCTTTGACTATATGGACTTTTGTTGGCAATGGGATGTCTTTACTTTTCAATACACTGTCCAGATTTGTCATACTTTTCCTTCCAAGAAGCAAAAATCTTTTAATTTTGTGGCTGCAGTCAGCCTCTTCAGTGTTTTTGGAGTCCAAGAAAAGAAAATCTGTCACTGCTTCCCTCCTTCCCCTTTCTATTTGCCATGAAATGATGGGTCTGTATGCCGTGATCTTAGTTTTTTGAATATTGAGTTTCAAGTCAGCTTTTTCACTCTCCTTTTTCACTGTCATCAGAAGGTTCTTTAGTTCCTCCTCACTTTCTGCCATTACAGAGGCATCATCTGTATATTTGAGGTTGTTGATACTTCTCCGGGCAATCTTGATTCCAGCTTATAATTCATCCAGTCTGGCATTTCACTGGATGTACTCTGCATATAAGTTAAATAAGCAAGGGGACAATATACAGCCTTATCATATTCCTTTCTGAATTTTGAACCAGTCCATGGTTCCGTGTCTGGTTTTAGCTATTGCTTCTTGACTTACACACGGGTTTCTCAGGGATAGGTAAGGTGGCCTAGTACTCCTACCTCTTTAATAATTTTCCATAGATTTTTTGGGATTGATAGAGTCAAAGGATTTATCATAGTCAATGAAGCAGAAGTAAATGTTTTTTCTGAAATTCCGTTGCTTTCTCATGATCAAATGCATGTTGGCAGTTTGATCTCTGGTTCCTCTGCCTTCTATTGCTTCTTGACTTACACACGGGTTTCTCAGGGATAGGTAAGGTGGCCTAGTACTCCTACCTCTTTAATAATTTTCCATAGATTTTTTGGGATTGATAGAGTCAAAGGATTTATCATAGTCAATGAAGCAGAAGTAAATGTTTTTTCTGAAATTCCGTTGCTTTCTCATGATCAAATGCATGTTGGCAGTTTGATCTCTGGTTCCTCTGCCTTTTCTAAACCCAGTTTGTACGTCTGGAAGGTCTTTGTTCATGCACTGCTGAAGCCTGACTGGAAGGATTTTGAGTATAACCTTGCTAGCATGTGGAATGAGTGCAATTATATGGTAATTTGCACATTCTTTGGCATTGCCATTCTTTAGGATAGGAATTTCTATGTAGGAAATTAGGCATGAGCAATGAGGAACAGCCTAGCTGAAAAAGATTCAAGTTGACCTCTAAACCCCATCCCAAACATGATCCAACATGGCCCAAGCAAGCTCACAGATATGCTGCAAATAATATAATCAGATTTTGGTATTGACCATCTGATGATGTCCATCTGTTAGTCACAAGAGATGTGTTGAGAACAACAGTATGTTCTCCTGGAAAAACTGTGTTAGCCTTTGCTCAGCTTCATTTTGTACTCCAAGGCCAAACTTGCCTGTTACTCCAGGTATTTCTTGACTCCCTCTTTTGGATTCCAATCCCCTATGATAAAATGATATCTTTTTGTGTGTGTGTGTGTTAGTTCCAGAAGGTCTTGTAGGTCTTCATATAACTGATCAGCCTCTGCAGCATTAGTGATCAGGGCATAGACTTGGATTACTGCAATGTTGGTTTTCCATGGAAATGAACCACAATCATTCTGTCATATTTGAGACTGCACCCAAGTACTTCATTTTGGACTTATGTTGACTATGAAGGATACTCCACTTCTTCTAAGAGATTCTTGACCACAGTACTAGATATAATTGTTATCTGAATTAAATTCACCCATTGCCATCCGTTTTAGTTCACTGATTCCTAAGATGTCAGTGTTCAATCTTGCCATCTCCTGCTTGACCACATCCAATTTTACTTGATTCATGGACCTAACAGGCTTCTCCGGGGGTTTAGCTAGTAAAGAATCTGCCTGGCAGTGAAGGAGACACAGGTTCAATCCTTGGGCTGGAAAGGTCCCCTGAAGAAGGAAATGACAATCCACTAAAGTATTCTTGCCTGGAAAATTTCATGGACAGAGGAGTCTGGTGGGCTACAGTCCATGGGGTCACAAAGAGTCACACATGACTGAGCACACATGCACTCATAAATGGGCATAACATTCTAGGTTCCTATGCAATATTGCTCTTTACTGCATCAGATTTTACTTTTGCCACCAGCCACATCTATAACTGAGCATTGTTTTCTGGAGCTATTAGTAATTGCCTTCTACTCTTCCTCAGTAGTATTTTGGACACTGACCAATCAGGGTCAGGGAGGGGCTCACCTTTCGGTGTCATATCTTTTGCCTTTTCATACTGTTCATAGATTTCTGTGGCAAGATATTGGAGTAGGTTGCCATTTCCTCCTCCAGTGGACCACGTTTTGTCAGAACTCTTCACTGTGACTCATCTGTCTTGGGTGGCCCTGCATGGCATGGCTCATAGCATCACTGAGTCACAAAAACCCCTCTGCCAGACAAGGCGGTGATCCATTTGAAAGAGATATTTTTGATACTTCAAGATTTTTCTCCCTCAACTTGTCTTAGGACTCAAGTGGATTACATTTGCATTTATATATTTTTTTAATAGCAAAATTTTATGAAAAATGTGGTTTTTTTGGCAGATGTCTCTTATTTTCATGACTGAATGTAGTTTTGTACTAAACTAAACTGACCTTAAACACTCTGAACATCTTAAAAACGTTCAACACTTCAAAAATTTTCAAACTTGCAAAACTGATACTCTCAGCTGTGTACAAGAGTTGACTATCTTTTTATATTATTTAGGCTCTGCCACTAAAGTCAGATAGCCAATGTTTGACCAATATTTTGATTAATGAATACTCTGGGATGAAGCAAAGAAAATGCATTTAGATATAAGAGAGTCGTGGGAATAACCTTAAAAAATGAAAGAGTAAGAAATGATTTCACTTATTATGCAGATGTGTAAATGCATTAAGTATGTGTTACTAAAAACCAAATTTCAGGGAAAGCTTGAAATATGAGATGACTTGTATTCAAGGATACTTTTTTGTGTATAATATACTTTGAATTTCACTATAGCACTGTGAGGTAGGACTCTTGTTATCTTTGCCTTAAGAAGAGTAAACTAAAATTCACACACATTAAGTGAAATGTGCATCACATAGCTACCAAGGATGGAGGCAGGATTTGAACCAATATCTTTTAAGAAGCTCACTGCTCTTTCTTCCATGTAGTCCCATATGTCTTGACATCCAAATGATGTCATGGGTTCATGATGCTAGGTGACAGAACAGAAAATGTCACTGCAATGTCTTCTTCACTTTTTCATAATTGGATAATTTGAAAGGAAAAAGATTTGAGAGATGTTTATAGACAAAGAGAGCATTGTGTCAGGAAAACTATGACAATACTGTGTAACAAATCACCCCAAAGCTAAGTAGCTTAAAGCAACTATAACTGATCACAGCTCACACAGAACTGCAGATCAGCTGGGAATTTGCTATTTTAGGCTTGGTTGAGGCAGACATGTTTTTAGTCTGTGGTATCTAGGGAGTTTCTACTTCAGAGGCAGGTCAGTTGAGGTCAGCATTGTCAGGCAGGTCAGGCAGTTCAGCTACAGGATGAGAGTTCGGCTTACTCAGATCTCTTCCCCATCTCTTATTCTGTAGCTCAGACTACAGAAGGCCAGCTGTGATGTGGAGGATGTGCTTCTCATGACAACATTAAGAAATGGAGGAAGGCAAGTGTCATGAGCCTGAAGGCTGAGACTAGAGATGGCAGTGTCATTTTTACCTGTAGGACACTGGACAAAGTCAAGTGAGCCCCAAAGCAAAGGGAGGAAAAATGGACTATATCCTCAATGAGATGACCTCAAGTTGAAAGAAAGGTAAATAAATAGAGCCAGACATTCACTCTGCTAAGAGGTTGCTTTCAAAGTAACATTTAATTTGAAAGTCTGAGATGAGGTACATGATTTGACAGTGAAAATAAATTCACCTTTCATCCTTCCTCCATCCTTCCATTCATTCATCCTTCTGACAAATGGCAGACTACTGGGCCAAACAGTGCTGTAGGTGCTAAAATGAAAAATGAATTTTAAAAAGTTATCTACCTTTCAGATAAAACAGAAACATAAATAACACCTTCATAGCATGTGGGAACTTTCATACACTAATGGGAGAGTAAATTGGAACAACTTTTCTGGATGTTAGTTTGGAATATAAATGGGAAGCTTTAAAAAAGTCATGGGATTTGACAAAGCCACTTTTCTTCTCAACATTTAGCTTAAGAGAATAACAGAATATATCCAGGTGTACATACTAGGATATCTACCAAATATTGTTTAAAAGAGCAAATATAGGAAAATAGCTTAAATCCATTAGTATCCGATGGATTTCCAGAAGGAAATACACCAAGTATCATAAGTAGCTATCTCTGGTTGACAGGATTACAGGTTTTCTTCTTGTTTCTCTTCTTGTTTCTGCTGTTTTTCACTGTGCCTATAGTGACTAGAGGCTACTTACATAAAAATTAAATTAAAAATCTGACACACAATAAAACTTGATATCATAGTTTATCACCAAAACAGAAAAATCCAGGTTGCCAACAGACATATTAACAAATAATTAAAACATAAAGCACAATTTGGATCATGACAGCTTGCTGTGTACAAGTACAAAGAATCTAACTAAGTCCTGCAGCAAGTCCAAAGAAACTTGACAGAGGAGATTCTATAGGACCTAAATCTGGAAGGTCCCATGGAAGCTTGCCAGGAGGAGGGAGGGCAGAGAGGATGTGTTCTTGATGGAAAGGACTCATTTGTAGATATCATAAACAGTTGAGGATGTAGAAAGGAGGACAACTCACCATTTCCATTGTTATTCAAAAACTTTTAGTAAGATTGAGGAACTGAGGAAGACTTGAATACATTTATGAATTCTTATTGGAATGTACTTAAGTCATAACATCAGTACATTTTTGTCATTCAAGAGGCACCGCTGAAGAAAAGGAGAGTGTGTTTTATTCAGTGGAAGTGAAGAATCAGATTATGCTATTGAGAAATAGTTGCAAATCATGTTCACTTTCTCACAGTCTTTAATTAAATGCTTGACTCAGCTAAAAAGCTGAGGTAACCACTGAAAGACAATTTGAATAATGTTTTAGACTGGAAAATGACAGATTCCTCATAAACAAGACATTTTTTTCTTGAGAAAGGCAGGACAGAGTTTTTCTAAACCATCGGGAAGATGTGGTCCATTGACTGATTTTCCATTTCTGGACTTGATTTATTACCACATGATTTCATCAAATTTGGGCTTGCTATGAGAATTTCTGCCAGGCAGGTATTTTAGACAGGACCAAATTGACGTACATCATCAAATTTCCAGATTGTTACATTTTCCAGCAACTATCCTATTCAGTCATTCTTTGCATGTGCCTGCTGTTTCTTTTTCCCTTTTCCTACAGCTTTTATATGGTGATTATTTTCTTTTGTTGATATATAAACTTGAACTTTCTAAACTTCCAAGTTTTCACAGAGCCAAACATATTTGCTTCCTTTCTCAATCAATAATATTAACAGAAAGAATATGAGTTCACAAGCAAATTTAAGATTGTGCTATGAATTTTGTTATAAGTTCATTTCTCTTCTAGAGGATCTGTATTTTATTTCTGCCTAATTATTTCATGTATATATCTACTCTTTGCAAAAGTTTAATCATTTCCTTCAATGCAGAACTGGAGCACCTACTTGTTTTATATTTTTTTCCCATTCCCCATCCCCACTTACAGACATATATAGCACTGTTGCTGCTGCTGCTAAGTTGCTTCAGTTGTGTCTGACTCTGTGCGACCCCATAGATGGCAGCCCACCAGGTTCCCTCATCCCTGGGATTCTCCAGGCAAGAACACTGGAGTGGGTTGCCATTTCCTTCTCCAATGCATGAAAGTGAAAAGTGAAAGTAAAGGCGCTCAGTCGTATCCGACTCTTAGCGACCCCATGGACTGCAGCCTACCGGGCTCCTCCGCCCATGGGATTTTCCAGGCAAGAGTACTGGAGTGGGTTGCCATTGACTTCTCCGATATACAGCACTAAGCTATGTAATTAGCAAAGTTGGTGAATTTGGAGAAACTCGTACATTCCAATCTTCTTCCTCTTCTAAAATGTTTATATCCACCTATCTTGGCTTTTCAACTTCTTTGTAAAGTTACAACTTAAATTTCTATAGGAAAAATAATTTGCCAGGTACATTTGCACCTAAATCTTATGCTATTTCTTAACAGAAAGGTGACTTTTCAAGGAAAGATGTAGAGAGGCAAAAACAAATTTTAAAATTTCATACAGAGCATACATGCAATGAAAGTACATTAAAGCTTTTTGTGTAAATGGTCTTTCAACTGCATCTATATTTCAGTTGTTTTCAGTTCTCTTTGGACCAGTAGTTTCTAATCTTTTCTGGACATTACAATCATCTAAGAAAAATGCCCAAAATTCAAGTCTTACCCCAAAGCAATTAAAATCTGAAACTATGGGGCCCAGAAAGAATATTTCACACATATCCTCAAGTAATTGTCCAGTCAAAGTTGTATTTACTGAATCAGACTTCTCCAAAACTAGTGAAAGTTTTGATTTATTCAAAGAAACCTAACTGATAGTTTAATTTAAGGTTAATTTTATTCAATATATATGATAAGAGCTGCCATTTAGGCACAAGCTACTGAGTGAGACAATAGGAATTTTAAGATCCAAGAGTTAAAAATTATTATTCCAAACAGTTTATCACTTCAGCCATATCAGTCCATTGTTCTTTCAACTTCAGGCAGACCATAAAATCAAGACTTATTCAGCTATCCATGTATTTTCTAACTTCTTTATAGCAGAACAAAAATTACTAAATTCACCAGATATTCTGTTCTCAAATTAACTGGATGATCTGGTATTAGACTCACCCTCCATTTCAAGATGGATACTGGGGGCCCATTGCTGCAACCCAGAATCCTTTTACAAAAGGTATCACAATAGGCCTGAAAGGGGGGCTGCTAACTCCACCAACACAGAAATAAACCCAAGAAGGAAACTGGATTCCAAATGTGAGATCTTGACCTCTGTGCCATTTTGTTTAGTATGAACACTTAGCTGTGTTTTTCCTCCTAAAATGCTCCCTCTTCTGAGATGACCTGCCCCCTGGATTCAGACTTCAAAAAACTTTTTATTGATCCACTGTTTTCCATAGCAGTTTTATCTATTTCTTTGAAATATTTTAAATGCTAAGTAGTAATTATGTTTACATAATCTCTGAGAATGGCACTTATTTTAGGTAAGAACAGCCAAAGCAGTTTAATGCTTTTGGCTTATTGTTTGACTATCTGAGAGCACTGCAGCTGGAAAGAATTCCATTAGTTTGTGGCTAGCATCAATACATCAGCCTCAAGAGCTTCCAAGTAAACAGAGAGAAATTGGCATGGCTATCTTGTGGCAAGCAGCAAAGAACAGAGTGGTACAGAGTTCTCCAAGAAGGGAACATTAACCCAGATGTGAACAAGACAATGAATGAATTGTTCATCAGAAATTTTCAACCTTTCAGCTGTGAGCAGCAATTATAATCACCAATGCATCCAAACACTCGAAGTAGACTTAAACCTGAAAATTACCCATCGTGGCCCAGGCACAATTATGTCTCATTGGTCCATGAAGAACAGGCGTCCCAATTTAGCTCAGGCACTTAACTAAATTAAGCTTTTCTTTAGGAGAAACCCAGAAGATCATATGGTCCTTTAACACACACACACACACACCCTGCACTAAAAAAAGAGAAAAAAAAAAAACAACTGGCATTTATCTTGAGTCAACTCTTCATCCTTATTGCATAACACTCCCTTCACTTCTAATCAGAAAGGCAATCTTTCTTCTAATATAGTAAATATAACTTATTCCCAAATCAACTAGAAAGGATTGCAGCTGATTATTTTAGGCCTGTAACTTCACCAAATTTTGTGGTACTATAACTTTTTTTGCCTTGCCAAAGGACAGAAGTGTTTGTATGTTCCTTGCCTAGATGCTAAGGTTCCAATGAATATTTTTTTTAATTGAAGTATCTTTGATTTACCATATTGTGTTATTTTCAGGTATATAGCAAAGTGATTCAATTTTACATGCATATATAAAGCAATTAAAATCTGAAACTATGGGGCCCAGAAAGAATATTTCACACATATCCTCAAGTAATTGTCCAGTCAAAGTTGTATTTACTGAATCAGACTTCTCCAAAACTAGTGAAAGTTTTGATTTATTCAAAGAAACCTAACTGATAGTTTAATTTAAGGTTAATTTTATTCAATATATATGATAAGAGCTGCCATTTAGGCACAAGCTACTGAGTGAGACAATAGGAATTTTAAGATCCAAGAGTTAAAAATTATTATTCCAAACAGTTTATCACTTCAGCCATATCAGTCCATTGTTCTTTCAACTTCAGGCAGACCATAAAATCAAGACTTATTCAGCTATCCATGTATTTTCTAACTTCTTTATAGCAGAACAAAAATTACTAAATTCACCAGATATTCTGTTCTCAAATTAACTGGATGATCTGGTATTAGACTCACCCTCCATTTCAAGATGGATACTGGGGGCCCATTGCTGCAACCCAGAATCCTTTTACAAAAGGTATCACAATAGGCCTGAAAGGGGGGCTGCTAACTCCACCAACACAGAAATAAACCCAAGAAGGAAACTGGATTCCAAATGTGAGATCTTGACCTCTGTGCCATTTTGTTTAGTATGAACACTTAGCTGTGTTTTTCCTCCTAAAATGCTCCCTCTTCTGAGATGACCTGCCCCCTGGATTCAGACTTCAAAAAACTTTTTATTGATCCACTGTTTTCCATAGCAGTTTTATCTATTTCTTTGAAATATTTTAAATGCTAAGTAGTAATTATGTTTACATAATCTCTGAGAATGGCACTTATTTTAGGTAAGAACAGCCAAAGCAGTTTAATGCTTTTGGCTTATTGTTTGACTATCTGAGAGCACTGCAGCTGGAAAGAATTCCATTAGTTTGTGGCTAGCATCAATACATCAGCCTCAAGAGCTTCCAAGTAAACAGAGAGAAATTGGCATGGCTATCTTGTGGCAAGCAGCAAAGAACAGAGTGGTACAGAGTTCTCCAAGAAGGGAACATTAACCCAGATGTGAACAAGACAATGAATGAATTGTTCATCAGAAATTTTCAACCTTTCAGCTGTGAGCAGCAATTATAATCACCAATGCATCCAAACACTCGAAGTAGACTTAAACCTGAAAATTACCCATCGTGGCCCAGGCACAATTATGTCTCATTGGTCCATGAAGAACAGGCGTCCCAATTTAGCTCAGGCACTTAACTAAATTAAGCTTTTCTTTAGGAGAAACCCAGAAGATCATATGGTCCTTTAACACACACACACACACACACCCTGCACTAAAAAAAGAAAAAAAAAAAAACAACTGGCATTTATCTTGAGTCAACTCTTCATCCTTATTGCATAACACTCCCTTCACTTCTAATCAGAAAGGCAATCTTTCTTCTAATATAGTAAATATAACTTATTCCCAAATCAACTAGAAAGGATTGCAGCTGATTATTTTAGGCCTGTAACTTCACCAAATTTTGTGGTACTATAACTTTTTTTGCCTTGCCAAAGGACAGAAGTGTTTGTATGTTCCTTGCCTAGATGCTAAGGTTCCAATGAATATTTTTTTTAATTGAAGTATCTTTGATTTACCATATTGTGTTATTTTCAGGTATATAGCAAAGTGATTCAATTTTACATGCATATATATTTTATTCAGATTCTTTTCCCCTATAAGTTATTATAAAATATTGAGTACTGTTCTCTGTACTATACAGTAGGTCCTTTGTTACCTATTTCATATATGTGTGTATTTGTTAATCCCAAACTCCTAATTTATCCTTCTCCTGCTTTCCCCTTTGGTAACTATATTGTTTTCTGTCTGTGGTTCTATTTCATTTTCAAGTTCATTTGTATAATTTTTTAATTCCATATATAAGCAATATTGTATGATATTTATCTTTCTCTATCTGATTTGCTTCACTTAGTATAATCACCTCTAGTTCCATCCAAAAAGCTACTATAAGTAGCTTAAATCATTGCATACAATGGCCAGATAATCAGACAGTGTCCTCTGTTTTATGTGTGCAATTACACTTTGGTTCTCTCGAAATTTCTCTATTATGTAAACCCCAAATCAGATGGTTTTAATGTTTATCTCCTTAACTGGTTGTGTTTTTGCATCATAGTTCAATCAAAGTGTCCCTTCCCAAGAGGCATAAGAAAGTTTCTTCTCTTAGCATTTAGTTTAACCAATCAATGATTGAAGCTGTTTTGATACCACTGTATACACAATTCATAGAAATATCTCTGATGTCACCTTGATACAAATAATTAAAAAGAATATTGACTATATTGTCTATCTAAATTGAATCTATAAAACATCTCTACTGATTTTGACCATTATTTCAAGAATGATATTAAATATGTATAAGGACATATGTAAAATTCATTCATGTATGTTAATATCAAATGTTCACCAAAACAAAACCAATGAGAATTTTTAGAGAAGGAAAGAAAATTACTACTGCAAATATTATAGCTTAGGGATCATTCAATGACTCTTAGTTCATGTAAGTTAAAGTGTAATGATCAATTCTGATAATACCTAATACATTATTACTTTATTTTTGAAAACAACTTTTCATGCACAGCTCCTAGTTATAAACATAATATCATATGGGCTATTGGACCATGAATATTTCTGTAAAATTGCCCTTCTTGAGTGAACAATGAAAATCTGAATGAATTGCATATTTTAGGACATTTTGATATAAGAATTCAAAGCCTTAAGTTATTCTACTTTATTTTTATGAGGAAGAACCTCAGTATGGTAAAAGGGATTTTTCTGTGCTGTTCTCTAAAAATTTTGGTTTGGAAAAAACAAAAACAATTTTTGCTATTAAATGTGGCAAGCCCATATGAATATGATGGTAAGTCAAATGTTTCCAGTCCTTCTACACTCAATTAATAAGATGTTGATCTGTAGAAGAGATTTCATGTCCAAAAGGTTTTATGGGAGAAGTCTTAAATCTAACTTTCCTCTTAAAATTGTACATGACACTTTTGTCAAAAGAATGTCCAAATAATGGATAGCTAATTGAGAGTCAGAAAACACCAACACTTCCAAAATTTTATTTCATATTCTAAAAACTCTCATATATCTAAAAACTAAACTAGGGTACCATATGTCTGAGGAAGTGTGCTAATGGTGGATTTCCTTTTATGATCCTTGTATAAATTGTGAATATTGGTTTCTTTCTAGAAATCATAGCACATAATATTATGAATTTTCATCTCAAATTTTAATGTAAAATATAGCCTAGGACTATGAGAAATTAAGACACTTTTCTTCTTGACATTTCACAGGAAATGAACTTCCTTTGTGTGTCTTTCCATGAGAGTGTATTTTTAATGCTAAATGATTTTTAAACTTTTGACTGGTAGCCAATGCAAAATAAAAAGGCCTCCTGAATTTTACTTTTACACTCGGTACACACATATATGTGTATGTATATTTGAAACACAAGTTTAAAAAAACAAAATTTCTATTTATTAAAAGTATTATATTTTATATTCTACTCCATTTATTTCTGTTCTTGTTCTACTTTTGCGTGTTGGTTATGACCCATATAGTGATCCATATAGTGTTTCATAACCATTCACTAATTTTATGAACTATTCATGGTTCCCTATCCAGACTTTGGGAAACAGTTCTCTACCAAGGATCTTGGCTCTTCCTTCCTCTATGCTGGAGTTAGAAAGGCCTTCTTTACACACTCATGTCTTCATCAGGGTCCCCATTATGACTAGGATCCCAAAAGTATAAGTACAATCCTGGCCCTTGACAGAAAATGCAGGTGGAAAATCACTGTTGTACAATAGGTAAAATCTTGCCTGTGAGACACTGTCTTTGTGGCGATTGTCTGAAGGACTGGCATACCATTCACAGAAATGGTCACCTTTGATATCAACCTCTGGAGCAAGGCACAGTAATACAATTCATGAAGTGGTTTCATCAAATTTCCATCAGTATATCCTTCCAAAACTTCTGAGAGAATCAAGCCTCAGGAAGAAGTGTGTCTAATCTAGGGATACTTTGGTTCTGGACATCTCACACTTTAATGTGATATGCACAGATCCTCAGGGGGTCATGTTTCAGTGCTGATTCTGGTTCAGGAGGGCTGGAGGGAAGCCTGAGATCCTAATTTTTAACAGGCTTTGAGGTTAGATCAATGTTATTGGTACAAAAAACACGCTTTGGACCACAAGGGTCTATATGAAATTATATTGTTCTTGAAAGTGGGCATTTCAACTATTTTGAAGGCTTCTGAGATCATTTGTTCTGGATATGTATCAAGAACTGTTATTTTCTTGATTAATTGCTTTGCGTTTGGGGAAAAGCTGTTAGTTCATTAAGTTAGAGTCACTCCAGGGTGGTATAAACTTTCTTTTGATTTCCCACTAATTTCTTTCTTTTCTTGCTTTCTCAGCTATTACTAATTTACATTCTGATTCTGCCTCTTACTTGTATATATATTTTTAAAATGTTTCACATATTTGAAAAATGAAACATATATGAGAAGGAATTATTCAAGACTCTAAGATCAATGGGAGAGGCAAGACTCCTCAGACCCACAGTCTGTGCTGCAGTGGATTTCTGAATGGTGTCTCTCACCGGCACTAGTCTTACTGAACTTTTCATGGATGCCAAGCAAGAATTGCCCTTTGACAGAGGCCAGCATTCCACCTGGCCTACACCCCAATGTAAGAGACTTGAGCTTTTAGATTGAGAGAGGGAATATGGAAGGAAAAGCTTCACTTTGCCTTTATTTGAGGATACTGAGCACTCAATATAACTAGCCTGAGATCCCTACTTCCCGGAAAACACCTGTTTTTCTATGCGGTTTTTAAATGGGAGCATTATTGCATGCTTGCGAAGTCGTTCAGTTGTGTCCAACTCTTTGTGACCTCATGTATTGTACTCTGCCAGGCTCCTCTGTCCATGGGATTTCCCAGGCAAGAATACTGGAGTGGGTTGCCATGCCCTCCTCCAGGAGATCTTCCCAACCCAGGGATTGAGCCTGCATCCCTTATATCTCCAACCTTGTAGGTAGGTTCTTTACCATTAGTGCCACTTGGGAAACATGATTACAGTGAGGCAAAAATTAGGCATGCCTTTGGCCCAAGATGTGAAAAAAGAATAAATTTATTTTTTAATGTGGCAGTGGCTTTGTTTATATTCTCTGCTGCAGTTATAATATCTGCAAAAATAATTAAATTTAAGGTGGCTTTTAAATTAGATTTTTTAATGAGTCTGAATTAATGGTAAGCCTCTAAAGCTCATATATTTCAGTTTTAACAATAAATAAGATGCAGAGTGGTAAACAAAAAATTATTTGCAGACACAAATCTCAATGATGTTTTAAATTCACAAACCTATCTTTTGGTTACAAACTAAATAGTATTTCCATTAGTGAAATATATGTCAGCCGTGTTTCTTCACTTTAAAAAGAAATACCATATTCAGTTCAGTCACTCGGATGTGTCCGATTCTTTGCGACCCCATGAACCGCAGCATTCCAGGCTTCCCTGACCATCACCAACTCCCAGACTCCACCCAAACCCATGTCCATTGAGTCAGTGATGCCATCCAACCATCTCATCCTCTGTCATCCCCTTCTCCCACCCTCAATCTTTCCCAGCATCAGGGTCTTTTCAAATGACTCAGCTCTTCGCATCAGGTGGCCAAAGTATTGGAGTTTCAGCTTCAGCATCAGTCCCTCCAGTGAATATTCAGGACTGATTTCCTTTAAGATGGACTGGTTGGATCTCCTTGCAGTCCAAGGGACTCTCAAGAGTCATCTCCAACACCACAGTTCAAAAGCATCAATTCTTCGGCGCTCAGTTTTCCTTATAGTCCAACTCTCACATCCATACATGACCACTGGAAAAACTATAGCCTTGACTAGACAGACCTTTGTTGACAAAGTAATGTCTCTGCTTTTCAATATGCTATCTAGGTTGGTCATAACTTTCCTTCCAAGGAGTAAGCGTCTTTTAATTTCATGGCTGCAATCACCATCTGCAGTGATGTTGGAGCCCAGAAAAATAAAGTCAGCCACTGTTTCCCCATCTATTTGCCATGATGTGATGGGACTGGATGCCATGATATTAGTTTTCTGAATATTGAGCTTTAAGCCAACTTTTTCATTCTCTTCCTTCACCTTCATCAATAAGCTCTTTAGTTCTTCTTCACTTTCTGCCATAAGGGTGGTGTCATCTGCATATCTGAGGTTATTGATATTTCTCCCAGCAATCTTGATTCTAGCTTGTGCTTCTTCCAGCCCAGTGTTTCTCATGATGTACTCTGCATATAAGTTAAATAAGAAGGGTGACAACATACAGCCTTGACGTGCTCCTTTTCCTATTTGGAACCAGTCTATTGTTACATGTCCAGTTCTAACTGTTGCTTCCTGACCTGCATACAGATTTCTTAAGAAGCAGGTCAGGTGGTCTGGTAGGCCCATCTCTTTCAGAATTAGAATATGCAAATGAGAACCTTTGAGTATACTTAATGTAAGTCAGATTCTTATCTAATTCTTGCTGATCCCCACACAGATAAATGTTAGAGAGATGCTACCAGGGATATGACTCTAAAGGAAAATAAAATATCTTGGCCAGCTTGTTCTTTTCAGCCTGGAAAAGGGAATATTTAAAGAAAAATGAAAAGCTTCTGTGACCTGAAGCTCTTCCCCATAGTGTTCAGCAAGCCGCTGATCCCATTCTCCATAGAAGAGGAAACCAAAAATAGGATTAGAAACAAAAAATAAACTACTACAGTAGAAACAGTATCTGGAGCTGCTGGACCTTGGTACCTTCTATGAATGAACAACCTATAGGCTGGACTTTCCCTCTCTACAGCATGAGGCTACAGTGCTAGTAACTGGATACGCTTGGGAATAACTCTCATTTTCATTTTTGCTAAAGAAGGAAGTTGGACTCAATATTTAAGACTTGGCATTTCAAGATAAAATACTACCTGATGTTCAATAAAATCCAGAATAGGCTGGATTAGCAACTCTCAGAGGACTGGGATTCTGTTTTAATCTAGCAACATCTCATACTTTGCGTCACTAATCCACATGCACATATGCAATGTGCACATACACTGACACAGCCAAAATAAAACAGTAACACTTTTCATGTGTACTTAAGAAAACTTTATAAATGTTCTCCATCTATTTCCTCCTCTATAAAATGACAGCGTTGGATCAGATTAGATCTTTATAATCTCTTCCAGCTCTAATGATATATCAACTCAGTGATCTCAGAAGAGGAAGCAAGCATGTGGGGAAAAAAATGCATGTGGTTCTTAAAAACAGGATGCCACGAGCCCCAAAGAAATGTCATCATGGCCCTATTTTTATGTCTCTTAAGTTTCTTTCTGGCCCATAAGCCCAGTGAATACTGCACCGTAATCCTCCAGTTGGTGAAAGTGCACAAAGTCTTTGAAGCCTGAGCTAAGAGTTAGCACACCTTCACTTCTACTTTATTCTTTCTCCCAAAACAATTCACAAAGTCAATTCATACTCACAGGGTAGAAAAATAGATTTCTCTGTTGATGGGAGGATCTACAAATAATAGTCACAAAAGGTTTGGATATGAGGAAGGGTGGAGAATCAGGGGTATGTTTGCAATCACTCTAACACATTCATCATATAACCATTACCAAAAAATCTGCATGTCGCCAATAAATGTCTTCATCTTCATTAATGGGGTTTCCACCACCATTTTTTAAGTTCTTGAAGACTCACATATCATTCCAAATACTGAGGTATGTGTCGTTGTAAATTATGCCCACAGTCAAACTCACTCATTTTTAGTGTTCAGTCTCTGTAAACCAATATAATGTTCTCCACCTCTGAGTGCTCTTGACTGTTGGAAATGATGGCATAAAAGTCATCGTATCTTACTGTCCAATATATTTTTTGCCATCAAGGCAAAGAGATCTATATTTTGGCCATTTCAAGATCTTATTCTTCTGTAAAATTAATGGTGAACCAAGGGATGTGGGAAGGGCAAGTAAGGGAATTGTTCTAAACTTAAGTTTGATTTCCATAGGAGTTGTGCTTTCCTTAACCTCACACATTCACTGGCATTTGTATGGCAAATCTTCTGTTTTTCTTTTGAATTAAAACTTAAAGTTCCCAAGGGAAATTATGCAATGGGAAATTGACACTTCAATAAACTTGGCTCACACATTTTATCGATTATGGTAAATCTAATTATTGCAATAAAACCTGGGAAAACCAAAAAATTATCCTTTCATCCTCCAGTGGTACATATTTCTTTCTATTAGGGAAATATCTGTCTGATTAGAGTCTCCTTCCTCAAAAGTAATAAATAAATCAAGAAGGCATTCCAAACTGAGTTTGCTTAAAATGCCTTGCAAAAATCTTGATGATTTCTTAACTATTTTTATGGACTGATGGACCCTTACTCTGCAAACAAACTTAAAATATAATACATGAAAGCATTAAACTGAAGAAAAAAAATTAAATTATACTCTTGATGCTATTTAGAACCCTGGATTATGGCCTCTTTTGTCTCCTACTTTTTTTTTTTTTTTAAATTAAAAATACTTACACTGTGCCTAAGATGCAAATTTTATTATCCTTGTGGCAACTGCCCTGGGCTCAGTGACCTGGAAAGAAAAGCAGACTCTTGGATTTAGAAGGCTTCATTTCACTTCATGTCCCAGGACTGACTGGTGTGTGGCTTCTCTGCCTTCTGGACTATCTGTCCCCCACCATCCCCCATCTTTAGTAGGTCACATTGAGGGGCCATGCCTTTAGGTTGGAAAATAAGGTTGATGAACAAGATCCACCAGAAGTGAGGAGATCTCTTCATTAGTGCTGGAGGTTTAATCTGCTCTAAGATCCAAGTGCTCATTCGTCTTTGAAACATAAATCATTTCTTTTCCTTTTTTGTTCCTCTACTCTTTCTTTTCCTGGAATAAAAGAGAAAAACACAATGAAATGCAATTTCATTGACTTTTTGATAAACAAAAGAAAGAAACCCTTCCAACTATTCCAGTTGCCTTGATATGAATGATCAAAAATAAGTCTTTAAATTCTAAAATCTCTTCCAAGGACGATATGTATAGAGTACAGGTCATCGATTTAAGATTCAGTTAATGTAACTTTAACATGACTTCTTCAGCCACTCAAATTTTCTACACACAGCAATGTTGCTTTTATCTGTTTCTCAAAGAGGCATTTTTAAATAAAGTAAATAATTTAAGAAAAAAAAAAGTGAGATCAAGTAGACATAGAAATATGTTGCAGGGCATTTTTTGTATTATATGCACGCAAAGAGGTGTAGTAGGAAATCCAAACTATTAAATGCACTCGACTCCTTGGTATACCAGGAAATGGCAACCCACTCCAGTATTCTTCCTGAGAATCTCAGGAACAGAGGAGCCTGGTGAGCTGCCTTCTATGGGGTCACACAGAGTCGGACAGGATGAAGCGACTTAGCAGCAGCAGCAGCCTTGGTATACCATTTATTAACTATTAATCTTTAAAGAAGTTATTTAACTTTTTTGAACCTCATATTGTTGTCACCACGTGTTGTGGGAAACAAACTCACTCAGAAGGACAATGCAGATAGTGCAGTCAGTTTATTACACTGGCAGGCCCAAGGCAGAATCTCTTCTTAGCCAAGGACCCTGACCAGTTTTTGTGAAAACCTTAAATACCCTAAGTGTATGTGCCCAAACCCACTTCCCCAAATTCCCTGAAACTAGTCTGAACAAAGGTGAAGAAAGTTACAATCAAAGTTAACCCATGATTCATATGCCTTAACCTATAACAGTGGACAATTATCAATAGGCTTGTGGTCATACCCCAATAAGCATAATAGAATTTATGATTCTATTGGGTTACAGAGATAATTAGGGTATTCTTTTAGGTGACAGACAGTCTAGGTACGAGCCCTGGGACTCTTCCATCCAGGGGGTCTGGTTTTCCAGCTGGTATGTCGTTTCCATATATATTGGGCATATAGCTCAAAGTCCACAGTCCAGCCCAAGATGGAGTCCTACATTCAAGATGGAGCCTATTCTGTCTGTTTCCTCCTTCAATATATTCTTCCATAAGAAGGAGACAATAGCAAACATGAGTATAAAATAATATGATGACAAAAGCATTTTTCATGGTTTACACTGTGCTAAAGCAGTATAAAATCTTATTTGCTGAAATTGGAAAAGTACTGTGAGCACAACAAGGCCCTGACAATAGAGGATGATTTTTAAATGGCCCAACAACAACTCACCCCAAGACACATTTTACTCTGCAAATGAAGACAAAACAGATTCTTCTTGTTTCTATCATACTGATACTGGATTCTTCAAGTACATTATAGATGTCACCCAATACTCATAGAAATAAGGAAGTGGATCTTAATCTATATCATTCTAGCTAAGGGGATAATAAACAAATAACCATATACTTTCTGTACTGGCAATATAATCTTCAGTTATCAAAAGTTTCTTTTTGATTGTTTTAGTTGGCAGACTTCCCTGGTGGCTCAGAGGTTAAAGTGTCTAACTGGAATGCAGGAGACCAGGGTTCGATCCCTGGGTCGGGAAGATCCCCTGGAGAAGGAAATGGCAACCCACTCCAGTACTCTTGCCTGGAAAATCCCATGGAGGGAGGAGCCTGGTAGGCTACAGTCCATGGGGTCACAAAGAGTCGGACACGACTGAGAGACTTCACTCACTCACTCATCATCTGATATGTAAAGATTCATAATAAAAATTTTTGCAAATTAAAATCCAGTCTTAAAACTTTTGTTTTTTAACAGTACTTTCTATTAATTTGAGTCATCTTTTCTCTCTCTCTTTCTCTTTTACACTTACTGTCTTGATATTCTCTCTCTCTAATCCCATGGAGGGAGGAGCCTGGTAGGCTACAGTCCATGGGGTCACAAAGAGTTGGACACGACTGAGAGACTTCACTCATATATACTTAATGGCCTTCTTCACTGTTTGTTCCTAGGTCTACCTTTCAGCCTTAAAAAGTGTGGTTATCATTGACCTTAGCTTTGTTGAGAATGATGCTGCTCAAATGCTATACGAACATATTCAAGACATCTTCCCTGAAACCATTAAATAATTAAATTGCATGTACTACAGGCAGAATTACCTAAAGTAGGGTGATTTATATTTATGGTTCTGTCAGTTGTACCAACTTACCGCAGGCAGCACACAAATATTTGTCAGTTTGTTTCCTGATGTATTTTGCAAAATGATACCATCATATAAACCTGTGTCTTTTTTGAAGACCCTTGCCTAGGATTTCTTAGTGCCTGATGAGCATCAGCATCTTCAGAGATCAGGGTTATTTCAAGTTACGAAGTAGAAAAAAATGAAGGTGTCAAGAAAGAAAGAACTACTATTTCTATGTCATTGGTAAATAGGCCACAAAGGTAATTCCAGATGAGGAATTCAAACTATTTAGAGACTTTAAATGAAATGGACTGAACACATACTTTAATCTCTTGTTTCTTAAAGCATTATTAAGATGAGAACAAAGGAATAAAATTCAAACCCCAAAGATAAATAAAATGTGAGAAGAGATCACAAGATGATGAGAAATGTCAATAAAATTTTAGAAGTGAGAAGCAGATACACAAGGGGGTAACTGATATAGCAGGTCAGAGAAAGCTAAAGCCTGAGCCTGAAATGGGTAGACAGGCTACCAATAAACGGCAAGCCCACTGGCATTGTGAGACCTGAAGAGGCTTGAGAATTGAAAGTACTGACTGTCTCTGAAGATGGAAATAGGGTGGTAATGCGGGGGAAAAAAAGACTTCATTTTAAAATTTTAAGACTTGTAGATCTTCTCTAAGATCAACAGGCTTCTGTGTCTTCTCCATCCAAAAGAGGAAGTTAATCTTGGGTGAGGCTGAACCACAAAGGATCTGGAATCAGGGGCATTAGTGACAGTTAAGAGTAAGGAGATATATGAAAAGAAAGGGACTGAGTAAAAGTCTGTACAAATGCTAAGACATTCCAGTCTCCTTCCCCAACATGGTTCCTAGAAAGCTGATAAAAGACTGCAAGGTTCCTCTGCATAAGTATTTACCAATCCAGGAGAAAAAGCACACACACAGATTGGCTGACTGTCTTTTGGGAGTTGTTGCAGTGAAAAAGCAGACTGCCTTCTCATTACAGTAAAATCTTATCAGTTTATAAGCCCTGCCCCAAGAACTTCAACATAACTAGACATTTGAGATACACTATGACAAGAACAGAATTGCAAACCAGAAATAGGAAAGAATAAAACAACAAAATAATAGCGACAATACAAAAATAAGCAAAATGAAAAACCTATCCTCCCCTAAATATAAAATATACCCAACTATAATCAATAGTATCATAGAGGTAAGATTAGATTTCACATCTCTGAGACAAGAATAGGATACTATTAAAAAGGGAACAATAAAAATATGAAATAACTCTTCAGTTCAGTTCAGTCGCTCAGTCGTGTCTGACTCTTTGCGACCCCATGAATCGCAGCACGCCAGGCCTCCCTGTCCATCACCATCTCCCGGAGTTCACTCAGACTCACGTCCATCGAGTCCATGATGCCATCCAGCCATCTCATCCTCGGTCGTCCCCTTCTCCTCCTGCCCCCAATCCCTCCCAGCATCAGAGCCTTTTCCAATGAGTCAACTCTTCCCATGAGGTGGCCAAAGTACTGGAGATTCAGCTTTCGCATCATTCCTTCCAAAGAAATCCCAGGGTTGATCTCCTTCAGAATGGACTGGTTGGATCTCCTTGCAGTCCAAGGGACTCTCAAGAGTCTTCTCCAACACCACAGTTCAAAAGCATCAATTCTTCGGCGCTCAGCCTTCTTCACAGTCCAACTCTCACATCCATACATGACCACTGGAAAAACCATAGCCTTGACTAGACAGACCTTTGTTGACAAAGTAATGTCTCTGCTTTTCAATATGCTGTCTAGGTTGGTCATAACTTTCCTTCCAAGGAGTAAGCATCTTTTAATTTCATGGCTACAATCACCATCTGCTGTGATTTTGGAGCACAAAAAAATAAAGTCAGACACTGTTTCCACTATTTCCCCATCTATTTGCCATGAAGTGATGGGACCGGATGCCACGATCTTAGTTTTCTGAATGTTGAGCTTTAAACCAACTTGTTCATTCTCCTCTTTCACTTTCATCAAGAGGCTCTTTAGTTCCTCTTCACTTTCTGCCATAAGGGTGGTGTCATCTGCATATCTGAGATTATTGATCTTTCTCCTGGCAGTCTTTATTCCAGCTTATGCTTCCTCCAGCCCAGTGTTTCTCATGATGTACTCTGCATATAAGTTAAATAAGCAGGGTGACAATATACAGCCTTGACGTACTCCTTTTCCTATTTGGCACCAGTCTGTCGTTCCATGTCCAGTTTTTACTGTTGCTTCCTGACCTGTATACAGGTTTCTCAAGAGGCAGGTCAGGTGGTCTGGTATTACTATCTCTCTCAGAATTTTCCACAGTTTATTGTGATCCACACAGTCAAAGGCTTTGGCATAGTCAATAAAGCAGAAATAGATGTTTTTCTGGAACTTTCTTGCTTTTTCCATGGTCCAGCAGATGTTGGCAATTTGATCTCTGGTTCCCCTGCCTTTTCTAAAACCACCTGGAACATCTGGAAGTTCACGGTTCTTGTGAACTTTTCACAGTTATTTGTAAGGTCTCCTCAGATAGCCATTTGCTTTTTTGCATTTCTTTTTCTTGGGGATGATCTTGATTTCTGTCTCCTGTATAGTGTCACGAACCTCCATCCATAGTTCATCAGGCACTCTAGTCCCTTAAATCTATTTCTCACTCCCACTGTATAGTCATAAAGGATTTGATTTAGGTCATACCTGAATGGTCTCCTGGTTTTCTCCACTTTCTCCAATATAAGTCTGAATTTGGCAATAAGGAGTTCATGATCCGAGCCACAGTTAGCTCCTGGTCTTTTTTTGCAGACTGTATAAGCCTTTCCAACTTTGACTGCAAAGAATATAATCAATCTGATTTCTGTGTCGACCATCTGGTGATGTCCATGTGTAGAGTCTTCTCTTGTTTTGTTGGAAGAGGGTGTTTACTATAGTTTTGTATAGTTCTCCAGACCAGAATACTGGAGTGGGTAGCTTTTCCCTTCTCCAGGGGATCTTCCCAACCCAGGGATCAAACTTGGGTCTCCTGCATTGCAGGCGGATTCTTTACCAGTTCAGCCACTAGGGAAGCCCTCAGCCATTTCATGATAGGAGAGGGGAAGGTGACAGTTAAAAGTCAATGTCAAATGTGTTGTTTTTAATTCCTTACACTCCAGTGTAAATGGAAAAGAGACATTCCATTAACTTGCTTTGAGATTCAAATGGAAAATAAAACAAATTTGAGATGACATGAAAATTAGGAAGAGCCTGCTTGATTCTTTGCTGGGAAGAAACTATTTTCTAGAATGTGTTTGTCAGTCTGCATATCAGTGAATCTTCCCCCTCATTATCTTGCTAACTACAGATACTGATAATGCTATTTGAATTTTATATCTCTTCTCTGCAACCTTGTTAGTCCAACTACTTGGATAATAACTGGTCACTGCAAAAGTCTTATTGCCCCTCCTTGCTTGTCAGCAGAAGAAAAGAAACTAATTAAAATTCCCTGCTCCCTCTCAACCAACCGACAGCTGATCCTATTACTGTGACTTGGAGTGCCAGGGTGCACACCTAAGTTTGGGGAACCAAAAGTGACTCAATAAAACTTTCATGGCATAAACAAACAAAAGCATAGCCAGAACAATTCAACTAAATTGCCCTAACTGAGAGAAGCTTGTTAGTCTTCACATCCAATTTATCTGTTCAAATCTACTTGCTCCTCTTTATGCGGAATTCTTTTTGAAAATCTTGGGAGGTTTGAGAGCAGAGGAAATCAGCAGGACACAGAGGATAGGGTAATCACTCTTTAAATAAGCAATTACATCTCTGGCGTTATTGGAATAAATTCTATCCTGGCAAAGACTTAAACCTTGTGTCAAGTGATGATGCTAATAAGTTTCTATTCTGTGAAAGTATGCAAAAGGACATGTATAGTGAGCAGGCTCTTGACAGTGGTGCTCAGCTTCAATGCCATCTAAGGTGACTGGACTTCTGTTTCAGTTCTACGGTTTTGGCCATAACTACTTTGGCCATAGGGCATTTAACAACAAAGCCCTCATACTCCATGTCATGGCATCTCTGTGTGTGTGGAGTTCACTGCCTCCAGTTGGTACATTAGCTTGGCCTTAGGCCACTTGGTGCTTCTGCCAGGCATGAAAATTGTGGGTTGTTTTTTTTTTCTTTCTTTTTCCTCAGGAATTGTTTTGGATGAAGAACGAGTCTGTGACCTCCTCATTAATCCATTCTAAGACATTGAGGACATTACTTAACTTCTAAGGGTCTTACATTCTAACTTTGGAACACAAAATTGAACACATCTCCTTCAGTTCACATGGTGGACTCTTCTGAATTTTGATTGAGTTGTGCAAAGTGTTTTAAAAATCATAAAAATTTATGGAAAGGGAAGAAATGATATTACCTGGTCACAAATTCACTTCCTGTTAATGTTATACTAATTTAGTCTTCTTTCAAAGGGTCAGCCATATTCTATGTGACATTAAAATCCTATCAGGGTTCCCTATCTGAAAGAAGCAAGCCACTTTTTGACATGATAATATTTCAATAAATTTTAAATCATTTTCACTCACTCTTAAATCAGTCTCTACAACACAGTTAAAAATGTTTATAAACTAAGTATGTCAATCCTGTTTTGTCTTTTTTTCTGTTCAATTTCCTGAAACTAATATATCTATTAGTCCTTAGACTAATGGTTCTTAAGCCATTCAGTTTCCTTGGATTAGAACCCTTTTCAACTGCTCACTCACATTCTGATGAAAATTCAGTAGTTGATGTTTCTGTATCATATTTCTCTTTATCTTTCCTTGAACCTATTTCCGAATTATCACTCATAACCTCATATATCTGCAAGATGAATACAAAATTTTCTCACTCACATCTGGGAGTTCATTTTCTGGCAAGAGGTTCAGGATCTCAGGGTCTCAGGTCTCATTTCAGAGTCTATATCCCAGCCCCAAATCCTTAACAACTCCTTTCAGAAGCACAATTAATCCTGCAGTCACATATAACACAAATTTTTCACTACTTCACATGGAAAGTGTTCTGTCCCATATTCAACATTGAGGAAACTCATTTGAGCCATTCAGTTCAGTTCAGTTCAGTTCAATTGCTCAGTTGTGTCCCACTCTTTGCGACCCCATGGACTGCAGCTGTTCTTTGGAACTCAGCATTCAAATGGGTATCTCTTTCCTTTTCTCCTTTGTTTTTCACTTTTTGTCTTTCACAGCTATTTGTAAGGCCTCCTCAGAGAGCCATTTTGTATTTTTACATTTCTTTTTCTTGGGGATGTCTTGATCCCTGTCTCCTGTACAATGTCACAAACCTCCATCCATAGTTCATCAGGCACTTTATCAGAATTAGTCCCTTAATTCTATTTCCCACTTCCACTGTTTAATCATAAGGGTCATATTCCTCATTAATTATTGAAATAAGAGGAAGGATGTACATGTGTGCCAAGTCATGTCCAATTCTGTGCAACTCTATGGACTGCAGCCTGCCAGGCACTGCTGTCCATGAAGTTCTCCATACAAGAATAGTGGAGTAGGTTGCAGGTCCCTTCTTCCAGGCTATCTTCCAACCCAAGGATCCAAACCTGTGTCTCTTAAGTCTACTTGCATTTACAGGTAGGTTCTTTACCACGAGTTCCACATGAGAAGCCCAAGAAGAAGGATACATTCCAGATAGTTAAATGATTGAAGTAGAGGATCAGGTCTTAATATTTCCTTGGATGTGAAGCACAGGTGTGCATACTTCTCCATTCACTACAACAAAGGGTGTGTATATTGTTAAAAATGCTTATTTTAGATATAAATATGCCTCTCAGATTCTCCAACCCATAAGAATATTTGACACATATGCATTATGTTACCCCAGTCACTACCAATAAAAGACAATTCATGCAGTGCACTAACTCAACACCCAGGATCTTTTATGAATCTTGGAGAGGAAACAGTATCGAGTCATCCAGGCTGCTTGATTTATCAGTTTAGAGGCATCAGTTACTAAATTGCTGTGAAATCAAGCACATGCATGGGGAGAACATATTGTCAAGTATTTTTATAAGGAATTAGTCAATGTAATTGTGGACTATAAAGAGATTGTTATACAACTTCATTAAAGGTTGTAAAGACTTCACCACATGACATCTCTCCATGTCATAAATACATCATCAGAGACCATTATGGTATGGTCTCTAATGATGACTTCTCACAAATATTCATCAAAAATGAGTAAATGCCTAAGGAGAGCAGTCTATGCAGTTTTCTATGGTTATGATAACTCCATCTGTGGAATTTCTTATGATGTTGTCATATATTTACATAAGCTGCTACACAGTATGAAGATAAGTGCATTTGCTTTTTGCTCTATATTCTTATAACCACACTTAGATAAAGAAAATAAAATCTTACCTGACATCAACAGTTTATAAAATCATATTTTTAAAAAGAGGAGAAAAAAAGAAAGAAAAAGAGGAGAAGAAGAATGAGAGTAGGAGAAGAAAATAGCAAAGAACAATTAAAATTATTTAAAGTAATTGTATACTACAGACCTATTTGTGTTGGTGAATATATGTATTAATTGTATCAGACATGTTTGACCTTTAGAGTAACTTACATAAAGCAAGAAAACTGATCACTCTCTGTGCTTAGTATTTTAATTTCACTTTACTTCAGTCACTCAGCTGTGTCTAACTCGTTGCAACCACATGGATGGCAGCACGCCAAGCTTCCTCTCCATCATCAATTCCAGAGCTTCCTCAGACTCATGTCTATCAAGTCAGTGATGTCATCCAGCCAACTCATGCTCTATTATCCCCTTCTCCTCCTGCCCTCAATCTTTCTCCCCATCAGAGTCTTTTCTACTGATTAAGTTCTTTGTACCAGGTGGCCAAAGTACTCGAATTTCAGCTTCAACATCAGTCCGTCCAATGATGTTTATGACCAATTTCCTTTAGGATTGACTGGTTGGATCTCCCTGCAGTCCAAGGGACTCTCAAGAGTCTTCTCCAACACCACAGTTCAAAAGCATCAATTCTTCAGTGCTCAACTTTCTTTATAGTCCAACTCTCACATCCATATATGACTACTGGAAAAACCATAGCTTTGACTAGATGGACCTTTGTTGGCAAAGTAATGTCTGCTTTCTAATATGCTGTCTAGGTTGATCATATCTTTTCTTCCAATCTCTAATGATGACTTCTCACAAATATTCATCAAAAATGAGTAAATGCCTAAGGAGAGCAGTCTATGCAGTTTTCTATGGTTATGATAACTCCATCTGTGGAATTTCTTATGATGTTGTCATATATTTACATAAGCTGCTACACAGTATGAAGATAAGTGCATTTGCTTTTTGCTCTATATTCTTATAACCACACTTAGATAAAGAAAATAAAATCTTACCTGACATCAACAGTTTATAAAATCATATTTTTAAAAAGAGGAGAAAAAAAGAAAGAAAAAGAGGAGAAGAAGAATGAGAGTAGGAGAAGCAAATAGCAAAGAACAATTAAAATTATTTAAAGTAATTGTATACTACAGACCTATTTGTGTTGGTGAATATATGGATTAATTGTATCAGACATGTTTGACCTTTAGAGTAACTTACATAAAGCAAGAAAACTGATCACTCTCTGTGCTTAGTATTTTAATTTCACTTTACTTCAGTCACTCAGCTGTGTCTAACTCGTTGCAACCACATGGATGGCAGCACGCCAAGCTTCCTCTCCATCATCAATTCCAGAGCTTCCTCAGACTCATGTCTATCAAGTCAGTGATGTCATCCAGCCAACTCATGCTCTATTATCCCCTTCTCCTCCTGCCCTCAATCTTTCTCCCCATCAGAGTCTTTTCTACTGATTAAGTTCTTTGTACCAGGTGGCCAAAGTACTCGAATTTCAGCTTCAACATCAGTCCGTCCAATGATGTTTATGACCAATTTCCTTTAGGATTGACTGGTTGGATCTCCCTGCAGTCCAAGGGACTCTCAAGAGTCTTCTCCAACACCACAGTTCAAAAGCATCAATTCTTCAGTGCTCAACTTTCTTTATAGTCCAACTCTCACATCCATATATGACTACTGGAAAAACCATAGCTTTGACTAGATGGACCTTTGTTGGCAAAGTAATGTCTGCTTTCTAATATGCTGTCTAGGTTGATCATATCTTTTCTTCCAAACTTACAAGGAGTCTTTCGATTTCATGGCTGCTGTCATGATCTCCAGTGATTTTGGAGCCCAGCAATATAAAGTCTGTCACTGTTTCCATTGTTTCCCCACCTATCTATTTGCCATGAAGGGATGGGACCAGATGCCATGATATTAGTTTTCTAAATGTTGAATTTGAAGCCAACTTTATCACTTTCTTCTTTCACTTTCATCAGGAGGCCCTTTGGTGCCTCTTCACTTTCTGCCATAAGAGTGGTATCATCTGCATATCTAAGATTATTGATATTTCTCCCAGCAATCTTGATAACAGCTTGTGCTTCATCTAGCCCAGCATTTTTCATGATATATTCTGCATAAAAGTTAAATAAGCAGTGACAATATACAGCCTTGAAATATGCCTTTCGTGACTTGGAACCAATCTGTTGTTCCATGTCCAGTTCTAAATGTTGCTTGTTGATCTACATACAGGTTTCTCAGGAGGCAGGTCAGGTGGTCTGGTATTCCCATCTCTTTCAGAATTTTCCAGTTTGCTGTGATCCACACAATCAAAGCCTTTGGCATAGTCAATAAAGCAGAAATACATGCTTTTCTGGAACTCTCTTGCTTTTTTGATGATCCAACGGATGTTGGCAACTTGATCTCTGGTTCCTCTGCCTTTTCTAAATCTGCATGAACATGTGGAAGTTCACAGTTCACATACTGGTGAAGCCTGGCTGGGAGAATTTTGAGCAATATTTTGCTAGTGTGTGAGATGAATGCAATTGTGCAGTAGTTTGAGCATTCTTTGCCATTGCTTTTCTTTGGGATTGGAATGAAAACTGACTTTTCCAGTCCTGTGGCCACTGCTGAGTTTTCCAAATTTGCTGGCATACTGAGTGCAGCACTTTCACAGCATCATCTTTTAGGATTTAAAACAGCTCAACTTGAATTCCATCACCTCCACTAGCTTTGTTTGTAGTGATGCTTCCTAAGGCCCACTTGACTTGATATTCCAGGATGTCTGGCTCTAGGTGAGTGATCACACCATCATGGTCATCTGGGTTATGAAGATCTTTTTTGTACAGTTCTTCTGTGTATTCTTGCCACCTCTTCTTAATATCTTCTGCTTCTGTTAGGTCCCTACCATTTCTCTCCTTTATTGAGCCTATCTTTGCATGAAATGTTCCCTTGGTATCTCTAATTTTCTTGAAGAGATTTCTAGTCTTTCCCATTCTATTTCCTCTATTTCTTTGTGTTGATCACTGAGGAAGGCTTTCTTATCATTCCTTGCTATTTTTTGTAACTATGCATTCAAATGGGTATATCTTTCCTTTTCTCCTTTGCCTTTAGCTTCTCTTCTCTTATCAGCCATTTTGTCTTTTTGCATGTCTTTTTCCTGGGTATGGTCTTGATACCTGTTTCCTGTACAATGTCATGAACCTCCATCCATAGTTCATTAGGTACTTTGTCTATCAGATCTAGTCCCTTAAATATATTTCTCACTTCCACTGTATAATCATAAGGGATTTGATTTAGGTCATACCTGAATGGTCTAGTGGTTTTCCCTACTTTCTCCAATATATGTCTGAATTTGGCAATACAGAGTTCATGATCTGAGACAGTCAGTTTATGGTCTTGTTTTTGTTGACTGTATACAGCTTCTTCACCCCTGGCTGTAAAGAATATAATCAATTTGATTTCATTATTGACCACCTACTGATGTCCATGTGTAGATTCTTCTCGTGTTGTTGGAAGAGGGTGCTTACTATGACCAGTGCATTCTCCTGGCAAAACTCTGTTAGCCTTTGTACTGCTTCATTTTGTACTCCAAGGCCAAATTTCCCGTTACTCCAGGTATCTCTTAACTTCTTACTTTTGCATTCCCTTCCCATATAATGAAAAGGGCATCTTTTTGGGGTGTTAGTTCTAGAAGGTCTTGTAGGTCTTCTTAGAACCATTCAACTTCAGCTTCTTCAGCATTACTGGTTGGGGTATAGACTTGGATTACTGTGATATTCAATGGTTTGCCTTGGAATCAAAGAGATATCATTCTGTTGTTTCAGAGACTGAACCCGCGTACTGCATTTCTTACTTTTTTGTTGACTATGATGGCTACTCCACTTCTTCTAAGGGATTCTTGCCCATAGTAGTAGATATAATAGTCATCTGAGTTAAATTCACCCATTCCAGTCAGGTTTAGTTCACTGATTCCTAAAATGTCAACGTTCACCCTTGCCATCCCCTGTTTGACCACTTCCAATTGACCTTGATTAATGTAACTAATATGCCAGGTTCCTATGCAGTATTGTTCTTTACAGCATCAGACTTAATTCCATCACTGGTCACATCCACAGCTGAGTGTTGTTTTCACCCTGGCTCTGTCTCGTCTGTTGTTTTTCCACTCTTCTCCAGTAGCATGTTGAGCACCTACATCCCTGGGGAGTTTATCTTTCAGTGTCATATCTTTTTGTCAAATCAAAATGGCAGAAAAAAAAAGGATGTGCCCTCATCTTCTGCTGCAAGAACTCCTTGTTTTTCCACTCTTCTCCAGTAGCATGTTGAGCACCTACATCCCTGGGGAGTTTATCTTTCAGTGTCATATCTTTTTGTCAAATCAAAATGGCAGAAAAAAAAAGGATGTGCCCTCATCTTCTCCTGCAAGAACTCCAAAATTACAACTGCTGAACAACCATCGACAGGAAAATGTTGGATCCCATCAAACAAAACAAAACAAAACAAAACCCTACCCTGAAGGTCAAAAGAGAAGCTCCAACAAAATTACATTTAGAATCAAACTCCATACTCACCAGAGACGCTTGCAGGGCTCAAAAACAAACAAACAAACAAAAAAACCTTGTGCACAACAGGAGACCCCACAGACAGTGAGCCAGACCTGCGTTTGAATGTTTAATTGTCTCCTGCAGAGGTACAGGTCAGCAGTGGCTTGCCACAGGGGCAGGGGCTCTGGATGCAGCAGTCTTTGGTGTGGCATTAAGCCCTCTTGGAGGAGGTCACCTTAACCCTACCATTGAGCCACTGAGCAGATGACCCACAAACTGCAGAACAATTATACCAAAGAAGTTCTCACAATGTTAAGAAAGTTCTAGGACCCACAACAAATTTCTCAAACGGGATCTGGCAAAGGGACTGAAAACCCCCGGGAATTTGACTTTGGAGGCCAGTGGAATTGATTCCAGAACTTACACAGGACTGGGAAAACAGACTCTTGGAGGGCACAAACAAAACCTTGTGCACACCAGGACCCAGGAGAAAGGAACAGTTGACCCCACAAGAGACTGACCCAGACCTGCCTGTGAATGTCCAGGAGTCTCTGGCAGAGTCATGGGTTGGCAGTGGCTTGCTACAGTGTTGGGGGCACTGAGTATGGCAGTGTGTGCACAGGACCTTTTGAAGGAGGCTGCCATTATCTTCATTACTTCCATCATAGTTTGGTCTCTCAGGCCAAACAACAGTCTCCATCTATCAACAGAAAATTGGATTAAAGATTTACTGAGCATGGTCCTGCCCATCAGTTCAGTTCACTCACTCAGTCGTGTCTGACTCTTTGCGACTCCATGAATCGCAGCACGCCAGGCCTCCCTGTCCATCACCANGTGCAGGAGACCCCAGTTCAATTCCTGGGTCAGGAAGATCCGCTGGAGAAGGGATAGGCTACCCACTCCAATATTCCTGGGCTTCCCTGGTGGCTCAGACAGTAAAGAATCGCCTGCAGTGCAGGAGACCTGGGTTTGATCCCCTGGTTGGGAAGATCCCCTGGAGAAGGGAAAGGCTACCCACTCCGGTATTCTTGTCCATGGACTATTCTATATATATATATAGTCCATGGGGTTGCAAAGAGTTGGACACGGCTGAGTGACTTTCAGTTCAGATCACAGCAACAATGTATTGTAGGTGCTTTCCAAATGAGCACCTGGATTTCCTGTTGGCCTATGAAAATTCCATACAGCATAATATATTATTTAATTTCTCCAGGTACGACTCTCTTACATACGCATACATCCGCACTCTCCAAATCAGTAGACACCTTGTTGAATACTGTTATCCCTTAATTTAGCATTTTAGAATATGCTGTTATAATTAGCAGTCAAAACAAATTTTTATTAAAAGTTTAAAAGAACCATGTTTAAAATTATGGTACAAATGAAAAAGTATAAGATGTGGTGTCTGACCCCTAAGGCCATTGAATTAATAATACAAGATATAAATAAATGAAAAGTTAAATTGCAGTAAAAGAATTGCCAACAAAGTTGTCGAACATTCAGTTCATTAAGGTTCCTCTGTATTTTGTGGTACTTAACTAAATGGCATTCATTTATTTGCATGCTAGCTTTCCAAGAAGGTAGCAAATTCTTTTAATCAGAGTTCGGCTGTCCTATTTTATCCCAAGCAAGTAGCACAGTGTCTAACTTATAGTAGGCTCAGTAAATATTGAATTAAATTGATTGCAAGTAGTGTGTCTTTTTCAAATACCATATTGCATCTTTTTAAAAATCATTGCCTACTTTTGTTAGCAAAACAACTCTAAGAATAGGTTTGAAAAAAAGTTTTTTACTTTGAAATGTCGATGTATTTTTTACATGATTCGTGTTGTTGTTTTAAACCTTCATGCTTGATCCAGTTTGTGGAAAGTTAAATGTACCTATGTAGCAGCCATTTTCCTCTTCCAGTCTCTAAAGCTACTACTTTGTTTTCATGGCCAGAAGTATAGAAACACCTATTTTCCCTGGTCTCAAATACAAGGGGGAACAGCTGTAGACTTAAGAGGCCATCTGCTCCAGCTGCAGAGTTTTCAGTGAGGAAACTAAGGTCTTCCAAGCTGCTTGCTTCCTCATTGTGGGCAGTTGCAGAGGTAACTTAGCACTAAGGGTTTCTGTCTGGTGGTCTTTCCACTGTTTAAATACTATTTCCCATCAAAGTAGAAAAGTTAAAGGAAGGGATTCCTAACTTCTCAGGGATCATGGTACCCTTTGAAAATCTGATGAAAAGTGACCTGGGCTCTTTACCTAGAAAATGTATAAACACAAAAGAATTTGTAAGCTTTTTGAAAGTCTCTTCAGTGATTGTCAAGTAGAATATATCATATTTAGAAACAAAATAGCTTCAGAACAGATTTCTTGGTAGAAGAAAAATATAGTAAAAAGTATAATTTTAATGTAACAAAAATCTGTTGTGTATTTAACCAACAGGCTTCACATTTTGATGATGGAAAGGAGAGTAAAATGATACTGGGTAAATTATTCTTGCTAAAAAGGGAAAAGTGAAGCTAAACCAGCCCGGATGTGTTGACAAGTTAGGTTTGTCAGCCTGCTTTACCTGAACTGTATGTGGTAAATAGAAGCTGTGTGCAGTTATTTGTCGCCTGCCTGGTTATTTACACACCCATAATGGTGAGAATTTATTGCTGCAACTCTGTGACACATGATATGATACTGTTGCACGATGTTACTGCATGATGTCTTTAAAAACATAAAGACTATCACTGAAGAAGTAATCAAGGTGTATACTATTACTGGACTGTAAAGCTAACCAGCTTTTATCAACTGAATTATATATGATAATCAGAATTCATAACCAAGATCTCAAAAGTTAGTTTTAAACATCTCCTGCTGCTGCTGCTAAGATGCTTCGGTCATGTCCGACTCTGTGCAACACCATAGACGGCAGCCCACCAGACTCCCCCATCCCTGGGATTCTCTAGGCAAGAACACTGGAGTGGGTTGNATAATCAGAATTCATAACCAAGATCTCAAAAGTTAGTTTTAAACATCTCCTGCTGCTGCTGCTAAGATGCTTCGGTCATGTCCGACTCTGTGCAACACCATAGACGGCAGCCCACCAGACTCCCCCATCCCTGGGATTCTCTAGGCAAGAACACTGGAGTGGGTTGCCATTTCCTTCTCCAGTGCATGAAAGTGAAAAGTGAAAGTGAAGTCGCTCAGCCGTGTCTGACTCTTAGCGACCCCATGGACTGCAGCCTACCAGGCTCCTCCGTCCGTGGGGTTTTCCAGGCAAGAATACTGGAGTGGGGTGCCATTGCCTTCTCCAAACATCTCCTAGAAGTGGACAAATCAGAAGAGGAAACAACAAAGAGAGAGCAGAAGGAAAACTACTATAATGTGGTGTCCCTAAAGCCAGGGGAAGAGAGGGTGCTTTAAGAAGGGAGGAGTGATCTACTTTGTCATGTTGGGACCTCACTTAAGGTGAGGGCTAAGAGATAACCTTTCCATTTCACAACATGGAGGTCTTTTATGTCAGCAGAAATGGCTATAGTATAATAATGAGGATGGAAGCCAGATTAGAACAGGAAGTAAGAAACTAGAGATAGCAGATATTCACAATTGTTTTGGCAAGTTTAACTATGAAAGGGAGGAGAAAGAATAGTACCTAAAAGGTGGATGTCAGGCCTAAGGATAGATTTTTATGTTGCTGTTGCTTTTTTAATGAAGAGTTGTGAGTAGCATATTCTGATGAAAGGGAGCAAGTAGAGCAGGAGAGGTTAAAAACACAGGCAAGAAAAGGGATAACAAAGGAATGAGTTTTTTTGTAAGACAACAAAAAAGGATGATATCCAAAACTTACAGGAGGGGTTGTCTTTAGATAAGAAAGGATTTGTCAGTTGCAGGAAAGTAGAGAGAAGTTCAGGAGGAAATTCATGTCTGAAGACCATTTTCTGTTTGGAGAAGAATACAAGGTTATCTGCTAAGAATAAAAGAAAGGAGGCTTACAAAAAGTGGAAGAGATTTAAAATAGTCTCTGTGCAACGTGGAAAAGCAAGAAAAACAGGAAAACAGGAACATGGTTCCTGTTTGCCGTGTAATGCTAAGGGGCCTGTTGAAATTGTGCGCCTCTCACTTCTAGCCCCAGAATCTGGGAGACAAAATTAGGGTTAGATTTTTTTCCGTAGCTGGTAATGTTTCATTAAGTTAGAATGAAGGTGAAGAATATGTCTGACATCTTCTCTTCTGATCACCGATGCCGACGGAGAGGGAGGAGAAAGGAAGTAGATAGAGCACTGCCTTCCTTCCCTATTTCAACACCACTACTGAAGTTAACACCTTTCCAACTGCTGGGGAGCTGGTTAAATTGTCATTCCAATCCCTCTGTCAGTAAATATAGCACTGGTCTCAAGTTCTGCTGCTATTACTGGATAAGTAATATCAGTAGTTGCTTGAAGTAGAAGATGGTGTGTATGACTTACTTCCAAGTCTGTCACTTGAGCAATGTCACATTTGTTCAGTATAAACTTCTATTATGTAAAATTTACTATGTATCAGAAACTATATAGGCATTAGAGCTGCAAAAGTAACTAATAGTGACATGATGTGTGACCTGTGTTCATAGAGGATACAGATAGAGGCAGGTTGAGTTGAATGTGACACAGGCAAATAAATACAAGCTGCTTTGGGCACCAAAGCAAATCCTGGAAGATGATGCTGTGAAAGTGCTGCACTCAATATGCCAGCAAATTTGGAAAACTCAGCAGTGGCCACAGGACTGGAAAAGGTCAGTTTTCATTCCAATTCCAAAGAAAGGCAATGCCAAAGAATGCTCAAACTACCACACAATTGCACTCATCTTACACGCTAGTAAAGTAATGCTCAAAATTCTCCAAGCCAGGCTTCAGCAATATGTGAACCGTGAACTCCCTGATGTTCAAGCTGGTTTTAGAACAGGCAGAGGAACCAGAGATCAAATTGCCAACATCCGCTGGATCATGGAAAAAGCAAGAGAGTTCCAGAAAAACATCTATTTCTGCTTTATTGACTATGCCAAAGCCTTTGACTGTGTGGACCACAATAAACTGTGGAAAATTCTGAAAGAGATGGGAATACCAGACCACCTAACCTGCCTCTTGAGAAGTCTGTATGCAGGTCAGGAAGCAACAGTTAGAACTGGACATGGAACAACAGACTGGTTCCAAATAGGAAAAGGAGTACGTCAAGGCTGTATATTGTCTCCCTGCCCATCAGAACAAGACCCAATCCACGCCCCCTCCCCCCCAGTCAGTCTCTCCCATCAGGAAGCTTCTATAAGCCTCTTATCCTTATCTGTAGGAGGGCAGATAGAATGAAAACCACAATCATAGAAAACTAATCAAACTGATCACATGGACCACAGCCTTGTCTAACTCAGTGAACCTATGAGTCATGCCATGTTGGGCCATCCAAGATGGATGGGTCATGGTGGAGCATTCTGACAATGTGGTCCACTGGAGAAGGAAATTGCAAACCACTTCAGTCAGTATTCTTGCCTTGAGAATGCCATGAACAGTATGAAAAGTGTTTTAATTTAATTTCAATATATTCTTTATGCCCACACATTGTATACTGTCATATATTCACAGTTTCTTCAATTCTGCCTCCTTCTTCTCAGTATCTATTTCTTACTACCTGGGATGGAAAAGGATGTCTATAAAGTAAGATCAGTCTAAAGCAATGGTTTCCAAACTCATTCAGTGAAGTCATGCATTACTCTTAGTTTTTCAAAGCCTTCTAGAGAGAGGCCAGTGGGCAAGGCAGTCTCAACAACACTATCCTACCCAAACCATGGAAGCTCCACTTTCATCTGTTTTCCAATTTGGGTATTAAAGTGTGGAATCCACTGGGCTTTAAACTCCCAAGATTTTTTAAATTTTTGTGTGAATATCAAGGATCATCATGGGATGGTGGTTGCAAGGAAGAGGAGCTTTCAGGAGCACCTTTGTCCTTTGTCTCCCTGCCAGTGATTTTAGACTTTTGAAGTTATCATCAAGTGATATATATATATATATATCATATATATAAGCATATATTATCATATATAATAAGCATTGTGTTCATATGTGCCTATGTGTATGTGTGTAAAGTGTTAATTTGTTAAACACAAATATTTAAACATCCCACAGTTTCTGTGAACCTGAATTGGCAATGCCTTATTTTCAAATGAGCGGTCTTAAATCAGAGAAATTGCTTACTGATTTCTTGACTTCTATAGGGTTCTGATGATCAATTAGCAACACGCCAGTAAAATCCAAGCTATGCCTTCCATCTACAAGTCTAGGAAATTATTTCTGGGGGTTGTGAACTCCTTTGCCAATCAAAGCACTCTCCAAGACCACTAGGTTCTTCTTAAGGACTAGGAACTATACAGATCACTTCACTAGGTTTATTCATTTGATCCCAACAACAGCTTATTTTGACTGCAAATTTAGACAAGGAAGGTGAACTTTAGAGAGGTTAACCAAGCCAAAATCACACATAGTGACAGGTTCACTCCAATACAAGCAGGCTGCTTCCAGAGACACTAACTATTGAGTTCCATTTCAGTCAGTTCAGTTCGGTCGCTCAGTTATGTCTGACTCTTTGCAATCCCATGAAGCGCAGCACACCAGGCTTCCCTGTCCATCACCAACTCCTGGAGTCCACCCAAACCCATGTCCACTGAGTTCCATTTACTTTAAAGTTAATATAAATTACTGTACCTTTTACTTTGGAACATATTGGAAATGACCAAGAGTTAACTCAAGAAAGAAGCAGTTAGCTTCATGTTTTTTATGTATTTTTGCTTTAGGCAATCTAATTAAGGACGGTAAAATGAAACAAAAATTTATAATTAATTTCTGAAATTCTCATGAAGTATAAACAAAATTTAAATAATTAAATGTTCAAATGATGTTATTGGTTAAGTTTGAAATTATCTAAGCTTAAAACTCACTGAATCCTTTGAATTTATATATATATATCAGTTTGTTTTATGTGTAAATACATATATATGCATATATACCAAAACTTACCTACAAATATACATATATAAAATAATCTAATGACACAGTAAGATTATTCCTTTAAAAATATGTTGAGATTGGCATGAAAACTTATGACTATGAAGAATCAATAGTCAGAATATACAAAGAATTGCAACTCAAACAATGATTAAACAATCCAAAACAAAAATGGGCAAATGATCTAAACAGACATTTTTCTAGAGATGATATACAAATAGCCATAAGCAGATGAAGATGCTCACCATCTCTAATGATCAGAGAAGTCAAATCAAAACCATGATGAGACACCATTTCATACCCATTAGGATAGATACTAGAAAAACAAAAATAGAAAGTATAAGTTTGCAAAGATGAACGAACACTTGTGCACTGCTAGTAAGAATGTAAAATGGTACAGATTGTGTAAAACAGCTTGATGTTTCCTCAAAACAAAGAATAAACAGAAATATCCTAAGGAACAATTCCTCTTTGGGGTATACTGTTTAAACAAAAATATTGCAAGTAGAGACTCAAGTACTTATACATGAATATTTTTATCATTATTTTTACAGTAACCAAATTTTGCCAACAAAGTTCCGTCTAGTCAAGGCTATGGTTTTTCCAGTGGCCATGTATGGATGTGAGAGTTGGACCATGAAGAAAGCTGAGTGCCAAAGAATTGATGCTTTTGAATTGTGGTATTGGAGAAGACTCTTGAGACCCCTTTGGACTGCAAGGAGACCCAATCAGTTCATTCTAAAGGAGATCAGTCCTGGGGGTTCTTTGGAAGGAATGATGCTAAAGCTGAAACTCCAGTACTTTGGCCACCTCATGTGAAGAGTTGACTCATTGGAAAAGACTCTGATGCTGGGAGGGATCGGAGGCAGGAGGAAAAGGGGACGACAGAGGATGAGATGGCTGGATGACATCGTCAACTTGATGGACGTGAGTTTGAGTGAACTCCAGGAGATGGTGATGGACAGGGAGGCCTGGTGTGCTGTGATTCATGGGGTAGCAGAGTCAGACACAACTGAGCGATTGAACTGAACTGAGGATGAGGAAGTAACCTAGATGTCCATTGACAGATGAATGCATATTGACAATTTAGTACATATACAGAGTGGGATATTACTCAGCTACAAAAAAGAACACATTTGAGTCAGTTCTAATGAGGTGGATGAACCTATAGCCTATCGTACGAGTAAAGTAAATCATTAAGAGAAAGACAAATATCATGTGTTCAGTTCAGTCGCTCAGTCATGTCCAACTCTTTGCGACCCCATGAATCACAGCAAGCCAGGCCTCCTTGTCCATCACCAACTCCCAGAGTTCACTCAGACTCACGTCCATTGAGTCAGTGATCATGTGTTAACACACATATATATGGGATCTAGGAAGATGGTACTTATGATCCTATTTGCAGAGCAGCAAAGGAGATGCAAACATAAGGAACAGACTTTTGGTCACAGCAGGGATGGGAGAGAGTGAAATGACTTAAGAGAGTGGAGGTTTGTATTGAAACATACATATTACCAAATGTAAAATAGATAACTAGTGGGAATTTGCTGTATGATGCAGGGAACCTAAAGTCAGTGGTCTGTGACAACCTAGAGTGGGATGGGGAGGGAGGTAGGGGGGAGGTTTAAGAAGGAGGGGACATGTGCATGCCTATGGCTGATTCATGTTGATGTATGGCAGAAACCTTCACTATATGTAAACTAATCATTCTTCAGTTAATTTTTTTAAATGTAGTATATGCACACAATGGAATTTATTTAGCTATAGAAAGAAATGAAGTTCTGATACATGATACAACATGGATGAACTGTGAAAATATTATGATACTATTGTAGCCACACATTCTGGGAAACAAACTCACTCAGAAGGACAATGCAGATAGTGGAGTGCAGTTTATTNCACACAATGGAATTTATTTAGCTATAGAAAGAAATGAAGTTCTGATACATGATACAACATGGATGAACTGTGAAAATATTATGATACTATTGTAGCCACACATTCTGGGAAACAAACTCACTCAGAAGGACAATGCAGATAGTGGAGTGCAGTTTATTACAATGGCGGGCCCAAAGCAGAGTCTCCTCTTAGCCAAGGACCCTGACCAGTTTTCCTGTAAACTTTATATACCTTAAATGTATATGTCCAAACCTTCCTCCTCAAATTACCTGAAACTAGTCGGACACGACTGAGTGACTTCACTTTCACTTTTCACTTTTCACTTTCATGCATTGGAAAAGGAAATGGGAACCCACTGCAGTGTTCTTGCCTGGAGAATCCCAGGGACGGGGGAGCCTGGTAGGCTTCTGTCTATGGGGTTGCACAGAGTCAGACACAACTGAAGCAACTTAGCAGCAGCAGCAGTCTGAAAAAAGGAAAAGAAAGATACAAAGTTAACCCGTGATTCATATGCCTTAAGCCTAGGTAGTTAACACTGGGCAATTATCAATAGGCCTGTGGTCATATCCCAATAAGCATAATTCAGTTCAGTTCAGTCGCTCAGTCGTGTCTGACTCTTTGTGACCCCATGAATTGCAGCACGCCAGGCCTCACTGTTCATTACCATCTCCCAGAGTTCACTCAGACTGACGTCCATCGAGTCCGTGATGCCATCCAGCCATCTCATCCTCGATCGTCCCCTTCTCCTCAGCCCCCAATCCCTCCCAGCATCAGAGTCTTTTCCAATGAGTCAACTCTTCGCATGAGGTGGCCAAAATATTGGAGTTTCACCTTTAGCATCAGTCTTTCCAAAGAAATCCCAGGGCTCATCTCCTTCAGAAAGTACTGATTGGATCTCCTTGCAGTCCAAGGGACTCTCAAGAGTCTTCTCCAACACCACAGTTCAAAAGCATCAATTCTTCGGTGCTCAGCCTTCTTCACAGTCCAACTCTCACATCCATACATGACCACAGGAAAAACCATAGCCTTGACTATATGGACCTTAGTTGGCAAAGTAATGTCTCTGCTTTTGAATATGCTATATAGGTTGGTCATAACTTTCCTTCCAAGGAGTAAATGTCTTTTAATTTCATGGCTGCAATCACCATC
>SJYX01019187.1:67540-112716 GCA_006410675.1 Oreotragus oreotragus | reverse complement strand
CACCTCTCTTCTTTTCAGTGCTATTTGTAAGGCCTCCCCAGACAGCCATTTTGCTTTTTTGCATTTCTTTTCCATGGGGATGGTTTTGATCCCTGTCTCCTGTACAATGTCACGAACTTCATTCCATAGTTCAACAGGCACTCTATCAGATCTAGGCCCTTAAATTTATTTCTCACTTCCACTGTATAATCATAAGGGATTTGATTTTGGTCATACCTGAATGGTCTAGTGGTTTTCCCTACTTTCTTCAATTTAAGTCTGAATTTGGTAATAAGGAGTTCATGATCTGAGCCACAGTCAGCTCCTGGTCTTGTTTTTGTTGACTATATAGAGCTTCTCCCTCTTTGGCTGCATAGAATATAATCAATCTGATTTCAGTGTTGACCATCTGGTGAGGAGCTAACCCACGTTGAAGGTCAGGAATGGCGGTGGTAAGGAGATACCCCTCATCCAAGGTAAGGAGTAGCAGCTGTGCTTTGCTGGAGCAGCCATGAAGAGATACCCCATGCCCAAGGTAAGAGAAACTCAAGTAAGATGGTAGGTGTTGCAAGAGGGCATCAGAGAGCAGTCAGTCAGACACACTGAAACCACACTCACAGAAAAGTAGTCAATCTAATCACACTAGGACCACAGCCTTGTCTAACTCAATGAAACCAAGCCATGCCTGCGGGGCAACCCAAGATGGGCGGGTCATGGTGGAGAGGTCTGTCAGAACGTGGTCCACTGGAGAAGGGAATGGCAAGCCACTTAAGTATTCTTGCCTTGAGAACCCCATGAACAGTATGAAAAGGCAAAATGATAGGATATCAAAAGAGAATCTCCCCAGGTCGTTAGGTGCCCAATATGCTACTGGAGATCAGTGGAGAAATAACTCTAGAAAGAATGAAGGGATGGAGCCAAAGCAAAAACAATACCCAGTTGCGCATGTGACTGGTGATAGAAGCAAGATCCGATGCTGTAAAGAACAATATTGCATAGGAACCTGGAATGTCAGGTCCATGAATCAAGGCAAATTGGAAGTGGTCAAACAAGAGATGGCAAGGGTGAACGTCGACATTCTAGGAATCAGCAAACTAAAATGGACTGGAATGGGTGAATTTAACTCAGATAGCCATTATATCTACTACTGCAGGCAGGAATCCCTCAGAAGAAATGCAGTAGCCATCATGGTCAACAAAAGAGTCTGAAATGCAGTACTTGTATGCAATCTCAAAAATGACAGAATGATCTCTGTCCATCTCCAAGGCAAACCATTCAATATCACAGTTATCCAAGTCTATGCCCCAACCAGTAATGCTGAAGAAGCTGAAGTTGAACGGTTCTATGAAGATCTACAAGACCTTTTAGAACTAACACCCAAAAAGATGTCCTTTTCATTATAAGAGACTGGAATGCAAAAGTAGGAAGTCAAGAAACACCTGGAGTAATAGGCAAATTTGGCCTTGGAATGCGGAATGAAGCAGGGCAAAGACTAATAGAGTTTTGCCAAGAAAATGCACTGGTCATAGCAAACACCCTTTCCATTAACACAAGAGAAGACTCTACACATGGACCATAAGCTTAATAGAATTTATGATTCTATTGGGTTACACAGATGATCAGGGTATTCTTTTAGGGGCCCTGGTGTTTCAGTTGGTATGTCCTTTCCATAGATATTGGGCATATAGCTCAAAGTCCACAGTCTGGCCCACGATGGAGTCCTGCTTTCAAGATGGAGCCTGTTCTGTCTGTTTCCTCCTTCATTTCCCCCTCTTGATGCTCTTAACTCATAGTATGAGCATCATTCATAAGATATATTCCACCCTGACTCTCCGACCTCTAATTTGGGAGAATGATATCAACCTTTGGGTTACAAAGTTCACAGTACATTGTAAAATAAAGGGTCCACAAAGCAGAACTATCAAGGCAATTATAACAATGGTAAATATAGTTTTCCACCAATCACCCTTTACCCAAGATAGGACCAAAATTCAAAAAGGAAGATTATCATCAGACATAATTTTTACCTGACCTTTCATGTCATCTAGGGTGGCTGATATATAGCCAGATAAATCAGGAATATATACACAACATTCAACTTTAATTATAACACAGGTCCCTCTTTGTACTGAAACTGTGGTTAGTCTCAAGATGATACCAGCAAGTCCTTGTAGCAGCAACTGATTGCAGAGCTTCATCTCTTTTTATTCTTTAAGATGCTCTTGGTTTCATGGGGATCAGTGGGATCCTTTTATATAGTCCACTCGGGGTCCTCCAGGTCTGCGTGGTATGCTCTTCACCCTCATGTGGTGGATCCAGGGAGTGACACCTGCAATTTTAACTGCAATAGGGCTGGTTAGAACAATAGTATATGGGCCCTTCCAACGTGGGGCCAAGGAGTCGTGTTTCCAGTATTTGACCACACTTGATCCCAGGGCACAAATTCATGAATCTGTTCCCCAAGGTGGAATGGCACCCTTTCTTGTACAAACTTAGTTACCTGATTTATTACCTTACTCAGTTGTTCCATCTTCTGTGAAATCTCATCTCCCCTTACCTGAGGCAAATTTGTTGACACCTGTTTTATTATGGGAGGGGGCCTCCCATATACAGTTTTGTACGGAGAAGAGCCATGGGACCATGGGGTCATCCTGAGTCTGAGCAGAGCTGTCGGAAACAAGTCTACCCAGGAACAGTCAGTCTCTAAGATCCACTTGGAGAGTGTCTATTTAAGTGTCCGATTTGTTCCTTCCACCATCTCAGAACTCTGGGCTCTATATGTTGTATGTAATTTCCATTTGATGTTTAAAGTTTTCCTTACTTGTTATACTAAATCAACTACAAAAGCCGGGCTATTGTCTGATCCCATGCTGGTAGGAAATCCAAATCTGGGAACTATCTCCCTAAGCAGGCACCAGGCTACTTTTGATGCTCTTTCAGTCTGGGTAGGAAAAGCTTCTACCCATCCTGAAGGTGAAGGTGAAGGTGAAGTTGCTCAGTCGTGTCCGACTCTTTGCGACCCCGTGGACTGTAGCCCACCAGGCTTCTCCATCCATGGGATTCTCCAGGCAAGAATACTGGAGTGGGTTGCCATTTTCTTCTCCAGGGGATCTTCCCGACCCAGGGATCGAACCCAGGTCTCCCACATTGGAGTCAGATGCTTTAACCTCTGAGCCACAAATGTACATATTATGACCAGCAGGTAATGGTAGTGTCGGTGAGGTTTCATTTCAGTGAAGTCCAGAGGTCTCCATTGCTGAGATTGAAGCCTGCTAGAACGGCAGCTCAACGAACTCTGGAGAGCTGGTGGAAGAGCAGTGGCTGCTGCAGGAACTTCACCTGGCCCTGGATTGGGCATTAAGGCGGCCTCCAGTCCTGGCGGAGCACTGGGAGGCAGGGGCATCATCATCCAGTATGAGGGAGGGGTCAGGTCATCCCCGTCCAAATTCTGTAGAATTCCCTCTTTTCTCATCAGTCAATTCTTGTGCCATTAATATTTTTCCCTTTCCCTTCTGGATACAGAACCTTGTCCAAGTAGGAGGGTCTTGAGCTAACCCTAGCCATGAGTCAATATACGAATATTGATCCAGGTGTCTTGTCTCTCCTGTGACTACTGTATAGACTGCTTCCAATATTTTTAAGTTCATGGTGTTCTCTGGTGACCATCCTACTCCCATAGGGGGCCATTCGACCTCACAGAGAATGTGGAGGTGGCTAGACTTCATCTTCACACCACAGTCTTCTCCAAATCCCTTCTTTAAATTTTTAATCATGCACTCTAAGACAGTTGCCTTAGATTCACTTTCTCCCATCTTGTTTACCTTCTCAGACCTTCTTCTACTTTTCCTTTTCGTTCTGTCTACGAAGTTCTCAGTACCCTATGTACTTCTGATATTTCCACTCAATGACACTTAAATTTCCATTCTGGCTCCTTCTTAATTGGGGTGAGAAGGGCCTTACCTGCTAGATCCCAGAGGGAGAAGGGGGATCAGCGTGTCTTCACCTGCCAGTCAGCACAGCAGAACCAGAACACCACGTGATCCAAGACTGTTTCTCTCTTAACTTTTAATGTCTGTTCTGTCTTGGTGGGCTTGATCAGGTGTGGATGAAAATACAGATGGGCTAAATATCCCATGTCCCAGGCCATCTCCAGAAAAGCCAAGTCGTACTCACTTATGTATCCCCCTCCTTTTAGCCTGACAATTGCGAGTGGGTCAAGAATTTCATAGCAGAGGGGACACCTCCTTGGGGAGGGCAGAATAGGAGCACATAAAAAACAAGTTTCTTCTCCTAAAAAATCCCCTGGCAATTGCTTGATAATAATTTTCCCCAAGATGGCATGGACACCACCTCTGAAATGACCTCCACAAATTTCCTTTCTAAGCCCTAACATGCTCGTCAACCTGTGTACCAAGCAATCGTTGCCACCTGTTTATTCCAGGTTCCTGTGGGTCTGTGCCCTTTCTAATCCCTTCCAGAGGGGTGATCAGGCCCCCTCTTCCACCCTATCAGGGGGGTTCTTCCTCACCTGAACGCTCAGTTCCTCTGCTGCCGCCCACTACCTGCTAACATGAAAGGTCTGGGCATTGAGAAGCAGAATCCTTCCAGAAGGGCTAGGCGTCTTTCCCTGTCTAGAAGATTCAAGCTTCAAGGCCTCAGAGTAGTACCAAATGGGACTTGTCTCCTCCAAGTGAGGAGTTTCCTGGCCCATGCACCAAATTTTGTAGCCACACGTTCTGGGAAACAAACTCACTCAGAAGGACAATGCAGATAGTGGAGTGCAGTTTATTACACAAGCAGACCCAAGGCAGAGTCTCCTCTCAGCCAAGGACCCTGACCAGTTTTTCTGTAAACCTTCTATACCCCAGGTGTACGTGTCCAAAACCACCTCCCCAAATTCCCTGAAACTAGTTGAAGAAAGGAAAAGAAAGATACAATCAAAATTAACCCGTGATTCATATGCCTTAAGCCTAGGTAGTTAACAGCGGACAATTATCAATAGGCCTGTGGTCATACCCCAATAAGTATAATAGAATTTATGATTCTATTCAGTTACACAGATAATTAGGGTGTTCTTTTAGGCAACAGAGAATCTAGGTACAAGCCCTGGGGCTCTTCCATCCAGGGGGCCTGGTTTTCCAGTTGGTATGTCGTTTCCATAGATTCTGGGCATATAGCTCAAAGTCCACAGTCTGGCCCAAGATGGAGTACTGCTTTCAAGATGGAGCCTGTTCTGTCTGTTTCCTCCTTCAATACATGAATTAAGTCAGATACAAAGGAACAAACACTGTAAATTATGCTTATATGAGGTGACTGAATGGGAAAATTCAGAGGAATAATAGAAGGATGGTTGCCAGGGCTGGAGGGGATAGGAATATAAGGTATTACCATTTACTGAGTACATGAACTGAGTACAAAGTTTCTTTTTATAAGTGATGAAAAAGTTCTGTACTTTCATTGTGAAAAATACTGTGAAAATGTTTTAATAATAATGCTAATTGTACTAGAAAATGGTTAAAATGGTAATTTTTATGTTACCAATTTTATACTGTCACAATAAAAGTAATTAATGGTGAACTTTTACTCAAAGATTTCTTTTAAATAATCAAAATTATATCCCCTAATTCATAAATTTATTATTATGTTTAATTCTGACCATATACATGGCCACCATACTTCCAGGTGAGAAGTTCAGTTCTTTCCTGAATAAAGAAGTCATGATCTACCTCATACAGTCTCCTTGTTCGTTCTCTGTATGTTTAGACTATAATGTTACCATGAAGAGGAAAAATTATATCCTAAAAATAGATGCCTTCAGTATGCACTGTGTATAACACATTTATAACTTGGTTCTTCCTTCACAGCACATTGGAGAGACAGAGAGAAACTAAGAAAAACTTAGAAACAAGTCACATTGAAAATAAATAGCCTTACTTTTCATGCATCCTTAAGTCTAAAGAGCTAAACCCAAACGACTGTATGGTGGCAGGCAAAAATAAAGTTTGACTCAACTGAACAGGAAAAGCCCAACTCATTCAACTCAAAGTCCTGATGCTTATAGAAGGTATTTGGAGACAAGTCCTTACTATGTTGACCCCTAGAAGAGAAGAATAGATGGGGAGATCAAATTGCCAACATCTGCTGGATCATGGAAAAAGCAAGAGAGTTCCAGAAAAACTTCTATTTCTGCTTTATTGACTATGCCAAAGTCTTTGACTGTGTGGATCACAATAAACTGTGGAAACTTCTGAAAGACATGGGAATACCACACCACCTAACCTGCCTCTTGAGAAATCTGTATGCAGGGCAGGAAGCAACAGTAAGAACTGGACATGGAACAACAGACTGGTTCCAAATAGAAAAAGGAGTACATCAAGGCTGTATATTGTCACCTGCTTATTTAACTTATATGCAGAGTACATCATGAGAAATGCTGGACTGGAAGAAACACAAGCTGGAATCAAGATTGCCAGGAGAAATATCAACAACCTCCAATATGCAGATGATACCACCCTTATGGCAGAAAGTGAAGAGGAGCTAAAAAGCCTCTTGATGAAAGTGAAAGAGGAGAGTAAAAAAGTTGGCTTAAGGTTCAACACTCAGAAAATGAAGATCATGGCATCCGGTCCCATCACTCCATGGGAAATAGATGGAGAAACAGTGGAAACAGTGTCAGACTTTATTTTTCTGGGCTCAAAAATCACTGCAGATGGTGATTGCAGCCATGAAATTAAAAGACGCTTACTCTTTGGAAGAAAAGTTATGACCAACCTAGATAGCATATTCAAAAGCAGAGACATTACTTTGCCGACTAAGGTCCATCTAGTCAAGGCTATGGTCTTTCCAGTAGTCACGTATGGATGTGAGAGTTGGACTGTGAAGAAGGCTGAGTGCCGAAGAATTGATGCTTTTGAACTGTGGTGTTGGAGAAGACTCTTGAGAGTCCCTTGGACTGCAAGGAGATCCAACCAGTTCATTCTGAAGGAGATCAGCCCTGGGATTTCTTTGGAAGGAATGATGCTAAAGCTGAAACTCCAGTATTTTGGCCACCTCATGCGAAGAGTTCACTCATTGGAAAAGACTTTGATGCTGGGAGGGATTGGGGGCAGGAGGAGAAGGGGAAGACCGAGGATGAGATGGCTGGATGGCATCACGGACTCGATGGACGTGAGTCTGAGTAAAGTTCGGGAGTTGGTGATGGACAGGGAGGCCTGGCGTGCTGCGATTCATGGGGTTGCAAAGAATCAGACACGACTGAGTGACTGAACTAAACTGAACTGAACTGATCCCACCATGTAATGAAAGGAAAAGAGGAGTGAATCCATCACTATGCTAATGTTTGGAAGAGCTGAAAATATGCAGTGATATTTAAGAAATATTCTAAAATAATTTCCAACTGGAATTACAGGATCCAAAGCTAATTCCATTCATATTAAGATTTTTAACTTGCTTTGTGTAAATAATACTGTCCAAACCCCCTAAATAATTGTGTCTCTTGACTGAATGTAGCTATACAATGTAAGTAATGAGGGGAGAAAATAATGTATTAAAACTGATCTATATACTGTTTCATCTCCTAGCATATTTTTATGTCCACAATGAGAAAAGTAAAGTAAAATTGTAAAGTAAAATAAAGTTAAAGTAAATATCCTTCTCTGAGGCTTCTCTCACAAAATGGGAAAGAAAAAAAGGAAGTGGTTTGAAAACTTTGCTCCCTATGTATGTGATTTAAAGGGATTTGCTATAGAGGAGACTCCAATGCCTTAACTCTGGCAAATGAACAGAGGTAGTCAACCAGCACAAGGCAATGTTCAAACCTTCTACTCACACACGTGTCCACATGCTCACTTTTCCCATTTCTGCTGCTGTACAGCCTTTCTGTACTAATCCATTGATTGTCTAATTTAGTGTGCAAGGAAAATATATCCTCTCACAAAATCAGCTCATCCTTTCCTAGAAAGAATCTTCATGAGAGGATGAGGAACGCTCACCAAAGTGTTCAGAGGCATATACAAACAACAGCAATCACAGAGTCTCCAATGAGATGGAAATCTCTCTTAGCTTTAATTTCAGGTAAAAGAGGAGAGGTTTACAGGGCCCCAGGCTAATTTTGCATTCTCTTCTTGCCTTTCCACCTGGAGAAGATAGCTAGAGGAGCTTCCCTTACTGGGTTGAGAGAATGGTTTTGCTGTGAGCATTGCATGAATATTTCCGGGGGAAGAGGCTGGAGACAGGGCAAAGGAACTCAGAGGGGGAGGCATGGGGTGGTGGTGGGGGACTGTGCATGTTTAATAAATTCAAACCTCTTCCACAATTTAAGTGAAATGTTTTAAAAGGAAACAATATTACTTACATTTTATTTGTTTCAGCTACTTGGTTACAACTCCACTCGGGCACAATTAATAGAGGAAATAGAGTATTTTATAAGCCCAGGACTCTCCTTCAATCTGTGACCAAAAAAAAACTCTTTGCCTTAATCACTATGCATTCCTTTCTGATAGTCTGTATGCTGTCTCTTATACACATCTAGATGTGTATAAGAGACAGGTTTAATTCTGACCATATACATGGNAGGACTCTCCTTCAATCTGTGACCAAAAAAAACTCTTTGCCTTAATCACTATGCATTCCTTTCTGATAGTTTGTATGTTGCCAAAACAATTATCCCACGCTGAAAAAAAGATTCTGACTAGTCATTCTAGAATACTCTTGTTTGTAAATTAATAGTGAACTTTGTCATAATATTTGCCGAAGGAAAATAAAGGACATATGTATTTTAAAGTAGCCCCTAATAACGCACCATTTTATGTGTTTTTATGTGCATTCACATGAACATACACACATGGGCCATTGAAAGCCACGTTTTTTGTAAATTTGAGAAGTGAAATGTGGCATGGATGCCCTGAAAATCTTGTTTTCAGGAAATAAATTCCCTTGCTCATCCCAGATGCTATGCACACTAAAAAAAAAGAATAGCTTTTAATTAACCATGTAAATAAAGAAATGTATTGGAAACTAGATATGTTAAAAAGTAAAGAAAAGAAATCAAGAGAAGCCCCTGAAAAATTTTAAAAATCCTATTTCTCCAAATTTGAACAAAAAGAAAAACAACTCTAAACATTTCTAAGTGAACCAAAACATCCAAAGGTAATGGGAACAGAACGCTGGAGGTTTCCATCATAAAGACTTTTTCTGCATTTTCTCTTCCATCAGTTGGAATAATCACAGACATTTCACAAAATTCCTAATTTTCTCAGAGCTTTCACAATTCTAACCTTTGAAAATAAGCTATTTGAATATTTTTTTTTCTCCTGAGAAGGATCATCTTAAATATATGTCCTTTATTTTCCTTCAGTCATATGCAAAGTAAACCAGAAAGAGCAGAATAAAGGTAAAAGATCAGCAATCCCAGAGTGAGTGAGACAAGCGAGGGTGTCATTTTGAGTATTACCCTCAAATGCATTCATCCCTACTTTCTTTTCAGACAGCATAAAAGGCATCCAATCCAAGTTCACCAGCTGAAGTATAGACTGTGTGAACATTCCTAATCTCTGAAGAGCATAGCAAAATAAATAATCTCCCGACCCACTTTTGTTTCTGTTTTTCCCTTCCCTCCACACCTATAAATATAGTTTGTTGTATTACATAGCTTTTAGGGTCAAGTATTAATGATGAGAAACATTAAGAGGGCAAAGGTCAGTAGCTCCTGATTTCAGTGACCCTTAAATTTAATCTAGCATGGTAGGAATAGAATTAAAAGTGATGAACTTATAAAGTGTGATAAAACCTGCTCCACTCACACAACTGAACAGCAACAGAGGAATGAATGAAATTTAAACAATAAAAATGAACTTTGTGATCTAGTTACAGGCCCAGAGTTAAAGGTGAACATTCACCGCCAACTGATATGCTTGAAGGCCAGACTCTGACATCCTTAAAATATCATGTGTTCTGGAATCCAGTTGCCGTTTTGGAATGTTATCAAACAAACACTGGCCTTTATTTCACTTAGCTTATGCCCATTTCAATAAAAGAGAGTGCAAAACAGCACTTTGGAAAATATAGAAAACAATTTATTTAGCTCAGTTGAATTTTATCTTTCAAAATACATCCTTCAAACCAGTCACATTTATACCTATTTTTGATCCCTTTCAACTTGAGAACTTAGCAGTCTAGTCTTTTCTTTTGCCCACCTTTCCTCCACCTGTTTTTATTTAAATGCATGTTATTTTCTTTTGTGATTTAAAAGATAATTTCAGTTTTTCCATTTTGTAAAATATCAGAAGCATATTCTTTCTGAGTTTATATCATATCATTTCCCATCAATAATTCCTTTCTTGAATTTTTTAAATCTAGTCTAAAAAAATTAATAAGGTGATTAATTTGAGTGGTTTCCAACCTTTTATTTTTTTAAGTTTTTTAAAAGCTTCACAAATATTAATATTACAGATAGTTCTTTCCTACCCATCACACAGTTTTCCCAAATTTTCACAACTTACATCATTTTAGTGTAATTATCAAAATGAGGAAATTAATATTATTAATACTATTAACTAATCTATAGATTTATCTAAATTTCACCAGTTTTTCCATGCTGGTTGTTTTTCTTTCCAGGATACAATCCAGGTGCATTTATCTGTCATGTCTCCTTTGTCATCTCAGGTACTTACAGTTTCCCCATCTTTCTTTATACTTATGATGTTTTAAAGTTGGTTATTCAGTGGAATGTCTCTCAGTGTAGATTTATCTTATATTTTCTCATGATTAGGTTAAAGCTATACATTTCAACAAGAATATTGCAGAAGTGATATTGTGTCCCTCTCAGTGCATTATATGAGAAGGGATATTGATACATCTTAGAAGTGGTAATGTAAACCTTAATCTTTTGAATGCTGTGGTGGCTGTCAGATTTCTCCACTGTTAAGTTACTACTTTTCTCTTTGTAATAATACACACCTTGTGGGACAATACGTTGAGACTATGCAACTATCTTATTTTTCATTATACTTACTCCCCCTAATTTTAGCATGTTCCAGCCTGCAGTCATTGTTATTGTGGTTGCTTAATGGTGATTTAGAGTTTGAGTGAACTCCGGGAGTTGGTGATGGACAGGGAGGCCTGGCGTGCTGCAATTCATGGGGCCACAAAGAGTCGGACACGACTGAGCGACTGAACTGAACTGAACTGAATGGTGATTCTTTGTTTCCTTCATTCTTCTATAGTTGTTAACTGGAATTCTACTTGTAAGAAAGAGCTGTCCCTTCTCCCCCTTTTATTTATTACTTAATTATTTATTTATATCAGGTGCATGGATATTTATTTCAATCTATGTATTATAATTCAATATTATCATATTTTGGCTCAAGTTAGTACTAGTTGTGGCCAAGAGCTCTTATCAGGAGGGTCCTGTGTCTTTTTGCCCTGCTGCTTTCTTTTTTCAGCACTACGTAACTTTTGGCAACAGAAGAGATTGCACATTCATCTTGTGCTTTCTCTACCCCATACCTAGAATCAAGCAAGGAGCCCTTCTTTCTTTATTGGAGACTAACATTTACAAACTAGAATCTTGATGAAGAGCACACTTATTGCTACTTAGGAAAAATGTATGTGTATAATAACCCATGGGGCTTCCCAGGTAACTCAGTGGTAAATAATCCACCTGCCAATGCAGAAGACTCAAGTTGAATCGCTTGGTCGTGAAGATCCTCTGAAAAAGAAATGGCAACCCATTCCAATATTCTTGCCTGGAAAATCCCATAGACAGAGGAGCCTGGAGGGCTACAGTCTATGAAGTCACAAAGAATCGGACACAACCGAGCAACTGAGCGTGAGCACATGATACTAACCCCTATATATTAATACAAAAACAGGTATGTCTCTGTATCACCTCTCTCTATATGTCTATGTAAAGCCATGAGTTTATACTGATAACTCTGATTGCACCCATTGGCAAGGTATGCATTCTGGCCTCCATTTTCTCCTATTTATAGTTCTTACTCTGCTGGTGGGAAACTTGGCTCTCAATATACAAAATTGATTTAATTATTTGTTCAGTCTCAGTATGCACATGAAGTAATTACAGAGCTGCTCTGCAATAGCCTATACATATGTTAGAAAGAAATTTACTCATAGAGCACAATATTTGTGAGTAGTTCTCTTTGTCTTTTACCTTAAATATGATGACAAAATGCTGTCTTTTTAAAGTCCTTTGGCTCTTTTCCTTTCCACCTCCTCTGTTTGATTGTGTTATTCATTTGCAGTGCAGCTAGGTTCATCTGTTACCTTTTTTTGTTCCAGCACACATACACATTTTGGTTTCAATTATTCATTTATTTTTTGGTCATGCAAGCATTATCATGATTCAAAGAGTCAGAGCTATGCAACAAAATTAAGTGACATTCAGAGAAGGGTCACTCAATACCCATTGTTGTTGTTCAGTCACTAAGTCATGTCTGACTTTTTGCGACCTCAGGGACTGCCCCACACCAGGCTTCGCTGTTTTTTATTATCTCCCAGAGTTTACTCAGACTCGTGTCCATGGAGTCAGTAATGCTATCTAACCATCTGATCCTTTGCTGCTCTCTCTTCCTTTTGTAATCTTTCCCAGCATCAGGGTATTTTCCAATGAGATGACTCGTTGCATCATGTGGCCAAAGTAATGGAGCTTCAACTTGAGTTTCAGTCTTTCCAATGAATATCCAGGGTTGATTTCCTTTAGGATTAACTGGTTTGATCTCCTTGCTGTCCAAGGAACTCTTACGAGTCTTCTCCAGCACCATAATTCAAAAGCATCAATTCTTTAGTTGGACCACTGAAGAATTCATGGTCCAACTCTCTCATCTGTACATGACTACTGGGAAAGCTATAGCTTTGTCGACAAAGTGATATCTCTGCTTTTTAATATGTGGTATAGGTTTCTCATAGCCTTCCTTCCAAGGAATATCCATGCCATCCCATCTTCTCCACTCCTTACACACACACACACATACCATAGTAACCATGCTTTTTATTTTCTGGTTTATCCTTTCTATATTTTTGGCACAAAGGAGCAGATAATGGCATATTTCCTAACATCCCATTTTTTTCCTTACATGAAGTATATTATACTTTAAGTATCTCTTGTGCATTGCCTTTTGCACTTAAACAGTATGTCCTACAAATCACTCCATAATTTTTTAGAGATCTTTCTCATTTCTCTTTACAGCTACATAGTACTCCATTCTGTGTCTGTACCATAGTTTATTCAAGTACAATAAATAAGACTTTAGGTGGTTTCTAATATTTTAAAATTATAAACAATGCAGAAATGAATAACATTATTTGCATTTTTCTTTTGGAAGGTGTATATGCAGTGCAGGTTTCTTATTCAAAGATTGCTGGGTCAAGAGATGAGGGCACCTAATGTTTTGTTCAATGTTGCCAGGATTCCCTCCAGAAGTTTCTTCTGGTTTGCATTCCTACCTTCAACATACAAGAATGTCTGTTCCCTCATAGCCATGCCAACAGAATGTGCTGTCCCAATTTACTTTTTCATCAGTCCTATAGGTGAGAAGTATTGTATTGTTTTCATTTGCATTTTTCCTTTATAGTTACGAGTGATTGTGAACATGTTTTCACTTGATTGTCATTTTTGTTTCCTTTTTTTTTTTTTTTGTAAATTGCCATTATCTGTTCCTTTATTCCTGCTTTTCTGCTGGATTTTTAAACTATGTCCTTTAATGTTTAAGTTCTTTGTATACTAGTGACACTACTTGTGGTCTATACTGCAAGCAATTTCTTCCAGTTTTTCACCTGACTTTTGACTAGTTTACAATTTTTATGTACCTCTTATGTAGCCAAATCGATAAATATTTTCTTATATTGCCTCTGGATTTTAAGTCACAGATAGAAAATCTTTCACTTAACTTAGGTTAAAAGGAAATCCACCCATGTTTTCTTTGAGAACATTTGTGGTTTCCTAATTTTATGTTTAGATATCTACCCATTTGGAGTTTATTCTAGTGTAAGGTGTGAGATTTGAGTATCTTTTCTTTTTTTGAAATAGCTGACCAGAAGCTCTTGTACCATGTATTAGTAAGTTAATTTTGGCCTCAGTGGTTTGAGATACCACTTTATCAGGCTTTAAATGTCCATATGTACTTGGGTCTGAAAGTGAAAGTGAAAGTTGCTCAGTCGTGTCTGACTCTTTGCAACCTCATGGACTATACAGGCCATGAAATTCTCCAGGCCAGAATACTGGAGTGGGTAGCCTTTCCCTTCTCCAGGGGATTTTTCCAACCCAGGTTTCCCACATTGTCAGCAGATTCTTTACCAGCTGAGCCACAAGGAAAGCCCAAGAATACAGGAGTGGGTAGCCTATACACTCTTCAGCAGATCTTCGCAACCCAGAAATCCAATCGGAGTCTCTTCATTATAGGCGGATTCTTTACTAAATGAGCTATAAGGGAAGCCCTAGTGTGCTTAATATTCTTTTCCATTTGATTATTTGTCTGTTCATGCTTTGATACCACACTGGACTGTAAACTTGGGGTATGTGAAGAGTCAAGAAAAACAGACAAATGAATGATACTGACAGACTTTAAGTAACAGGGAATCTTGGAGACTATGGAAAATGGGAGAGTTTTCTGCATATCCAAACTAAAGAGAGCAGCTGCTCTTCACTTCCAGCCAATTGTTTCCCAGTGGGAATATAGGTCAAATACTATAAGATTTAATTTTGCAAGATGAGAGAAAACAACAGATTTTTATGAGAAAACTCCCAGTTTTAAAATGTTAGCTTATTGGCAATGAATTGCAATTTCTTTCAGTTTTATGTTGAGCACTGTGCTGTGCCAAAAAGTAGAGCCATATATATGTAAGCTACATATGGCTCAGAGATTTCTAGTTTGCACACTCAAATGTGCACAAGAAGCTGTGCTGAGGAGTGATATAAATAGAATTTTCTGATGAATTTCACCCTAATTGTTGAAGAAATCAATTTTTCAAAAGGTTCATACACTCATCTCAAAGATGAGGGGAGGGAACAAAATTAGAATTCAAATGTGTAAATAGTTTCTATTCTCAATTTTCCAGAAGGAAAAGTTAGCAATTATCCTTAAAATGTTGTCTGATTGCTGTCTCAACATGTTTATTAAGCAAAGTGAAAGTAGTTAATTGCAAAATAGCTTTGAAAGGAGTTTTAGAACTATTTATAATCTAAAATGAAATGTATATGTGTCTTAACACATATGAAAAGAAAGACTTTTAACTTCAGATTATTTTTCAGATATATTTGAAAAGTTTTTCATTATAAACCATGAAACTAAAAACTAAATTTAGCAATATTATATGACATAAAATAAAAGTGTAAAATCTCTTTACCTCATTCTCATCAAAAACAGATTCTTGTGAATCCTTCCATGCACACACATAGGACAAACAAATTAACACAATATCATCTGTCTCTTATACACATCTAGATGTGTATAAGAGACAGANCCAGCCAATTGTTTCCCAGTGGGAATATAGGTCAAATACTATAAGATTTAATTTTGCAAGATGAGAGAAAACAACAGATTTTTATGAGAAAACTCCCAGTTTTAAAATGTTAGCTTATTGGCAATGAATTGCAATTTCTTTCAGTTTTATGTTGAGCACTGTGCTGTGCCAAAAAGTAGAGCCATATATATGTAAGCTACATATGGCTCAGAGATTTCTAGTTTGCACACTCAAATGTGCACAAGAAGCTGTGCTGAGGAGTGATATAAATAGAATTTTCTGATGAATTTCACCCTAATTGTTGAAGAAATCAATTTTTCAAAAGGTTCATACACTCATCTCAAAGATGAGGGGAGGGAACAAAATTAGAATTCAAATGTGTAAATAGTTTCTATTCTCAATTTTCCAGAAGGAAAAGTTAGCAATTATCCTTAAAATGTTGTCTGATTGCTGTCTCAACATGTTTATTAAGCAAAGTGAAAGTAGTTAATTGCAAAATAGCTTTGAAAGGAGTTTTAGAACTATTTATAATCTAAAATGAAATGTATATGTGTCTTAACACATATGAAAAGAAAGACTTTTAACTTCAGATTATTTTTCAGATATATTTGAAAAGTTTTTCATTATAAACCATGAAACTAAAAACTAAATTTAGCAATATTATATGACATAAAATAAAAGTGTAAAATCTCTTTACCTCATTCTCATCAAAAACAGATTCTTGTGAATCCTTCCATGCACACACATAGGACAAACAAATTAACACAATATCATCATGAATATATTGTTTTGTATCTTGCCTTTTTCATTTCCATATCAGTTTGTATGGAACTGCCTCATTCACTCCATTGCTCCAAAATATTCTATTACTGAATTATATTTAATTAATCTCTTCATCAATGGATATTTATATTGTTTTTAATTTTTGTTATTTCAAAAAATGCTGAAATGTTAATCATAATAGCCAAAATTTTACAGAAACAATCTAAGTGTCCATTGACAGATGAATGTATAAAGAGTATACATGTATGTAAGTGAGATGTATATGTGTGCATATATGTATCTCTAATGAAATATATTTTAGCCTTAAAAAAGAATATCTTTCTATTCACAATGTGGATGAATCTAGAAGACATTTATACTCGGTGAAACAAGCCAGACAGAAAGAAAAAAAAACTGCATGATCAAACTTATATATGAAATCTAAAAAAGTCTAATACCAGAAATAAAGAATAGAACAGTGCTTATTAAGCATGGGTGGTGGGAGGTTAGAGGAAATGGGGGGATTTTGGTCAAATGGTACAAAGTTGTAGTTATGTAGGATGAATAGCCTATAGATCACATATACAGGATGATGACTGCAGTTAATAATACTGGACTGAGTCCTGGAGTTTTGCTATGATAGTAATTTCAGGTACTCTCATTACATACACACACACACACACACACACACACACACACACACACATATGTAACTATGTGGGGGAATGATATGTTAATTAACTTGACTGTAGGAATTATTTCACATATATATATGTATGTAGAGAGAGACTATAAAATCATGCTTTATACCTTAAATGTAAAGCATTTTATAAAAGAATGTTGCATTGTAATAGTTACATCATTTGCAGTAAAAAAAGAAATAGATTACTCCTATTTAATTGGATATAATTTATATAAATAAAACAATGTTTAACTCAATAAGAAACAATACTGAGATGAAGATTATTTGTATGCATATGCAAGTATATCTGTTGGGTAAATACTTAGAGATGTAATTGCTAGGTCAAAGGATGTGTATATGATTCAGAATTTTTATACCTATTGCCGTCAAATAAAATAAACTGTTTTAGAAATACAATTTGTGTGGCAAATATTAAACTGAGCATTTTTATGAAAATTGCTTCCATGGGTTAAAGTTTATTATTTAAATATGAAATATGGCTATATCATGGCAAATAGATGTGGGTGGGGGAATGGATAAAGTGACAGACTTTATTTTCCTGGGCTCCAAAATCACTGCAGACAGTGACAGCTGCCATGAAATTAAAAGATGTTTGCTTCTTGGAAGCAAAGCTATGACAAATCTAGACAGTGTATGAAAAAGCAGAGACATCACTTTTGCCAACAAAGGTCCATATAGTCTAAGGTATGGTTTTTCCAGTAGTCATGTACGGATGTGAGAGTTGGATCATAAAGAAAGTTGAGCACCGAAGAATTAATGCTTTACGACTGTGGTGCTGGAGGAGACTCTTGAGAGTTCCTTGGACAGAAAGGAGATCAAATCAGTCAATCCCAAAGGAAACTAACCTTGAATATCCATTGGAAGGACTGATACTGAAGTTGAAGCTCCAACACTTTGGTCACCTAATGTGAACAGCTGACTCATTGGAAAAGACCCTGATGGTGGGAAAGATTGAGGGCATGAGGCAAAGGGAGTGACGGAGGATGGGATGATTGGACGGCATCATCAACTCAATGGACATGAGTTTGAGCAAACTCTGGGAGACAGTGAAGGACAGCTGAGCCTGAAGTGCTGCAGTCCATGGGGATCACAAAAAGTCGGACACAACGGAGTGACTGAACAATAACAACAGTGGCTATTTTAATTAGATTATTTTCCTATTTAAAAATCAAGTATTGCAATAATTGTGCATTTAATTTTGATAAGGTATTTATTATGAAGATATTTATACTTATTATTGAAGAAATTAGAAAACATGCATAAAAAAACAGTAATTTAATAACATCCTACCAAATAACCACCAATAAGTTCTTTTCTACACATACTTAGGATACATACAAGTAAATGTACTAATAGACATGCTAAATTGACCAGAATAGTCACAATATATAAACTAACTTTGTAGAACTCACTAGAAAAGTCAGTCATTAATAAGTTTATTTTAAATGACAAAATTAATTTTAATATGTAGAATCACAATATGATATTAAACAACCAATTATTATTCAATATTTTCTTGGTTTCTAATTCAACTTTTTCTTTTTATAAACATGATGTAAATTCCTGAGAGCTGGTGCTGACCTTGCATGTTGAGACAGTTCCATGAACATAGTATTTAGATTCTCAATAAATATTTGCTCTATGGGAAAAATAAGTATTAATTAAATACAATGAAAAGTTTTGTTTCTCTAAGTGTTTAGTATTTTCTTAGGACAAAGGCCTTGGAGAAGGGAACGGCAATCCACTCCAGTATTCTTGCCTGGGGAATCCCCCGGACAGAGGAGACTGGTGGGCTACAGTCCATGGGGTCGCAAAGAGTCAGACACGACCGAGCAACTAACTAACTACTAGGACAAAGGCCCAAAGTCGTGGGAATTGGGACCTTTGATATTTCTTCTGTCATAGTAGACTCTCGCAAAGTTGCAATCCACTCCAGTATTCTTGCCTGGGGAATCCCCCGGACAGAGGAGACTGGTGGGCTACAGTCCATGGGGTCGCAAAGAGTCAGACACGACCGAGCAACTAACTAACTACTAGGACAAAGGCCTAAAGTCGTGGGAATTGGGACCTTTGATATTTCTTCTGTCATAGTAGACTCTCGCAAAGTGTGGATTTCCATACTAATTTATAATAATGCTTGTACCTGGAAAGGCAGAAGAGAAGGAGCGGTTTGATGAGGGGAGTAAAAGACTGGTTTATTTTTTCTAAGGTTTTATTTGTTGTAAGGTTGTATTTTTCACATTTTTGACTGTACACTTTTATTTTTTAAATATCTAAAGCACATATGACCCAATTATGTTCACTTTGTAATAACAGATAAATAAAATTTGTTAAAAAATTTTGTAATCATTTAATGTTTGTTTTGGAGAAGGCAATGGCCACCCACTCCAGTACTCTTGCCTGAAAAATCCCATGGATGGAGGAGCCTGGTAGGCTACAGTCCACTGGGTCACAAAGAGTCGGACACGACTGAGCGACTTCACTTTCACTTTTCACTTTCACACATTGGAGAAGGAAATGGCAACCCACTCCAGTGTTCTTGCCTGGGGAATCCCAGGGATGGCGGAGCCTGATGGGCTGCCGTCTGTGGGGTCGCACAGAGTCGGACACAACTGAAGTGACTTAGCAGCAATGTTTGTTTTACTATTTTTATCTTATGTATATGAATTCAAAACCATATATGGTATTATTCTATGTTTCAACTTTTACATAAATGGCTTTTATGTTGCAAAATGCTTTTTTAAAAATCTCAATATTGTTTTTCTTTCTTCCACACCATAAAATAGTTTTCAGATGCTATAGCTAACTTGGTTTTTTTTTATTATTATAAACTAATAATAGACCTATTTTCATAATTTCGCTTTCTTCTTGTATAAGCTATACATTGTCTGCAATTGTCTTTTGTCATTTGGTGTAATAGTCATGACTTACATCATCTCAAGTTTTATAATTTTATATAATGTTGAGCTTTATTACAATATATTTTACAAAATATGTGAAGATGCAGCAGGATACCTTAGGCATTGGAACATACTCAATTATCCATCCTTAAGTATTTCAAATTTCAGTCATGTTTTTACCATGTCCACCTGCCTATGTCAACAGTCTTTTGGGAAACAAAAAGCATTTTAAATCTCCTGGTCTTGAGTCATTCTTTGAGGAGAATGCACAATCTGGCTGCAGTTTCTGTTTTTGCAATCATCTGGACTATTGCAAGTCAATCAAAAGGCTTCTTTCACTTGGGGATTTGGTGGTCAACATGAAAAAAACAGGGAACCATGGAACTGAAAGTTATAGGAAAGAGTCCTCATCCTATAGGTTTATTACTGATCTAAGTGTATGATGCATAACAAACTCTTAATAAACTTTTCTTGCTTCATCCATCCTGAGACCTATATTAACACAAGTACAAAATGTATGGTCAGAATCATTAGACCTCATCAATACTAATAACCTGAGACTTAGAGAGATGAGTTACTTCTCCAAATTGACCCAACTGATTTGAGACAGGGAAGGAAATAGAGAGCATCCTTCATATACCTACACTCAGTATATTTTTGTTATACTCAGCTAGTGATAGATTACTGCTTCTTCTAATGCCAGAATTTGACACCTGGGGTCTGAGGACTATCACATGTCAAATACTGCTATCATCATCCACATCAATGTGCATACAAATCACATGGTGCTCTTGTAAAATTCAGATTCCGATTCAGGAGGTATGGGGTGGGGCCTGATGCTTTGCATTTATTTTTAACTTTTAATTAATATTGGAGTATAGTTGCTTTATATATTTTTAGGGATTCCCTGGTGGCTCAAACTGTAAAGAGTCTGCCTGCAATGTGGGAGACCCAGGTTCAATCCTTGGGTCAGAAAGATCCCCTGGAGAAGGAGATGGTAACCCACTCCAGTATTCTTGCCTGGAAAATCCTATGGATGAAGAAGTCTGGCAGGCTACCGTCCATGGGGTCGCAAAGAGTCAGACATGACTGAGCGACATCATTTTTCATGGCTAATTTACAATGCTCTATTAGTTTCAGACACATAGTAAAGTGATTCAGTTATACATATACCCATTCTTTTCCAGATTCTTTTCCCATATAGGTTATTACAGAATATTAACTAGAGTTCCCTGTGCTGGACAGTAGGTCCTTGTAGATTATCTCTTTTATATATAGTAGTGTATATATATATATGGAAAAGGAAATGGCAACCCACTCCAGTATTCTTGCCTGAATCCCAGGGATGGAGGAGCCTGGTGTGCTGCTGTCTATGGGGTCGCAAAGAGTCAGACACGACTGAAGCAACTTAGCAGCAGCAGCAGAAGCAGTATATATATACATTAATCCCAAACTCCTAATTTTGCCTTTCTAACATGCTCCCAGGAGGTGATGTCCATGCTGCTGGTTAGCAAACACAGTTTGATCATCAAGGAGTCCAGTGACCTTTCAGAATGTGGGTAGACCAAAGAATAGTGTGCTTCTGGTTATTATCAGACAGGATGAGAACAGTACGGGGAGTGAAAAATAATGGAACAAAAAATCTGGAAGATAAATAGGGAAGGGCAATGGGGGAGAACAGAAGTGACTATAAAAGCTCCACACTGGTCTTGGATTTATACTTTGTACATTTGACAGGAAGAATTGATTTGCTATCATCCTCCAAAGCCTATGTAAAAATACCTTCACGTGAAGCATGTTGGATGACATTGGGTTTAAGTCTGCATCCCACTAAGCATTTCAGTTAAACACCTTCATGGTATTAGTGTTTTCTCACAAAAAGAACCTACTTCTTCTTGAGGCCATCCCTTCCACACTTTTTGTCTTGCTTTCCAATATACCCAGGGATGTACACACAATGAAAAGACTAGTAGGTGGGCATTTACAGACACCATAAACCTTGTTACTGAAATTCCCCAGGTATGAGAGAAAGAATTCACTCAACTTTAGAGGCAGAGGGTCCAACAGCAAAAGCTGCAAAGAAAACCTGGAAGAATCAGTACTGGCTTAAGACTGACTAATTATCTTTCCCCTTACCTAGCTTATCTTGGTTCACTGAGGAATTTATCTTTGTTTTGTCTCTTATACTTAGCTTGTTTGAATAGGAAATGAACTTCTTGGATTTCATGGGGCTGAGTGTTTAACCTGAATGGAACCACACAGACTAACTGCAAATACTGCAAACCCTGAAAAGCTGACAGTGACTAAAAACAGGAGATTCTTGAGTCCTGTACTTGTAGCAAAAGACAGAAATATGATTTTTACGAAATCACCTGGCTTAAAGATATGTAAGTTATCCACATGAATTGCACATGGCCTATAAAAGAAATCAACCCTGAATACTCATTGGAAGGGCTGATGCTGAAGCTGAAGCTCTAATACTTTGACCACCTGAAGCAAACAGCCAACTAACTGAAAAAGACCCCGATGCTGGGAGAGATTGAGTGCAGGAGGAGAAAGGGAGAACAGAAGATTAGATGATTGGATGCCATCACCAATTCAATGGACATGAACTTGGGCAAACTCCTGGAGATGGTGAGGGACAGGGAGGCCTGGCACGCTACAATCCATGGGGTCTCAACAGTCAGGCATGACTTGGAGACTGATCAACAGCAACAATAAATAAAATAAGAAGTAATCAATATTGCACCTTAAGGAAATCGGGCAGTGTGCTTAAAAGAACTTTTAATGACCTTTATTTCATTTATAATTGTCTTTCATTCCTGGGAAATGGGATTTTGAAGAGAAGTTCTTTCTGTGTTGACTGTGACGTTGCATGTCCATGGAGAGTCATGCTAGTGGGCAAGAAGAGAAGGCTTTTTTTTTTGGAAGGAGAAGGCAGTTTTGACATAGAAGGGAATTTTTGACAGGAATATCAATTGTGTTTTTATCCCATAACAACATACATTTTGTAAGAGGAATTTGGCTCTATCCATACCAACAGTATAAAGATTTAAAGCTCGAGTCTTTCTCAAAATGGCTGTCCTAATGCAAAGGGCAAGACAGTTGTTTGTGTAACTACAGATAACAGGACAGAGTACTCACATATCAAAGCAACATAGGATGCAAAGGGCACTTTCTCTCCCTTGAGGAAGAAAAGAAGAATTGCTCTGTGGGTAGAAGACAGAGGATTCAATAGCCTAATGAATTGTTCAATTTATCCTCAGAGCATAATCAACTATATTGATTGATTATGGTCTGACAACTAGAAACCAAAATAATCCTTGTGAAAACAAGGGGCGTATGCTATTTGCACTACAAGACACAGGCAACTGACAGGGCTCAACAGAGTTATCCAACCCAGGAGTAGAAACCACCTGATTTATTTTCCCGTATTTTCAAGATGCCCCCTCCTTTTCTGCAGACAAAAGAACAAAATGAAAGCTGCTACCTCCATATCAGAGAAGGATGTGTACTTTCCTCTAATGACTAAAAATGACCAATTTGAACAATTCATTTTAATCCCCTATGAAAACTAATCACCTCTTCTCCTTTCCTTGACCCCCAGACAAGAGAGACCTAACTTCCAAGCAGGTTAATATGAACCAAGCAGACCCACCACCTCTTCTGCCCCCTACATAGAAGCTCTCTTCTTCTCAATACCCTTTCCTCTGAAATCTCATTCAGTTAATACCCATTGTACAATTCATCCAATTTCCAGTCTGATGATAAGTCTCCAAAGGCAAAAACTCACATTCAAATTTCAAAATAGGGTGTTTTTAAATTTCATCAAGATAAAAGAGAAACCAGCCTCTTTCATCTGATTGTTAAGGAAACTAAGGTCCAGTACAGTCAGATGACTTGCTTAAAGTCCTAGAATCCTAATAAAGGAAATAATTGTTAATATTCACTGTTTGTTTACTATGTCTGGCACTATTCTAAGCCCTTTTGTGAGAGTTACCTCATACCTCATGACAACCACAGACTGAGGTATGTTATTAAATCCATCTTCAGATGAAAAAATTGGAGCACAGAGAGCTTAAGTAATATGCCAAAGGTCCTCCAGCCAGTGAAGATGGGAGCCAGAACCAAAACTCAGACAATCTGAAACCAGATCAGAGTCTCAATTCTAATTTGAAGTGTAATGGCAGAGCTGGGACAGGAAATGAACTTCTCTTCCTCCCTGTACAGTCTGCCTTGGATCTACCATGTACCATCACAGAGCTCAGCTCAAATAAGAACATTTCTGCTAGGACCTGAAGAGACCTGAGATCTCATTAACCTCACTAGTACTTCTCTCAAATGGCCTAATGGGTCCCCATAAGTATTATTTTATTTCTGGCTCATAAACCTTCCACCAAGACAGGACACCACACTGGTGAGGTCATTAAATCATTATAATAACAATATTATGCTAATAGAAATTATTAGTCTACTCCTTGTTCCCCCGAAACCATCTGGTTGCTTTACCTGGCAATTACTCTGAGATGTCATGGTGGATCTTAAAGCATAAAGAATATAGGGATTCATAACTTTCTCTGAGCAATGGAGTTTTCCATGTGCTAACAAGCTGGCATGGCTGGACTATTGGATTTAGACATAAACAGGAGACTGGAAAAGACTTGGGAGGGGGCACACACAGCAGCACTCAGATTAGAATTCAGGCGGAAGAGTAGAAAGCATAGGTATTTCCAAGCCCAACTTTTCTACAGAGAGAGCTTGTTGCCAATATTTTGATTCCATTATGAATTTCTTTTTTTTTAATGGCTTACTCTTTAGTACCAAATAATAAAGCACAGGTATTAGAGCCAATTTAAGTAATTTAGAATAATTAGAGTCTTAAGTAGGCAGCACATGTTCTGAGGAGAACAATCTCTCCCAAACAACAGTGATGTCAGAGGGTTTTGGTTTGGGTCTGTTTTCTCTCTCTCCTCCCTGTGGCTCAAACGCGTGGCGTAGTTTCCCTTCTTGGAGCCCAGTTACCCAGTAACTCCTGAGACGGCTGCAGAAACATTGGCTGCCATGCACATTCGGCCTTGAAAGCACAACAATCTGGGATTTTAATTCAAACAAATGTGAAAATGGATTATAAATAGGATCCAGCTGCATTTCTAATAGTGAAGAGAAAAAAAAGAGCAGAGACCAAAAAGTAAGAAAAAGGAAAATGAAAGCATCTTACTACTCTTTTCCTTGTGACCTACCCCATGCTATAATCATCATCCTACTGAAAGAGGCCTCACAAAAGTCTAAAATGTTTTAATTATACTTAATTAAGTTGTCATTTGTTACTTGGCTTCCTGAAAGTTCTGCCTAACTAAATCAGGCTCCATTTTCAGTTCTACCTGGAGTCCAGCATTTGGTAAAGGAAAAAAATAAAAATGGTTTGCAGAGGCTGTCTTCCTGGAGATTTCCATCTTGCTGCCAGCACTGCAGTTTATATATTCTTAGTACAGATGTTGGCCAGCACAACCCAAGGCTTCTGCACGGGTGTTGACAAAGATGACCCCTCCCAGACCCCCAATAATCCTTTACTCTTTCCCTGCAGTGATTTTCATAGAAGTCGATGGTTGAATATGGAAAAATTATGAGCAATTCATTTCAAATCATTAGCATGCCACAGAGTGAGTGGAATGATGTTACATTCAGGCTGAAATCATGAGGAAATCCAACCCTCTCAACTCAAAATTCATGAATAGATTGTTACTGTCACCACTTCTTGAATGGTAACTTCTACCAGATGATTTAATTACGCCTGGAATATCCCCTACAGGGCTCCTGTGTATGACCTGTGTAAGTTATGCTTTGCACAACCATAGAGGGCGCCATCCATATCAGAGTCATCACTGGTTTTTTATTTTGTTGATTTTCTGACTTGTGTTTGTGTTAGTCACTAAGTCATGCCCAACTCTTTGCGATCCCATGAACTGTAGCCCACCAGGCTCTCCAGGCAAAGGACACAAGAGTGGGTTGCCATGTCCCTTCCTGACCCAGTAATTGAACCCAGGTCTCCTGCATTGCAGGCGAATTCTTTATTGTCTGAACCACCAGGGAAGAGGGCAGTAAAGTGTCTTGAGGAAAGGGCCCCGATTTAACTCATGCATTTGGCCTAGGTCAATGCTGACAAATTAATTTCTCACTGGCCTGAATTTTAAGCAAAGAACAAAACATAATATACTTTAAGATTTTTTTCACTCTTAAGAATTGTCTATTTCTTGTCAAATGAAAACACTATGTATTAATAAATTCCACTATATAATCACAGGAAACATCAAGAATTTTCATACTGACATGTAACTCCCACATTTATTTAAAAAGGAAAATAAAACCTTCACCTCAAAATTAAACAGTTTTGAAGGAATCCATTACCTGTGCATTATGCTCAACAGAATAAGACCCCCGCCCCCGCCTGTTTTTTTTTGTTTTGTTTTGTTTCTTTGACTTCCCACTTAGAAACTTCACCTCCTCCCCTATCTACTCACAAGAATCAACAATACAGGTCAGATACTGAATTTGCCTACAATGGCAAATGCTTCCCAAACATTTCAGCAAACAATCCCTAAGGTTGTCTTCTCCCTTCCATGGATTGTTTGCTTCACCAGCAAATATTTCCAAAGTGAAATGTTTATCCCATTCATTGTGGAGATGGAATAATTTGTTTGAGAGGAAGCTTAGCTAGATAGCAGACAATTTTGCAAACATGCCGACAGATCAACTGTGACTCAAAAACCTCCTGTTCTTCTTGCCTATCTCTTTGAGACCATGCTCAGAGTTTTAGCACATATTCTTATAGGGTCTCTAAGATGCATTTATATATCATTTAAAAATGTAGGATTGTCCAGGGCTTCTCCAAAAATAAGTGGGTGGTCTACAAAACTGTAATATCTAAGGATCAATTTAAAAAGCACACCCCCAGTCCATGTATGTGGCATTCAGAACCCACAGTTTCCAAGGTCCCCAAGTCATTTCTATCCAATGGCACCCACACTTCATTGTCAATAGGAAATAAGTCAGAAGAAACAAAAATGAAGACAAAGACTAAAAAAGGCAGGCAAAAGGACTAAGGGCATCAGTAGATAAGTTTCATACATGTTAAATACACAGCTAGCATTTTAACTTTTTATTATATATTGAAGTATAGCTGATTAACAATGTTGTGTTAATTTCAGGTATAAAATAAAGTGATTCAGATATACATATGTGTGTGTGTGTATGTGTGTGTCTAATCTTTTTCAAATTCTTTTCCCAATAAGGTTATTACAAAATATTAAGCAGAATTCCCTGTGCTATATACTAGGCCCTTGTTGGTTATTCATTTTATAAATATAGCAGTGTACATGTCAACTGAAGGAAAGTTAAATGATGTCAGTATTGCCATGACAGACAAATCAAAGCTCATTTATTCTTACCAAATGTATCTGCAAATTTAATCTTATTAAAATTTCTTCTAATGAAAATAAAAAGATAAATATGATGAAGAGAAAGAAGAGGAGGAAGAATGAGACAGACAGGAAGGAATGAAGAAAAGGGAAAGAGGGAGGAAAAGAAGCTAAATTTGGATAAAAGTTCTGGAGGACTCCATCCATCAAAGCCATAAAAAGAAGCATTAGTTTCACTCCCAGTAACTTATGCTATAGAGACAGGAATATGCAGAAAACAGATATGTAGTTTATGTATAATAATGTTTTCTGCAACAACGTTAAAATAGTGGCTATCATTGGATGTCCAGTGTAACTGAACTATGCTGTAAACCACTGCTGACTCTTCCTCCCTCATCCTAGCCATCCTGCCCACAAACTTCATCCACTTCACAGGCCACTTTAGAATCTACACAATTACATCTTCCTCAAATTCTCTGCCCCTATTAACTTCAAATAGCTATTCCTTCTCATCCATAAAACTCAGGTTTATGTCACTGCCATTAGATATACAACCCAGTATTCAGTGCATTCACTTCACAATAATGTTGCCCATTGCAATTGCATATTTATGTTTTTGTTTGAGTGCTTATTACATAATTCCAACATGATGGCCAGGACTGTATCTACTAAAATGTACCTTGTATACATATGATCACCTGCCCCATAGAAAGAGCCCAAAAATATTTCTGGAAAGAAGAAATCTGCAGGAGTACTGAACATGATACTGTCATTTCAGGACCTCCATAAACTTGAATAGCCACTATACAGTATTGTAGGACATATTAAAGATCAGAGAAATAATAAATGAGGAAATCACAGTACAAAAATCTATCTAAAGTATTGTCCAAATTTAAATTAAAAAAAATTTCTTCATGTACATTCCTGAATTTTTCATGTCTTCTAAACATGTACCATTTTTAGAATCAAGGGGGAAAAGTTTCAAAGTATCTCTTTTTAAATTCTATAATCTATTATCCATTCTATAATCTATAATACACTGCTCAAAGTCACGTTAAAAAGATAGCATAATATGGGGGCCATATTTGGAAATCTAGTCAACCACAATGTCTTCAAACTTCAATGGATAATTCCCACAACTATCCTAAATTCCCATATAATAAGAAAACATAGTAGACTATTTTAGGTGAGCTTATTTTGTGTCATATATTCATAGACATTGTTTTTATGCCTGAGACAGCATTCAGTTCAGTTCAGTTCAGTAGCTCAGTCATGTCCGACTCTTTGTGACCCAATGAATCACAGCACATCAGGCCTCCCTGTCCATCACCAACACCTGGAGTTCACTCAAACTCATGTCCATAGATTCAGTGATGCCATTCAGCCATCTCATCCTCTGCCATCCCCTTCTCCTCCTGCCCCCAATCCCTCCCAGCATCCGGGTCTTTTACAATGAGTCAACTCTTTGCATGAGGTGGCCAAATTATTGGAGTTTCAGTTTCAGCATCAGTCCTTCCAAAGAACACCTAGGACTGATCTCCTTTAGAATGGACTAGTTGGATCTCCTTGCAGTCCAAGGGACTCTCAAGAGTCTTCTCCAACACCACAGTTCAAAAGCATCGATTCTTCGGCGCTCAGCTTTCTTCACAGTCCAACTTTCACATCCATACATGACCACAGGAAAAACCATAGCCTTGACTAGGCGGACCTTAGTCGGCAAAGTAATGTCTCTGCTTTTGAATATACTATCCAGGTTGGTCATAACTTTTCTTCCAAGGAGTAAGCGTCTTTTAATTTCATGGCTGCAGTCACCATCTGCAGTGATTTTGGAGCCCAAAAAAATAAAGTCTGACACTGTTTCCACTGTTTCCCCATCTATTTCCCATGAAGTGATGGGACCGGATGCCATGATCTTCGTTTTCTGAATGTTGAGCTTTAAGCCAACTTTTTCGCTCTCCTCCTTCACTTTCATCAAGAGGCTTTTTAGCTCCTCCTCACTTTCTGCCATAAGGGTGGTGTCATCTGCATATCTGAGGTTATTGATATTTCTCCCAGCAATCTTGATTCCAGCTTGTGTTTCTTCCAGCCTAGCGTTTCTCATGATGTACTCTGCATATAAGTTAAATAAGCAGGGTGACAATATACAGCCTTGACATACTCCTTTTCCTATTTGGCACCAGTCTGTTGTTCCATGTCCAGTTCTAACTGTTGGTTCCTGATCTGCACATAGGTTTCTCAAGAGGCAGGTCAAGTGGTCTGGTATTTCCATCTCTTTCAGAATTTTCCACAATTTATTGTGATCCACAGAGTCAAAGGCTTTGGCATAGTCAATAAAGCAGAAGTAGATGTTTTCTGGAACTCTCTTGCTTTTCCCATGATCCAGCGGATGTTGGCAATTTGATCTCTGGTTCCTCTGCCTTTTCTAAAACCAGCTTGAACATCAGGGAGTTCACGGTTCACATATTGCTGAAGCCTGGCTTGGAGAATTTTGAGCATTACTTTACTAGCATGTAAGATGAGTGCAATTGTGTGGTAGTTTGAGCATTCTTTGGCATTGCCCTTCTTTGGGATTGGAATGAAAACTGACCTTTTCCAGTCCTGTGGCCACTGCTGAGTTTTCCAAATTTGCTGGCTTATTGAGTGCAGCACTTTCACAGCATCATCTTCCAGCATTAGTAGCACTAAATTACCTGTCTGGAGTTCTATATTTTCATTTGGGGAGTATCACTGCCTAATCTTGCATCTTTTACCATCAATTTTATAATTTGTCTACTGAATATCAGTTTGCCCTTTCAATATCACAGGGTAGTTTTGAGAATAGAAAAAATGGGGAAAACATAGCATAATCAGTTCTTTAAAGTGCTAGAGTCAGAAAATGTTATAGGTGTTACATTTTTTAAAATTAGGAATTTTGATGTTGCTACATTTATTATCTAGAATAGATTAGAAACCTACAAAAAGGGATAAGAATTCAGAAAATCAAACAAATAATTGTAGTTTTAGCCTACCCACATATTTTGAACAGTGAATCATTTGTTTATACAGCATCTTACATAATTCCAATTCTGAAGAAATTCATTTGGATAATGCCAAAGTAAAATAATATATTACAACTTTTTACTTAAAATGCTGTGATAAGTTGTTTCCATTGCTCAGTCCCTTCTCTATGAGAAGTGAGCAAAGTATGTGAATGTAGGCATGATATGTGTCCTCCTGAACTTTAATTTTTTAATCTACTAAATGGGAAGAAGTAAAACTTTAATATATGACAGAAAGGTGAACATCAATATATTCAATGTACCCAGAATAATATCTAAAGCAAAACAGATCCTCTATTGGTGATAATCATTTATACAGAAGGAAAATAAGATTTTTTCTCTGACCTCAAGAAGCATATAGCCAATAAATAAATGTTATATAAATACAAGATATTAATCAATTTTATCTTCTAGCTTAGAAAAGTGGTAATAAAATTTTTTTGTCTGTCTTGGGCTCTTAGTGGATATCAAGCCTCAAGGATTAAGGTGATACTAAAACCACAAATCTAGGTCATGTGGAAGTGTGAGATTTCAATTTATATTCCAGGCAAGTTGAAAAAAATCCCAATCCAGGGTATTGGCTCAGGCTAGGAAGCTGCTGGTCCCCTAGGTAACAGGACACATCTACAATCCATGGTACCTCTGAAAGATGAACTCACTATTAAAAATTACATGTCATAAAAGGAAATTGAACATTATTTGGAGAGTCATCAGAATCAAAAAACACCCTAAAAATGAGAAATTATAAAACAATATAAAAGTCTACAAAATTAAATATGTCTAAAATGTTTAAAGAGCCAGCAAACAAGTATATTGAAAAAAAAAAAGAGAGAGATTCTATGAATAAAGAACATATACTTTAAGAAGCACTAAATGGAAACTCTAGAAATAAAAAAGGAAATGAACTTAGATAAAAAGCAGATTGTAAGATGCAAATTGATAAGCATACAACAAAGCAAAAACAATAATTTTCTAACTTAAATGCACTTCAATTCAAGGAGAAACTAAACAGCATTAGAAACTAAAAATGGTCCTGCCACATACCCTTGCAATTACAATCTTATGTTTATCCCACAGAAATGAAAAATTACATTCTTGTAAAATTTTATATGTGAAAGTTTATAGAAATTTCCTTTATAAGAGCTAACAACCTAGACATCTTTTAACAGGTGACTAGTGACACAACATGTGAGATACCCATATTGTGGAATACTACTCAGCAATACAAAAGAAATACATAACACTGATGCAACCAACAACTTGGATCTGTATCAGAAAACTATACTGAATGAAAACACCCAATCACATACAGGTTGGTTACTGTAGGATTCCATTTATATAACATTATTGAAATGAAAAATATATAAAGTAAATAACAGATTACTGATTGCTAGGGATTTGGAATGCAGGTGTGAGAGATGGTTGTAAAAGGGAAGCACAATGAAGAAAGACCTGAGTATCTTGATTCTTGTGGTGGTTAAAAGAAGCTACACATATGTTAAAACTGCATAGAACCACACAAACACACACATCCTACAAAGTATGTACAACTGGTAAAATATCAATTTCCTGATTTAGATAGTATTTACTACAGTTCTATACGATGTTAACATTGGGAGAAGCTGAGTAAAGGGTGTGTGAGACTTCTGTACATTTCCTTACAGCTTTTACAGCTTTCTGTGAATACATACTTATTTCAAAATGAAAAGTAGAAATTAAAAATAGAAAGGAAAGTGTTTCCTTCTCTTCTTAAGACATTGTAAAGTTGGCTGTGGCAGTGGGCTAACTGGCATCAGATACCAAAAGTATCCTTTTGCTCTTTCTTCTTTTCCTCTCTTTACTCTCCTTAATTGATAACAGACCAATAGGATCATTCATCAGGACCCCCTTAATTTAGTTCCTTTTGAAGGTTTTTTTTTTTAATCCACTTGTGCATTCTAAAGGAAAAAAAATCTTTAAAATTCTGTCTTTGAAAAAAAAATTTTTAATTCCAAATTGAGGTGTTGGGGAGGGGGCTTGGGATGGGAAAAAGCAAAGAAAGAGCTGAAGAAGAGAAAAGTTTGTAATGAACAACCGAGCTGGGGAAAGTTCTGTTAAAGAACTTAATCAAGGAGGCTCTCCATCTTTGATTTCTCTCTGTCACTTTCAAGCCCTGTCCTTTTCCTTTTCTTTCCATATATGTCCTTCAATTTTCACTTATTTAATTCAAGTATCATTTATCTTCAGGGGCATTCCCTTGCAGGACAGGCTTGCTCCTAGCTTTGCTCCTATCGCTGACCACCCAAAGGTTCCAGTCATTTCTTCCCGATCATCCTTGATAATTACTAAATTGATAACTTCCATTTAGCACCAGAATTGCTCTGGCCCCACACTGCCTGAACAAGGCTCTTTTCAAGCCTGTTCTAACTCCATCTTCTTAATGTTCCCCTCTCATTAAACTGAGAATGTGAGCATCTGTTAAAAAAAAAAAAAAAAAAAAAACCCACAAACTCAGAACCCTGCACAAACCCACCTCTTGCAGAAACTGAAAAGCAGGGATTAAAAGACCTCCAACATGAAATGCCAGGAGACACCAGGGTTCTCATTTGTATCTCTAGTTCACTTTTGACTTTGGATCTAAGAATACTGACTGGTGCCTCTAAAGAAAAAAGTTAACCTCAAAGCTCAATTATTTTTTTCCTCCACTATTGTATTCCAAGTTTATAATAAGTCATCCTTTTTCCTATCCCAGTCTAATTTTTTCACCTCATGCACCAGTTTCTTCAGATCCTGGGTCCTTCCACATTAAGCTCCCGGCACTGATGTTTTGTGTTCTTGCATTCAGCACATGGACAGCATATGAGCATTTCCTCACAAACACATTTTATTCACCCGACTTCTTTCCCTATAGTTGATTGTTGACCCTTGTCCTATTCAGAGATATTTAGACAGCAAGAAACAGATATGCCTTAAGCTCTCCCAAGACAAGGAGGCATTTAGAACTTCACAGAACTCAAATATTTGGAGGTTGTCAGGCTGGCTGAATGGAGGGTTCTCTCCTTTTTATTATATTGTCTCTCATCTCTACCTTTGTTCATTTCTCCATCTCAGCTATGCAAGCAAATCTGAGAGGTTTTGTTTTTTTTTTTAATTTTCATTTCCCCCAGAAATTCATCTTGAACATATGTGACTTGGGGTTATTATAATCCAACCCTGACCTCAATCTAACTGAATTTATTGCTTCTGTCTGAATTTAGCTTTCCTCCGAGATGGGCTTTCCTGATAGCTCAGCTGATAGGGAATCCACCTGCGATGCAGACGACCCAATTCGATTCCTGGGTTGGGAAGATTCCCTGGAGAAGGGGAAGGCTACCCACTCTAGTATTCTGGCCTGGAGAATTCCACGGACTGTATAGTCCGTGGGGTCACAAAGAATCAGACACGACTGAGTGATTTTCACTAGAGGTGGACTCTGAAATAGTATTTTGTTTGAGAGGTGATCCCTCAAATTATTAATGAAGATGTAGAAAAGTGAGACAGGAAAGAGAAGACAACCAGTGGCTTGTCTATCAATCCAGTCATCACCGCAGGTGAGAAGAACTTAATCTTACTGGGAAACTGAGAATCACTGAGAAATATGCATCTCAGAGTTGCTCTGAACAAAGGACAAAAACGCTGAGGTGGCATTCATCAACTCCTGTAAGTCACTGGGCAAGAGTACTTCTTCAGGGCATCAGTTGTCTGATGTTTTCTGGCCTCCTGTGACATGGACAAAGCTGCCTTCAGTTACCAGAAAAATCTTCAAATGTTGAGACAGTTAGTCAAAGTGTTCTGCCATGGTAGGGTACCAGAGCTTTGGAAAGCACATGAGAGCATCTAATATTCATTCCTTTTACTTTCTGTGTATCTTAGTTCAATTTTGACCAAAATATGATTGGCTTAGCTTGGATCATAGGTCCATGTCAGTTCAGTGAATGTTAGCCACTGAAGCAAGGCCATCTGATAGGAACGTGTTTGCACAGGCTTATCCCTTCAGCACTGGCTCTGGTGCAACACCAAAGGAGGTGAAAAACACTGGGTGCCTAAGAATACAATACCCTCTGCTGCCACAACCAGCTCATGTTTTACTCCCACTTTATCTTTTTAACTGTCAAATTACCACAATGAACATCCACCCCTGCCTTCACAATTCAGTCACTCAGTCGTGTCTGATACTTTGTGACCTCATGAACCACAGCACGTCAGGCCTCCCTGTCCATCACCAATGGCCTGGAGTCTACCCAAACCCATGTCCAACCATCTCATCCTCTGTTGTCCCCTTCTTCTTTTGCCCTCAATCTTTCCCAGTATGAGGCCAATGAGTCAGCTGTTTGCATCAGGTGGCCAAAGTATTGGAGTTTCAGCTTCAACATCAGTCCTTCCAATGAACACTCAGGCCTGATCTCTTTTAAGATGGACTGGCTGCATCTCCTTGCAGTCCAAGGGACTCTCAAGAGTCATCTCCAACATCACAGTTGAAAAGCATCAATTCTTCGGCACTAAGCTTTCCTTAGAGTCCAACTCTCACATCCATACATAACTACTGGAAAAACCATAGCCTTGACTAGACAGACCTTTGTTGACAAAGTAATGTCTCTGCTTTAATATGCTGTCTAAGTTGGTCATAACTTTCCTTCCAAGGAGTAAGCGTCTTTTAATTTCATTGCTGCAATCACCATCTGCAGTGATTTTGGAGCCCCCCAAAATAAAGTCAGCCACTGTTTCCACTGTTTACCCATCTATTTCCCATGAAGTGATGGGACCAGATGCCATGATCTTAGTTCTTAATGTTGAGCTTTAAGCCAACTTTTTCACTCTCCTCTTTTACTTTCAAGAGGCTCTTTAGTTCTTCATTTTCTGCCATAAGGGTGGTGTCATCTGCATATCTGAGGTTATTGATATTTCTCCCGGCAGTCTTGATTCCAGCTTGTGCTTCTTCCAATCCAGTGTTGCTCATGATGTACTCTGCATATAAGTTAAATAAGCAGGGTGACAATGTACAGCCTTGACATACTCCTTTTCCTATTTGGAACCAATCTGTTGGTCCATGTCCAGTTCTAACTGTTGTTTCCTGATCTGCATATAGGTGNTCAATCTTTCCCAGCATCAGGGTCTTTTCAAATGAGTCAGCTCTTCGCATCAGGTGGCCAAAGTATTGGAGTTTCAGCTTCAACATCAGTCCTTCCAATGAACACTCAGGCCTGATCTCCTTTAAGATGGACTGGCTGCATCTCCTTGCAGTCCAAGGGACTCTCAAGAGTCATCTCCAACATCACAGTTGAAAAGCATCAATTCTTTGGCACTAAGCTTTCCTTAGAGTCCAACTCTCACATCCATACATAACTACTGGAAAAACCATAGCCTTGACTAGACAGACCTTTGTTGACAAAGTAATGTCTCTGCTTTAATATGCTGTCTAAGTTGGTCATAACTTTCCTTCCAAGGAGTAAGCGTCTTTTAATTTCATTGCTGCAATCACCATCTGCAGTGATTTTGGAGCCCCCCAAAATAAAGTCAGCCACTGTTTCCACTGTTTACCCATCTATTTCCCATGAAGTGATGGGACCAGATGCCATGATCTTAGTTCTTAATGTTGAGCTTTAAGCCAACTTTTTCACTCTCCTCTTTTACTTTCAAGAGGCTCTTTAGTTCTTCATTTTCTGCCATAAGGGTGGTGTCATCTGCATATCTGAGGTTATTGATATTTCTCCCGGCAGTCTTGATTCCAGCTTGTGCTTCTTCCAATCCAGTGTTGCTCATGATGTACTCTGCATATAAGTTAAATAAGCAGGGTGACAATGTACAGCCTTGACATACTCCTTTTCCTATTTGGAACCAATCTGTTGGTCCATGTCCAGTTCTAACTGTTGTTTCCTGATCTGCATATAGGTGTCTCAGGAGGCAGGTCAGGTGGTCTGGTATTCCCATCTCTTTCAGAATTTTCCAGTTTATTGTGATCCACACAGTCAAAGGCTTTGGCATAGTCAATAAAGCAGAAATTGATGTTTTTATGAAACTCTCTTGCTTTTTTGATGATCCAGCAGATGTCAGCAATTTGATCTCTGGTTCCTCTGCCTTTTCTAAAACCAGCTTGAACATCTGGAAGTTCCCGGTTCAAGTATTGTTGGAGCCTGGCTTGGTAACCCACAAACAAGACAATATTATTATGAAATGATCTGCCTACATTCTGCACAACCTCTGTAATTACCCATGTGCATGACTATACACTCTCTTGGGAAGTTCTCAGTGTCTAAGTTCCCTTGGGCAGGATGCCTCTTCTCTACCATTTGCTGCAAAGATCATCTCAAAGAGAAACATCTTCACATAAAGAATTCTATAAAAGAAAATAATAAGTTTGACCACTGTCTTTGAGCCAAGCCCTGAGTCCATTCCTGTCCAATTTGCCCATGAGCTTTCCCCATGCCCTTGGATATTTCAAAGTACTTGAGGTTAATTTCAGTCTTTTCACAGTGGTTTTTGTGTTTGATGGGGGGAAAAAAAAAAGACTTGAAAATCTCACTAGTGCAGAAGGAGGATCAGATAAGCAGAGGAGAGAGTTTCCACAGTTTATCTCTGTTATTGATAAAAACACAAGAAAGTCTGACTATCAACAGAAACTGACAGCAGTACCATGTTATACAGCTTCTTGTTGACAAATGAGAATGATGAGAAGAGGGACAGACCTGCCAAAGATGCCAAATTATATTGGAAGAAAGAAATTCTCTTGGGTGTGCTTGCAGGTATGAAAAGCACTACATTCTTCTTGACCTTGGGTTTCCATAAGGCTTCCTGTTATGACAATCATCTCAGTAATACTAAGCTTTCCCTAGACATTGATGTGAATTATTTAATGTAATTGATTCCATAGGGTTTTAATCATCTATAGGTTACCGTATGAGTTTTGAAATTTTTATAATCACAATTTTATACAATTGAACTTCTCACCTTTCCTATTTATATGTTATTCATAAATTTTTTTCAAGCATTATATTGGAGATAAACAATGCCAATAAAGTAAAACAAAATAAGATTTAGGTTTCAATTCTCTGAAAAAATGTCAATTCTCAGATCTAAAAGAAAAGTCATTTAAGAACCTGGCATCATCATAGCTTTTTATTGTACTTGCTAGAATAGTAAACTTTAATAAAGGTTACTTTCAAAACAAGCCATAAAACAATGGTATTCACTCTGCTATTGGAATTTTACGTTGCTACCTAGAGAAATTTTACATCTAAATTCTTCACTAATAAATGATAGATATTAGATTACATCTTTTTCTTACATAATTGCAATGTTTTTAAATCAATAATTTAGAAAATTGAGATTGAGAAATACTATATAAATAACTATTCCTCACACTTTGTTGCTGTTGTTCAGTTGATCAGTCATGTCTGACTATTATGCGGCCTCATGGACTTTCCTGTCCTTCACCAATTCCTGGAGCTTGTTTAAACTCATGTCCATGGAGATGGTGATGCTATTCAAACACCTCATTTTATATTGCCCTCTTCTCCTCCTGCCTTCAATATTTGCCAGCATCAGGGTTTTCTCCAATGAGTTGGCTCTTCACATTAGATGGAAAAATTGTTGAGCTTCAGATTCAGTAACGTGCCTTCTAATGAATATTCAGGGCTGAATTTTTTTTTTTAGGATTGACTGGTTCGATCTCCTTGCTATTCAAAGGACTCTCAAGAGTCTTCTCCAGCACCAGGGCCTCAAAGGCATCAATTCTTCAGTGATCAGCCTTCTTTATGGTCCAAATATCACATCCATTCATGACTACTGGGAAAACCATAGCTTTGACTATACAAACATTTATTGGAAAAGTAATGCTTCTGATTTTTAATATGCTGTCTAGGATTGTCATAGCTTTTCTTCCAAGGAGTAAACATATTTTAATTTCATGGTTGCAGTCAACATCTGCAGTAATATTTGAGCCCCTCCCAAAATAAAGATTGTCACTGTTTCCATTGCTTCCTCATCTTTTTGCAATGAAGTGATAGGACTAGATTCTGAAAGTGATGAGAATATCAGATCACCTGACCTTCCTCTTGAGAAATCTGTATGCAGGTCAGGAAGCAACAGTCAGAATTTGACATGGAACAACAGACTGGTTCCAAATCAGGAAAGGTGTATGTCAAAGCTGTATATTGTCACCCTGCTTATTTAACATATGAGAACATCATGAGAAATGAGAAACACCTGGTTGGATGAAGCACAAACTGGAATCAAGATTGCCAGGAGAAATATCAATAACCTCAGATATGCAGATGACACTACCCTTATGGCAGAAAGTGAAGAGGAACTAAAAAGCCTCTTGATGAAAGTAAAAGAGGAGAGTGAAAAAGTTGGCTTAAAGCTCAACATTAAGAACTAAGATCATGGCATCTGGTCCCATCACTTCATGGCAAATAGATGGGGAAACAGTGGCAACATACTCTCAAGAGTCTTCTCCAGCACCAGGGCCTCAAAGGCATCAATTCTTCAGTGATCAGCCTTCTTTATGGTCCAAATATCACATCCATTCATGACTACTGGGAAAACCATAGCTTTGACTATACAAACATTTATTGGAAAAGTAATGCTTCTGATTTTTAATATGCTGTCTAGGATTGTCATAGCTTTTCTTCCAAGGAGTAAACATATTTTAATTTCATGGTTGCAGTCAACATCTGCAGTAATATTTGAGCCCCTCCCAAAATAAAGATTGTCACTGTTTCCATTGCTTCCTCATCTTTTTGCAATGAAGTGATAGGACTAGATTCTGAAAGTGATGAGAATATCAGATCACCTGACCTTCCTCTTGAGAAATCTGTATGCAGGTCAGGAAGCAACAGTCAGAATTTGACATGGAACAACAGACTGGTTCCAAATCAGGAAAGGTGTATGTCAAAGCTGTATATTGTCACCCTGCTTATTTAACATATGAGAACATCATGAGAAATGAGAAACACCTGGTTGGATGAAGCACAAACTGGAATCAAGATTGCCAGGAGAAATATCAATAACCTCAGATATGCAGATGACACTACCCTTATGGCAGAAAGTGAAGAGGAACTAAAAAGCCTCTTGATGAAAGTAAAAGAGGAGAGTGAAAAAGTTGGCTTAAAGCTCAACATTAAGAACTAAGATCATGGCATCTGGTCCCATCACTTCATGGCAAATAGATGGGGAAACAGTGGCAACAGTGACAGACTTTATTTTGGGGGGCTCCAAAATTGCTGCAGATGGTGGCTGGCAGCCATGAAACTAAAAGATGCTTATTCCTTGGTAGAAGTTATGACCAACCTAGACAGCATATTAAAAAGCAGAGACATTACCTTGCCAACAAAGGTCCATCTAGTCAAGGCTATGGTTTTTCCAGTAGTCATGTATGGATGTGAGAGTTGGACTATAAAGAAAGCTGAGTTCCAAAGAATAGATGCTTTTCAACTGTGGTGTTGGAGAAGACTCTTGAGATTCCCTTGGACTGCAAGGAGATCCAACCAGTCCATCCTAAAGAAAATCAACCCTGAACATTCATTGGAAGGATTGATGCTGATGCTGAAGATCCAATACTTTGGCCACCTGATGCGAGGAGCTGACTCATTTGAAAAAAACCTTGATTCTGGGAAAGATTAAGGGCAGGAGGAGAGGGGACAACAGAGGATGAGATGGTTAGATGGCATCACCAACTCAATAGACATGAGTTTGAGTAAACTCTGGGAGTTTGTGATCGATAGGGAGGCCTGGTGTGCTGCAGTCAATGGGGTCACAAACATTCTGACATGACTGAGTGATTGAACTGATCATGTCAAAGGCTTTAGCATAGTCAATGAAGCAGAGATATATGTTTCCCTGGAACTCTTTTTTTTTTTTTTAATCCTATGGATGTTGACAATTTGATCTCTGGTTCTTCTACTTTTTCTATATCCAGCTTGTACATCTGGGTGTTCTTGGATCACGTACTGTTGAAACCTAGCTTGGAATATTTTGATCATTACTCTGGTAGCATGTGAAATGACTGTCATTGTGTGGTAGTTTGAATGTTGTTTGGGATTGTTATGAAAACTGACATTTTCCAGTTCTGTGGCCACTGCTGAGTTTTCCAAATTTGCTGGCATATTGAGTGCAGCACTTTCACAGCATCATGTTAGAATTTGAAATAGCTCAGCAGGAATTCCATTGCCTCTATTGGCTTTGTTTGTAGTATTAGTGATGCTTCCTAATGCGTACTTGACTTTGCACTCCAAGATGTCTAGCTATAGGTGAGTAATTATACCATTGTGTTTATCTGGGTCAATTGAGTTTTTTGTTTGTTTTTATTTGTTTAATATATAGTCCTTCTATGTATTCTTGACACCTCTTCTTAATATCTTCTGCTTCTGTTAGGTCCACACCATTTCTGTCCTTTATCGTGCCCATCTTTGCATGAAATGTTCCCTTGGTCTCTCTAATTTTCTTGAAGAGATCTCTAGTCTTTCCATTCTATTGTTTTCCTTATTTCTTTGCATTGTTCACTTAGGAAGGCTTTCTTATCTCTCCTTGATATTCTTTGGAAGTCTACATTCAGATGGGTATATCTTTCCTTTTCTCTCTCACCTTTCACTTCCTTCTTTTCTCAGCTATTTGTAAGGACTTCTCAGAGAACCATTTTACCTTTTTGTATTTCCTTAAACTTTCTTTCTTAATTTGAGGAGAGGGTTCATTGATTCAAGCTTTCTCATGCATGCCTTTCTAATATGTTTCAGGGCCCCCTGTGGCACAGACACACTTTGTGTTCATTTGTTTTTATGGGAATGTTTTGCACCAAGTGCTTGTCTAATGACTGAGAATACAGAACAAGACACATGAGACACTTGCTCTCATGAAGTTTATATTTTTGTGGAGAGACATTAATAATAAATAAATGCACAAGCAGCATAATTTCAGAGAGATGCAATCAAAAACAGTAAATATAGATAAAAAGTAATTTGTAGGGGGCATTCCTAAAATGGGGAAGGAATAGGATGGGGAGACCACTTGCTCCCACACAAATTCATCAAAAGAACATTTAAACGCTGAGTAAATTCCACAAAACAACTTCTGAGTGCCTGCAGAGGACATCAGGCACCCAGAAAAGCATCCCATTGTCTTCAAAAAAATGTAGGAAAAAGTCCAAAAAAGAGACAAAAGAGGTAGAGACGGAGCTCCATTCTGGGAAGGGAGTCTTAAAAAGAGAGAAGTTTCCAAACACCAGGAAACACTCTCACTGCTGAGTCTGTGGCAAGTCTTGCAAGCACAGAGGGCAACATAACAGGGAGGAAAAACAAATAAATAATTAAAACCCACAGATTACAAGCCCAACGGTAACTCCCCCAGTGGAGAAGCAGCGCAGATGCATGCATCTGCCACTAGCGAGCGGGGGCTGGGCAGAGAGGTGCGGACTGCATGGCCTAGAGTAAGGATCAGGCCTGAATGCCCCGAGGGTAATCAGAGCAAACTAACTTGGGCTAGCAAACCAGACTGTGGGATAGCTACCACGCGAAAAGCTCTAACATAAGACACCGCCAAGACCACACACAGAACAAAGGACGGAACAGAATTAGCTGGCTGCAGATCACCCCCCTCCAGTGACAGGCAGCCAGAGCCAGAAGGGCCAGAAGGGGGCAATCGCAGCCCCAGAGAGACATTATCCACCAAAGAGCAAGCAGGCTTCCTTGCTAACTAAGACTTCTTGGGGTTCTGGAGAGTCATATGATCTGACTGAGAAGGTGTGCCAGTTGTACACCCAAAAAACTGAGCAGCAGGGATGGGAGAGGTGATAAGTCGCAGCAACCGTGCTCAGCAAACACCTGAGCTACTCAGACCTGGGAAAGGCCCAACCAAGTCTGCACCTCTGAGGTCTACTGGAGTGCCTGAACCTGAGCGGCTCACCTGGGAGGTGCACGCAGCCCAGGGCCGGCCTCAGACGGTTCCTGGCAGAGCAACCTAGAGCCTGAGCTGTGTGCACCATGAGCGGGGGCAAGCCTAGTGTGGCTGAGACACTGCGAGCACATGCCAGTGTTATTTGTTTGCAGCGTCTCTCCTTCCCAACAGCGTGACTGAACAAGCAGGCCTAAAAAACGTGTCCACCACTGCCCACTTTGTGTCAGGGCGGAAATCAGACACTGAAGAGACCAGCAAATAGAAGAAGCTAAAACAGAGGAAACCACCTTGGAAGTGACAGGTGCAATAGATTAATACCTTACAGTTAGTACCGACTACATACAAAGGGCCCTACAGATCTTGAGAAATATAAGCTGGACCAAGGAACTATCCGAGAATGAACTGATCCCACACTGCCCACAACGACACCAGAGAAAGTCCTAGATATATCTTGACTATTTTTACGATCATTCTTTGTTGTTGTTGTTGTTTTTCTTCTTTTTTTAAACATTTTAAAATTTTTAAGTCCTCTATTACTCCTTTAATTTTCATTTTTATAACCTACTATTACTTTTCAAAAAAAGACCCTATTTTTAAAGCAAACATCATATATATATATATATATAATTTTTGTGGCTTTGTTACTTTTTCTTCTTTTTCTTTTCTTTAATATTATATTTTTGAAAATCCAACCTCTACTCTAGATTTTTAATCTTTGCTTTTTGGTATTTGTTATCAATTTTGTACCTTTAAAAACCCAACCTTCAGTATCCATTTTTACTTGGGAGTGAGATTACTGGCTTGAGTACTCTCTCCTCCTTCGGACTCTCCTTTTTCTCCACCAGGTCACCTCTGTTTCCTCCCTCCCACTTCTCTTCTCTACCCAACTCTGTGAATCTCTGTGTGTTACAGATGGTGATGAACACTTCAGGAACGGATTACTGGCTGATTACTGTCTCTCTGTAATCAGATTTGATTCCCCCCTTTAATCCTCATGGCCGCCTCCATCTCCTTCCTCCCTCTTCTCTTCTCTGTATAACTCTGAGAACATCTCTGAGCAGTCCAGACTGTGGAGAGCACATAAAGTGGCTAGCTTGCTATCTCTTCTTTTGATTCCACCTCATCTCATTTGGGTCACCTCTAACTCTCTCCTCCCTCTTCTCTTCTCCATGTAACTCTGTGAACCTCTCTGGGTGTCCCTCACTATGGAGAAACTTTTCACCTTTAACCTAGATGTTTTTATCAACAGTGCTGTATAGAAGAAGAAGTCTTGAGACTTCTGTAACTTCTGTAACAATAAGACTGAAAACCAGAAGCAGGAGGATTAAGTCCAAATACTGAGAACATCAGAGAACTCCTGACTCCAGGGAACATTAATTGACAGGAGCTCATCAAACGCCTCCATACCTACACTGAAACCAAGGACACCTAAGGGCCAACAAGTTCTAGAGCAAGACATACCATGCAAATTCCCCAGCAACACAGGAACAAAACCCTGAGCTTCAATATACAGGCTTCCCAGTTACTCCAAAACCATTGGCATCTCATAACTCATTACTGGACACTTTATTGCACTCCACAGAGAAGAAATCCAGCTCGACCCACCAGATCACCGACACAAGCTTCCCTAACCAATAAGGCTTGACAAGCCACCCGTACAACCCCACCCACAGCGAGGAAACTCCACAATAAAGAGAACTCCACAAACTGCCAGAATACAGAAAGGACACCACAAATGCAGCAATAAACAAGATGAAGAGACAGAGGAATACCCAGCAGGTAAAGGAACAGGATAAAAGCCCACCAAACCAAGCAAAAGGGGAAGAGATAGGGAAGCTACCTGATAAAGAATTCCAAATAATGATAGTGAAAATTATCCAAAATCTTGAAATAAAAATGGAATCACAGATAAGCAGCCTGGAGACAAGGATTGAGAAGATGCAAGAAAAGAATAACAAGGACCTAGAAGAAATAAAAAAGAGTCAATATATAATGAATAATGCAATAAATGACATAAAAAACACTCTGGAGGCAAAAAAATAGTAGAATAACAGAGGCAAAAGATAGGATTAGTGAATTAGAGGATTCAGTTCAGTTGCTCAGTCGTGTCCGACTCTTTGCGACCCCGTGAATCACAGCACGCCAGGCCTCCCTATCCATCACCATCTCCTGGAATTCACTCAGACTCAGACTCACGTCCATCGAGTCCGTGATGCCATCCAGCCATCTCATCCTCGATCGTCCCCTTCTCCTCCTGCCCCCAATCCCTCCCAGCATCAGAGTCTTTTCCAATGGGTCAAATCTTCGCATGAGGTGGCCAAAGTACTGGAGTTTCAGCTTTAGCATCATTCCTTCCAAAGAAATCCCAGAGTTGATCTCCTTCAGAATGGACTGGAATTAGAGGATAGAATGGTAGAAATAAATGAATCAGAGAGGAAAAAAGAAAAACGAATTAAAAGAAATGAGGAAAATCTCAGAGACCTCCAGGACACTGTTAAACGTCCCAACATTCAAATCATAGGAGTCCCAGAAGAAGAAGACAAAAAGAAAGACCATGAGAAAATACTTGAGGAGATAATAGTTGAAAATTTCCCTAAAATGGGGAAGGAAATAATCACCCAAGTCCAAGAAACTTAGAGAGTCCCAAACAGGTTAAACCCAAGGCGAAACACCCCAAGCCACATATTAATCAAATTAACAAAGATCAAACACAAAGAACAAATATTAAAAGCAGCAAGGGGAAAAAAAACAAAAACAAATAACACACAAGGGGATTCCCATAAGGATAACAGCTGATCTTTCAATAGAAACTCTTCAGGCCAGGAGGGAATGGCAAGACATACTTAAAGTGATGAAAGAAAATAACCTACAGCCCAGATTACTGTACCCAGCAAGGATCTCATTCAAATACGAAGGAGAAATCAAAAGCTTTACAGACAAGCAAAAGCTGAGAGAATTCAGCACCACCAAACCAGCTCTCCAACAAATGCTAAAGGAT